>OU015462.1:30997535-31565035 GCA_907164805.1 Brachyptera putata
TTTGCTTTAGTTTTTTAATCAGCAAGCTAGGCGGCACTTTGTTGAATGCTTTTTCAAAGTCTAAAAATATGGCAAATATTTTCCCTCCCTTATCTATAGTGTCAGTCAATTCTTGAGTGAATCCCTGAAGTTGTGTTATGCACGAATATCCTTTCCGAAAACCGTGTTGCCCCTTGAAGATCCTACTTTTTGTTTCGATAATTGATTTAATTTCCATGTCTACCACCCGTTCCATAATTTTACCTACTTCTAAAGTCAAGCTTACAGGTCTGTAGTGTCCCAAATTTGCCCTTTCCCCTCCCTTTTGTATTGGAATGATTGCTGCTTGCTTCCACTCCTCTGGCACAGATCCCGAGTCCAAGGAATTTTGAAATATGATTTTTAAGTACTTCACAATTTCAGATCCCGCTAGTTTTATAAAGTTGCTATTGATCATATCAAGTCCTGGTGCTTTATTGTTTTTTAATTTATTAATGATTGTCTGAATTGCCCGCTCTGTAATTAAAATATTATGTTCATCTGTTTCTAATTCTTCGGGACTTTCTTCATCTTCTACAACATTGCTCCCAACTGTAACACCTTTTTGAAATATTTCACTATAGTACTTGTTTAACGCATTTGCCTTTTCTTTGTCCCGTCTGAATTCCTGTCCGTTTTTGTCAATTAAGGTTGGCATGTCCTTTACACCTCTTTTCTTACTATTTATATATTTATACATGTTTCCCCAGCTTTTATTCTTATCACGTTCATCAAACATACCTCCCAAAAACAATTCCTTCGCCTTCCTCTTCTCTATGTTTAGTTTTGCTCTAAGCTTGTTTACTTCTACATTCCCTCTATCTCCTCGATATATGTTATTATGTAATTTTCTACACTTCTTCTTTAGTGCTCTAATTTTTTGGTTGTTATCTTATCTCAGACAAAGTCTTATCAAACAACCTTACTCATTTACAAGTAAAAATATCTCCCCCTCCCACACTACGCTAATTATTCTTTCCACTACAAAAGAACTGTCGAATCATTTACATTTACATCATCATTTTCCAATCATTTTCCAAGACTATAGGTTACTTTATGGGACAGGATAATTTTTGTTAGTGATTGATATTGCAATTGTTTTTTATTAAATGTATGCCACTTTCTACTAGCACTGTCAAGTTGCCAAGTTCCGTCCAAGCATTCGGATACCACACTTCCGCTCACCCTACTGTTTGGCTTGTGAAAACAAGTGCATCCCGACTGCTTACATGCAAAATATTGTATTCCATTTTCCATCTTTTTTTTTTTTGATACTACTAAAGAAATACAGATTGAAATATAGAATAATCTATGATTAAATGTTGACTATTGTAACTTACAAGTATATAACTACCTTCTATGAAATGTAATACATCATTTTTAATAATTTATCAATAGTTTTATCTGCAATAATGTATTTGTTACTTGTATATATACAAGTAACATAATGCTATGCTATGCACAACATATTATCTTTCAATTTAATAATTTCTATTGTAAATTTATTTCTATTAATATCTTCCACATTTATTTTTGATGTATGTACGTAAATACCCTATTTTGTTACCTAGACTATGCTATCTTCTTACAACTAACATGCATCTCTAATGAATGAAGGAACTCAATACCAGTCAAATGATGGTCTTATGATGGTCTTATGACCATCATTATGACCATATATATGATTGATAAATGATAATTGACTCACTCTTCTTGATGCCAAATATTCCATTCCTCTTGCAACTTGGTACGCAAAAGAGACCAGGTCCTTCTGCGTAAGAGCTTTTTTCTCTTTCATATTGTTGTAACCAATAGCAGTCTCGTATCCCGAAGAAGGGCGATGCTGGCGTAAGAAGTCACGCAAGTTGCCATTAGGGGCAAATTCAACGACAACGTACAATGGACCATCTTGGGTGCAGCACCCAAGCAAGTTGATTATATTAATGTGTTTTCCAATCATCTTCATCATCTCCATCTCCGAAACAAGGTCCATCATTTCGGTATCAGTGTGACCCTCTGAAAATGTAAAATATATATTTTCTCGAGATCAGAAATCCCTGCCAAAAGCCTTAAACAAGACGATTTCGTAGAAGAAATGCTTGAAGAGATTTTATTGAAGGATTTTATTGGTCAGGTAAATGAAAAAAGTGTATTGGACTGATATTAAAAAATAGCTTTGGTATTATAAAAACACAAAATTTGAATTCTAAATGAAATTTAAAGGTTCAAACTGAAAAGATACTTTCTTAACGAACAGAAACGGGATCAAACGGATAAGCAATGAATATATTACCAAAATCAGAGAACTGAAATCAAAAGTTATTTCAATTTGATTCTCTGGTAACAAGGTTTGACCTTCTTCACGTACCTTTTAACATTTTCACTGCAACAATGGTAGAAACTCCTTGCTTGATTATGCCTTTTCCTTCAGCCTTAACAACCTTTCCAAAAGCTCCTTCCCCCAGAGATTTCCCCAAACAGAGTGCATCTCTCTGGAACTCCCATTCTGTGTCTAGAGGAAGCTCGTACTCCGATATCATCATGAGGTCCGATTCAGCCGATGATGAGTTCATCCGAGTATGAGACTTCTTTTTCTCGATTTTAACAATTGGCATCAACTGAAATATAAAATTGATATTTTACATAGTCATACAAATCTAGAACAGCAGCAAAAAAATCAAAATGAGCATATTTTATTGATGTATGGACACAATTTTAAATGCCTTAATGTATGAATCTTACTTTTTTTAAATTATGAAGAGTATCAAATTAAAAAAATGGATCAAATTTTCTTACCAAGTGCTCTTGTATGTTTGGTGCACCATTCAGATTATCTTGTTTTTCAACAATTACTTTTTTGGTCCACTGCGTTACTACTGCTGCTCGGCCTGCCTCAATAGCAAGCATCTTTTTCATTTTCTCTCTGAAATATAAAATAAGTTGATTAGCCTCTCAAAAACGAAAAAGTTAAAATGAGAAAAGTCTTCAATTTCATTTACCAACAACTGAAGACTACTAAAGAATAGTACTATTAACAGTAATTTCTGGATTTTGTTAAATGTAACAGTTTTCTATTTATTTATTAACATATTTACTACAATTTATAGAATTCTCAGAGTGAAAATTGATCTAATTGTATTTCATATTACCCTACCAAATACCACAAAGTGAATTTTAACCTCCTATATATTCACAAATTGGAAACCAAAGATAGAGGAGAGTTGAAGTAACTCTACTATTAATTTATTTATCTATGTACTATCACTGTATATACAGTACACAATATTCATACACAAATATATAATCACTGATAATCACCAAGTGATTCATCACTTATGACAGTGATGATAACATACAGTTGTGAGGCACCAGTACTTTTGTCTTCTCCACAAAATGAAAATGTTGAAATAACAGTTATTTTGATTTTGTAATCGATGTGAAGATTATGCGGAAATACTTCACAAATATTTACATTTGAAATTCAGTTAGAAGTAATCACCACATTTTAAAACGATGTTTGAGACTTACCTCTTCAGACGCTTGAAGATGCAGATCATTATGCTGACTCCAAAGAATAGGATTGTGCACAAAACACCAGCCAAAATATTGACAAGCATTGGCTGTGGCCTTGCAGGTATTACTTCCGGATCATCCATAGCTGCAATAAAGAAGGAAGTACATAATAAATATTATACCATATAAGAGTGGCGTGCCAGAATCAAGTAAAAAAAGTGCCAAGTTAGCCCAAAAGATGTCACACGGCTAGATCAGCTTGCTAGCAACTCTGAAACGATCATCAGCATCTAGCTGTCAAACTAATGGCAGACAATCAAACGATATTGGAAGTTTTGCAACTTTCGCATTACCCTATTTTCTCAACGCTGTATTTTCTGGCCTGCAAGTAATTAATCATCACTTCTGAAATATCTACGCTAATAATTTTGCATTTGATTTGCCGTGTATTCATCCACAGTTGTCATTATTTCATTCTCATACTCGAAATGTATGTTGCCCATTTCAATTGCAACGCCATATTATTTGAATTGCTGATCGAAATTAGTAAAAAGTTAGCACGTTAGCAAAGTTTCTTTCCGCTAGATGCACTGATTTAGCAGACTTCAATATTTATCAATATCAACTTATTTCAGTCTCATATCCTCACCATCACATAATTTTTATTAATTATTATCAATTTTAACTTATTTAACGTATTTTATTTTTTAAAAAATACGGTGGGTGGAAGACCACTTTAAGTAAGGAACCCCGACTACTTTGTGCAATAGTTGTGTTTTATCATATTGTATTATATCATGTTAATTTTATACCATATTATTATTGTATTATATCACACAAATATTGAACACAATAAAGAATAAAGAAGGAAAGACTTAGCAAGCTGATTTCTGGAACAATTTGCTAGATTCTAGTGGAGCTAGCGGCTTAATATTAGAATACTCTTTTGACAGTGCTAGCTTAGCGCTAACTTAGTGCTCGACTGCACCAAGGTTATCATTATCAACCTTGATTCACACGTTGGTACTTCTTTCCTCGTTCAACGTATATGAACTAGTCAAGTTACTCAGCTACTTGGTTATTATTGTATCATCGTACTTACAATCAACAACTTGCAGATAAGCACTGGCATAGACGATTCCTAAACTGTTGCCAGCAATACATGTATACCAGCCAGCATCATCGTAGGTAACATTATGAATCTCAAGAATCTCGGGACTTTTACAGTCACTGCTGCTGTCAGATCCTTCCAAGAAATTACAGTCACTTCCAGCCTGAATAACACAAAACATCAGTCAGACATACGGAAAATATACTAATTTATGCCTGAATCAATCCCATGCAGCTTTTGAATAGTAAAAATACTATGCACCCATGTTTTGGATATCAATAAAAACATTTACATATTTTCAACTTTGTATGGAAAATATTCTTCCAAGATGAACCATTAAATTTGGTAACAAAATCTTAGAACAACCAAGCTGAAAACCATTACTTGTGATAAAATTATTATGTTACGTGAATGTTTTGTAGCTAATTTCTTGTTACTTATCTTTACAATACAGTGAAACCTCTATCCATCGTTTTTCAAGGGACCAGGAAAATAAAACCATCCATGCAGGAAAACGATCCATCCAGGAAAATTCAACATTGAACATATGGGAGTGGGGTGAGAAAAAAATGAATGATACAAGCAGGAAAATTATGGATCTGGGAACGATGCATACAGGTTTCACTGTAACTATATTTGTAATATCTTTACAACTTTGAAATAAATGGGATGCAATCAGTGCATAATAAAACCCACTACAGTATTAGTCTACTATGCATTTTTGAATGACGTTGAACTTCATGTTTTTATTCATGCCACTCAATCTACAATGTGAAACAAATTCATCTTGAAGACAAATAAGAGTTTCACTAACATGTACATTTCATTATTCATTCGCTTGCATAATACAAATTTAACACAAAAGTTGACATCCATCATTCACTCCAGTGTTGAGAAATTCAACTTTTAAAAGAAACATTTTAAATGTTCAATGAATTACAAATAGAATT
Organism: Brachyptera putata; assembly: GCA_907164805.1. Taxonomy (NCBI): domain Eukaryota; kingdom Metazoa; phylum Arthropoda; class Insecta; order Plecoptera; family Taeniopterygidae; genus Brachyptera; species Brachyptera putata. Next base: position 31,003,128 of record OU015462.1, read on the forward strand.
ATTTCTGGAATAGTTCCCGTTTCACTTTTTGGGTATCGATATAAAAGTTGATGTTCAAAATGTAAGTTAATTTAAAAGTCTCCCATTATAGGCAGTCAGGACATAATATTTTAGGAAAAGTGATCATATTCAGAGGTCACAGTTGTTTGGAATGAAAAAGTGCAAATAGTACGTTCAAGCACACGATACAAAAGCACTCAAAGGAACTTTCTTCGCCTCAAAAGATTAATGGAAAATCCTTAATGTTCACGTATGTGTTCCAGATTTTGAAACCCAACTTGCTCATCAATTATCACAAACTCCTGAGAAAAACGAATAAGCTTAAGTATGATTGTTAATCTTTTAAAAGGTCATTGTCTCACACTGGTTCACTCTCATAAAGCACAATCTTATAGTTTCATACATTCTGCAGTCCTAGATTGGTGAAAAAATGCGATTAATTGTTAGGAAATTGGTACATATCAAAGTATTATGCGTGTTATGTTGTTTTTTTGTTTCGTGATTACAAAACACCACAATCCATGCAAAAATATATTGACAAATTATAAGTACACACATTATCTACCATCTCCAATATTTATTATACTTGTATTCACGAGAGAAGAAGTTTTCGATTGCCCGTCTACGTATCCCACACCACTAGTGCACGGTTGGTTCGCGCTGTGTCTCTTGTGAATACAAGTTCATAATTTACCCAAACATTGTAAGTGGTAAAGATAAAGTAGTAGAACTAGTAGAGTCGTTGATATTAGAGATCATACAGTACTAGAAGCATTGAGTTTTTTTTCTACTCTAAGTGGAAACCCACCTTGCTACCCTACATTTCTACAATAACGAACGGTTAAGAAAGCAAGAAAGGTGGTCCTACAGTATATTATTAGACAATCTTTATTCAGTGCAAAGACAATCAATGAGCTATACTGGTATACTTTAGTAGATGTAAATATACTGGATTGAATAACAAAATAAATCAAAGAATGGTGACCTATTACCATAATATGTACTGATAACAAAAAACAACAGGAAGACCAATTTACTTTAAATTATTAATACAAGTAAACCCCTCTTTAATAAGTTTCTATTCAATATATCCACACCTCAGTACATTTTGTATGGATCCCACATGCTTGCTCCTTCTTGTTACGTATAGGTTCTTGAGTAAGTTTTTCATTTCGGTAATTTTGCAGTATGATATAATTTAGTAGATGTAAATATACTGGATTGAACAACAAAATAAAGCAAAGAATGGTGACCTATTACCATAATATGTACTGTTTACAAAAAAACAATAGGAAGACCAATTTACTTTAAATTATTAATACACGTAAACCCCTCTATAATGAGTTTCTCTTTAATATATCCACTCCACAGTAAGTTTTGTATAGATCCCACATTCTTGCTCCTTCTTGTTATTGGTACTTTAATAAGTTTTTCACTTTGGCAATTATTTAAGTATGGTCCTCCAAAAAACATACTAAAGACTAGGTTTCACTGTATAAGAAGCAGAACAGCTGTTAAAAATAAACAATGAACAAAATATTAGCAAGCTGATAATTTTATTATTACAACATGTAATTAAAATCCCCAGTTCATATTCATGCAGTAATGCAGTATCATGCAAAGATCTCAAAACCGAATGTGTAGTACCTTCACCCTGTCATTAACGTTACTATTGGAAATGTTTATCACGTAGCCCCTACGCCACTCGACATGGGGATGAAGGTCAGATAGAACGACGCATTTTAGAGTACCAGTTGAATCCAACACCACGGTGGTATTATGCGGCGCCACAGTATAGATTGGTTTGTGGTGGAGACGTTCTAGAAAAACAATCACCACACATGCTCAACATTGAAAGTGTTTTAATAGTCAATAATAGTTTTGTATATTTGTTGAATATTCCCTTTTGATAGAAGAGCAATTTCATTTGTAATTTAAATCAATGAAAATTGGTAAGACAAGATAAATACATAGATCTGTCTTGAACTATATTTTTTCAACAATAAAAATTTAGACATGATTTAATTTATAGAATATGTACACATAAGGTACCGTAATGTACATTACAGTTCGTTACCCAAATTTATATATTTTTCCACTTCTAATGTGGGCCTACCCTGAATCTCAGTTCTTTAATGATTAATGTATGTTAGTATGAATTGCTCATCCTCAGTAAAGTTTGGTCCCCAACAAATATAGTGTGCCTGTGTATCTGTTGAAATAATCTGCATCCTGGTAATCTGCGGAACCTGAAAGTGGAAGACAAATCACCGTTTCCCAGATAAAAGCGCCAGTGCGCCTACCTGTATCCTCGTAGCGTTGACAATTTCTTCCACTCTGCCAATATCACCAGCCAATAAGTAGCCGATTCGCAGCCACTGGACAAACGGTTCAAGGTCGGAGATGGGCGGACATTCGAATGAGACTGATGTGTTGACGAGAGTGGTCACGTTGCGAGGGTAGCCCTCCTTGATGTAAGGCTTATGAGGAAATCTCTCTAATAGGCATAGCAAGGCACGTGCATGGTCACAATAAAGCTCATGCAGAGGCAAGCATACAAATACAATAGCGCTGTAACTTATTTTGAATTGCTTAGCTAAATTTTGACTTGATCTGCGACAAACATTTCGTATTACTGTCCGGGTTATTCATGTATATTTATGTATAGTATATTTATGGGTATATTTATGTCTGGTCTTATTTGGACCAGATTTTTTTTTAGTTCTTATAAACATAAATCATAATACTTCAGAAGAATTATAATCATCTTCTCTAGAAGAGAAATTTAAACAAAGTCAATTTTTCATCAACTAATATCAAACTCTGATTTTGAGAGCTAGGATTCTTTTATAGTTTTATAGTGCTTCAGTTTGTAGGGTAAATTTGACTTCAGAATAATTATATTTTGATAATTTTATACTCCATTTAACTTTATACTTCAAAGTATAATACTTTGTACTTTATATTATTTGTATGTACCATTACATACAAATCCTGTGATCTTCATTCTATAATTTCAACTACCATTACAAGTAATAAGTACAGTCATATGTATGTAGTAACACCGTGATAATAAGGCACATCTATTCTATACATAAAAGTGCAGAAATAATAACGATACAGGCCAAATTATATATTAATCTTCAACTTACCATCTCAGTTTCCAGGTAAACTAACAAAGATTTTACCTAATTATTATTTAATACATATAATAGCTCATAATATTTATAACCATTATTCATAAAATATTTTAATTATGCTATTGTGAAACAATAATTTCGTGGTTATTTAATATCAATAAGTAGACTTACCGATAATATCTACTTTGTAAGTATAGTTGATACATCCATAAATGTTGCATACAAGGCAGGTGTAATTTCCTGAGTCTGTAGTCACGAGGTCTTCAAGAATGATTGACCAACGACGATACTGTACTGTCCCTAGGTGACGTTCGGGTATATTCTCGTTTTTGAACCAGGTGATGTTTGGTGACGGGTTACCTAAACAAATCACAGACTATTACGAACACAGGAAATGCACATAAAAAAGTAGCTACAGCTATACATTGCAAAAGTATTTTCACTTCTGAATTGTGGGCACAATAAACAGACCAACTATGATAACAGATAACAGATAACTATACTGTTAGTATTTTAGTTCTTTTTACCATTGAGATTGAATCTCAAATATAAATGTGTCATTTATTATTAAGAACTCATTATTTTAGTAAACTCTTATGACACAACTTTATTCTGGTATTTTATGAGTTGATATTTTGCACTGAAACTATTTCTTTATTTTTTTGAAATTGAAATTGCTTTTATTATTTCCAAATATTATGTATGTATAAAATTGCATGTATAAAATTGGTATCTTTGCAAGCAACGGAATAAAGTAACTTTTCTATGTTTATTTTATTTATTCATTTATTTTGAGTTAAACGGATATTTTATTAGGTGTTTTTGAAGGATAGTAGAGCATGGCGGGAATCGAACCCCGGTCTCCTGAATGACGGTTCAGTAGGCTAGCACTCGTCAACCCGTCTCAGTAACTTTTCTATAGATTAGCACTAAATAAAATATTATAGTTAAGAAAGTATAACATATTACTATTACCTTCTGCAGCACACTTGAGACGCAGCATATTTCCAGCAGGTTTGGCCATTACTCGATTCATCTGATCTTGCCTTGTGAAGAATGGAGCTCTTATTATTTCAGTTGCATTGAAAGATCCACTCTCTTTGTCCGATGCATCATTATCATGTGAATCTTCGACTTCCAGTTCAGAGACGTCAACTAGTGACATTGGTTTGAGAGGGGCTAGAAAATAATAAGAGGTAAGAACACAAACACAAACTTTTCATAGTAGAGAGAAAAGACTACAAAGAGCTGAACTAATACAAAAATTACAAAAAGTCACTTGAAATATTATAGTGAGAATGGAAAATATATAAGATCTAACTAACACATGTGTGATATTTGGGCACAATTGGTTTGAACACTATTGAAAAAAACAAAACTGAATTAAAAAATACAGAATTATACGCAGCAGATTCTTCAGGATGATTTAATTACAGTTACAGAGTAACCAACCTTCTCAACCTTAAACCTATTGTAGCTTTTGATGTAATATTGCAACTACAATACTTAATTTATGTAATATATGAACTCAAGTTTGTCAAACATTTCAATTAGAGCTAATAATTTCCAACTCGTACAATCCAATGGCTTAATATGAATGCAGTGGAAATAAAAGTACAGATATTTAACTCACCAAGATTACTCATATGCACATCCACGTCCTTGCCTCTATTATTATGCAGATTATCCAAGTCGAAGTTATCCATCTCCTCTAGAGTCTTTATTGGATCTTGCTGGTGTTTACCTTCTCCTGACCCCTCGTCTTGACCTCGCGCACTATCTGAAGCGAATCCTTCCAAATCTTGTAGTCTGTAATCTTGCCGTGGCGCCATCTTTAATCTTTGAGGTTCCTTTTCATCTTTCTCCACAGCTAGAGTGATGTTTCTCCATTCTTCAGCGTTGGACATGACAATATGGCATGCATAACGGCCCGAGTCACTTAACTTCACTGCTTTAATCTTTAGCCATTGTTTCGTTACTTTTATCCGAGCAGGCCGAGTCCTGACTTCGTTGCCGTTCTTATACCATGTCACTGCTTTCGGTGGCTGTGGGGCGTTGATTCGAATTCGTAATTTTTCTCCAACAACAAGGTCCAGCTCAGGATTGTCTCGCTCTGAAATGAGACAAGACAATAATACAATAACATAGAGTTTATATTAAATCTCTCTCTATATATAAATATATATATATATATATATATATATATATATATATATATATATATATATATATATATATATATATATATATATATATATATATATATATATGTATATATATATTTATATATAGTTATATATATATATATATATATATATATATATATATATATATGTATACACTGGCGTCGGAACCGGGGGGAGGGGGGTGGTCCCCCCCTAACTTTTGACCAAGGGGGTGCAAAAAAAGGTCTTGCAAGACTCAATTTGTCTTGTTGTTTCCTGTTGAAACCCACTTTGCTAAAATTAGCTGTCATTTTTTTCACTTTTATTTGTTCATTCAGTTCATTAACTTATTTTTCCCCCCGCGGGTCTCAACTATTGAGATTCCCCTCCCCCCAACATTCAAAGTGTTCCGACGCCATTGAGTTTGTAGTTATAACTACAAACTCAATGCCAACGCCCCTGTATATATAGCCTTTTATAATATACATGATTTGATTCATTTCAATATTTCAATTTATTTTATGAAATCTTATCAAAGAAAAAATTGAATGAATGAACAGAATGAACGTAAGCTTGAAAAAGATTCAATGAAATTAAAATAAAGTCAAACTAATGGAGAAAAGAAAATTTAGAGTACATCTCAAATAAATGCTCTAGCATTGAATACAAACTCAATGCCTAGAGATAATCAAGTTGAAGAATACATTTACTACTACTTTACAGCACTTTTCAAGTATCAATGTAATTTTGATCTAGAGAAAATAAATAGATACATTTAACTATAATTTCAAAATTATATGCGTCAATCCTTATTAGACTGAGGAATGAAAAATTCGATTGAGCTATTTATAAAAATAAATAAATTTGTGATTTTTAAATAACATAATCTCATTGATAAATTTAAACCATTGTATCGCTAAAGATGAGAATTAGATTGAATATTTTCAAATACTCGGTCTATTTAATATAACTGGTAGGTCTGTAATTCAATCAATGGAAAAAATCATGCAGAAACAACTGTGATGAACTTGAGACAAGCCATATTGCTTTCCTATGTGAGTGTGAGTCCTAACAACTTTACTCAGCTCTACACTGACACTGGACATGCACCACTCTATTTATTTCTGATTAGTTTCTAAGGAGTGAAAAGTGGTTCATTTTGTTCATCTTAGGTGCGTTCATCCTAAGTGTTTACACATCATCAAGACACAAATGAACTTTGGATACAGGTAGATAAGAATAATTTGGATACATTATTCTTTCATTTGTTGGTTTTACCATAGTGAAGTAAATCGAATAATACTATTTGAATATATCTAAACGTTGACAAGTTTTTAATATGTGGTTTGACTGGTCCTTAAAAATATTTTAAAAATAATGCATCTAAATGCGAAACACTGGTTTAAAAAAAGAGTAAAACTAAAATTAAAGTAAGCAAAGTGAACTATTTTAAGAGCCTGGAATACGTGCTACAGGCCTAACATCCAAATAAACAATAGATTTTCGGCACAGGTTTCTGTGGAAGTGGAACTAGCGACTTGGACGAAATAATTTTGGGAAACGTGAAGAAAAAAGCGCGGAAAAAAGAAACGATAAGTATAACATCGATCCAGACCTACCATTACAAACCCTATATTTACATATTATGGTATACAGCATACCACTGCAAACAAACATTACAAATACAAACCTAGCTTGCTCTAGTAGGCTAATTCCATTTCTACCCCCAAAATGCTAAATGGATCACGTTTATTTTCTCAGCCGAAATCTGTTTTCTGCACCATCGTGTTTGGTTCACGGCCATTATAATATATATATATATATATATATATATATATATATATATATATATATATATATATATATATGTGTGTGTGTGTATATGTACGTCAATTTAGTTGATGAACCATACAACCTTCAAATATGCACGTGGACAGAAAACAATAAGCCAATAACTTAATATAGCAACCGTCAATTGTTTTAAGATCGTGACCCAATGGCGTCTGACAAAACATGTCTTAATCGGTTATATGGTTCGCAACGAGCTATCGATGATGTATTCATTTATATAGACAAAGGACATGTCCACCGACAGAAGGAATGAAATCATTGATATATCTGGTTCTTTGGTAATATTACTTCGAATGATGGTATATCTAAAAAATGTATGCAGCATAGATCATTGGATAACATTAACCTACCCAAATAATAACTACATTTTGTGATTATTGTTGTCATATGCTTTTACCATATGTTATAAGATACTTTTCCCGCAATACGATAACGATATTTGTTATTATTCGAAAATTATCATGTTGAAGCTGATTTTTTTCCGAATCCATTTTTAAGCAAATAATATCTTTGGAACATTATAGCTATAAACAAAATGAATACAGCAATACAATTAAATAAAATGACTTGAGGTGCACCTTCAGTAAGGAGTATACTGTGAAATATGATTCTTTAAAAAATGTGCCATTACACATCTAAGACTTGTCACATCTAGTGCTACATAATTTCTGGCAATCACGATGGGATATCAAAATTCTAAAACTATAGATTTTAACGAATAATGACGACTATTTATTTAAATTTAGAGAAAACTATAAATCACCATCTCAATTTCAGAAATTGTATACAATTTATTTGTCCTTCAGAACTCAGTATTTTTTCTGAGTCGTGACGTAGACATGACTCGACTCTGTTTATGTTTCTCCTTTGGTAATGTCTACGAACCGGTAATGCCTACGAAACATCAATTACAATTTATGAAATTGAGATAATGATTTATAGTTTTCTGCAAAATTAGGAAAAAAAATGTCGTCATTCATTAAAATCCAATTGCAAGATTGTGGTGTCCGTAAACAATAGATTTTCGCGATATATAATACTTGACAAAACGATATAATTAGTGCTCGAATGGGGAGGGGGAGGGGGGCGTATGGTCACGGACATATAAATAATTATTTAAAATATGTTTCAGGTTTTTGGTGGAGGAGCCGTGTTATGATAACTTTCGCGTTTCTGTCATCAGATGTTATGAATAATTCATAATCAGTGAATCGAATAGTTTAGTGAAAAAAATTAAATGCATGTCAGAATTAACCGAAAGGTTTCAAAGTGTTCTCTGAGTATCACGCGTATAATGTTCCGACTGAAAGTAGGTTTATTCCTTCGGATGAAACCGGCGATAAAATAAAATTAAACTATAGTTATACAATTAACGTTTTTTTTGATTCTTCAAATAAAACGTGTTCATATTCCAATGCATTATCGTACAATAGAAACCAATCAGAACTGTGATCAGGACGAGGGGAAGCAATGAGGTATGTCGACGACGCAGATGAGCTCATTGGATCAGAAGGGGAGAAAGACAAGCCACATGTGAGGTGCCACGAAGACAGGAAATCATCGGCGAAGCTGCCTATGACATGTGTGAGGCACGTGTATCATATAAGCCTCTCTGTCTTACACGCCTAAAACAAAATCACCTGGTCGTGGATACAAATCCACGAATATGGACCCAATTGGAGACATGCGTTGACAAAACTATAGGCAACTCGAATACTCTGAATCTTAACAATGTTTTTTTTATCGTAATATAATAAATCATCAAGGAGAAGCAAATCAAGGCAGTCACCGCCTAACGATTGAGAGAGCAAGAGTCACCAGGGAGGGTAGTAGAAAGTTTGATCTACATCGAACATTGTGATGACATTATAGGTTGGTCGATTAATTATTACTCTCTGGTATAGGCCTATGTGATGTCACGGAACCTATTGTATCGAACTCATGAATATTAAAAAAGGGATGTCTTCTTAGATATGCAGGTATAATGTACTGAAAACTAAACAAATCTTGAGATAACTGATCTGGTATGAATTGAAAATTAATAATACAATTAACATAAAATATTGTTATAAATAGCAGTGCTCAGTGCTTATATTCTTTGTGAATATACATGAGAAAGAATTGACAATAGTACAATGAGCATGCACAGGGCATTAGTCTGATCGAACGTGACGGTTGCCCGAGAGTGGGTATTTATTTGGAGCTCATGTGTTTAAGGTGAGGGGACTGGGGTCTGGGGGACTAGAGTCTGGGGGGGGTGGGGGGGGGGGGGGGACCCGACGCGTGCCATTTCGGTATTTTTCCCAAAGTAAACAATTAAAAGAATTACTGTTAGTGTATCACGTCAATCGATATTGAAAGGTGTAGACAGAAGCTATTACAGTAGACTTATGTTATGTGTTCAACATTCTGGACAATAAAATTTTAAAAAATAATACAGTCTTGAATGACATTTTCTTGCATTTCCAGTCATTCCAATAATAGCAATATTAGTATTGAACGTCTCCACTCATCGTCTCGCCGAGTTTCTACCAAGATACAGCTTTAAAATTTGCATGAAAATATAATTCTAGACAAATGTAAATAAAAGTTAAAGAATAATGACAAGTAGAGCATATAGGCCTAATGTAAATTTAATTGAGATTACAAAATATGTAAAGAAGTAGGGTCTATTATAAATATATATATATATATATATATATATATATATATATATATATATATATATATATATATATATATATATATATATAATCAATATTGAACACATAGTAGAGGACATAATTATGTAATTTATAAATTTTATTCACACATTTCTTTTACAAATCAACTCTGCATTTAATCCGTACCGCAGCTCTACTTGGAGTTATATTGAGAAATCAAAATTATTAACCAGAATGTTGATACACTTTTCCCAAAATACACCATTATAGCCTCGCTTTACAATTCAAGTAACAAGAAAAATAAGCGAAAAGCACGCTCTTCGAAGTTTACACTATAATTATATTAATGCATTTTGCTGGAGCTTACGTTCAGTTTCAGCTGTAGGGTATTGAAGCACGTGTGTGTCGCTATTATTATATAATGAATGTGACATTAGTTCCCACTCCAGCCAATCAAAATGTCTCAGGGATATGAAGCTAAAAGTAGTTGTAGCTGGCCGTATGGAATAGTCAGGTCTCGAGTCTGACTGTTTACCCTTCATTCATACTGGCTATATGAACTCGCGTGCATTTGGGACAAACGCCAACGTCGAATGACAAACAGAGGATAGGCCTCTTAAACAAAAAAAAAAGAGTAAACAAGAGAAAGCAATCTTATTCTTAAAAACATTCTGCGATGTAGTAAATCAACTTACAATGCACATTAAAGTTACACTTGTGAGCTGTAACATTGCCACAACACTTATTAATGAGACCGCCTTGGAAAAATAATAAATGTTCTTTATTTTTTTATATTTATACTTTTTAATGAATAGCTGAAAATGTATAATTATATTTCAGATACAGGCTTAGCTCTATATAAACTCAAGGAACCATCAATAGAGCCGTTACTATTTAAATTACCTTATTATTATTTTGTATTGCCTTTCTTTTATTTGACTGTAGTGGCGGTTGTCTCAACACTTTGAGGTTTTGCTTTTCGTTCAGTTTCGTTGTTTATAAACGAATCGCAATGTGGTGCATGTTTTTCTCGTAGCGATCGAAGGTTTGGTTTTCCAAAGGTGTGACCGAAAGCTAATAAATCAAGCCCAATTAATAAAGAAATAAAGTAAATATTTGCTCTGCTAAACGGTTATAAATTAAACAGAAGGTGTGGTAGTTGTCTATTTAAATTTATATAGTATTTTGTGAATGTGTGTGTATGATGCAAGCATCAATTGAAGAAGAAAACCTCTCCAGATTGCTGATGTCAGGTTTCGGTATCGCAAGGTCTGTTAGTTATTTTTGGTATGGGGCTTCTGGCGCGAACAAGTGTTTAGAATATTAAACCTATGATTATAAAAATGTATAAAGTATAACGCAACCAAGATATAAATAACATTAAAGATGGACGGTTCCAAGGGAGGGAAAAAACAAATGAAATACTGGTAAAATTCCATAGGTTTCGTTTATTAGATGTTTTCTATGGGTTTGCTGACTCGGACACTTGGGAGAAAAATCTGAATGAACAAAAATATTCAAATTTGATGTTAATCCTGATACGTTGTCCCTCTTGAGTCGTATTACAACTATTTTCTTATTTCTTATTCATTTCTTGGGCTTGTGGTTATAAAATGTTGTGGTGAGTCACGCTATTGTTAGAAGAAAAAGCAATAAATTAAAGTTGAATGAATATTAAGTACGACTCATATTTAGTTAGTACGGTTCTTTACATACATACACACAAAATATACCCACTAACAATTATTACAAAATAATAACATTTCAACATAACACGACAAGTAGTACACCTAAAATATCAGTATCGTTTCATTTATTTTCAAGTAGTTCATGTAATTCTTTTCATTTTTGTAAGAATTCTACTCAAATTTTGAAAAAATAAAAGTAGTTATAAATGAGTCTGTGAATATGCACTTGTGTCTCCTCGAAAGACCAACATTTCAATTCGAAAAAAAAAAAGTGCAAATTTTGTAGTTTCGTTTTAATTTACATTTCCAAATATGAATCCAAATATTATCTCGTTTATCCTATACAGTCACTATACTTTCAAGATGTTGGCGTCATGTTTGAGCCTATACGCAAAGCATGACCATTTATAGCCAAGCATGCCGAAAGTATACCTTCTATCAAGATTACACCACAGCAAGGCGGGGTTTATGTGCATGTAATGAGAATAATTGGAAATTTGCATCCGAATCAAGTTTGTTACATATATAAATAATGTAACAAGATCAATTCTATTTGATCAGTGATGTTCGATAGCATAGCATCTAGTTATTGTCTCAATACCCTTGCAAGCGTGACATTAACAATGGTATGCTACATTAGCATGGTTCGTTCAGTAAATCTCAACAGACACCAATAAATACAGCATCCAGACGGCATAAACCATCTAAACCATTAAATCTACACCATTAAACCAGTTCAACTGCTCAACCGATCCACACATTTTAGAATTGTCACTAAATCGGATTACAATGAAAACAATCAAGTTGATGGAGGCAAGGCATCTCTTTACTTTTATGATTATACACTTTGGTGATACGAAACTATCAACAAGAACGACACAGGACGAATGAAATAATAAATTCCAATCTTCTTTTCCACTTGGGTTATTCTTCTGTTTTTTTTTCATATATTAAAATGTTTTCACAAAAATAGATGAATTGATTTCAATGAAAAATAATCGAGATCGATCTACAGAATGCGAATCAAATTTCAAGTCAATTTACTTTCAGATTTTACATACAGAGTTTGGACTGTTTATTGAAAACCACCAACACTATGAAATGAAATGTTTTACCCTTGAAAAATTCTAGTAATATAATATATTATTATACATACATATTTGATATTTAAATACTACAAGTTGATGACATTCAAACATGGTTTTTTCCATCGAAATTACTTAGTTACTATTTTGTAATTAAAAGAGATGAGCGCATCTCTCGGTATATAGAACAGAAGTGCGACAGGTCTGAGGATTGAGAACTCTGATCATTATTATTGTCTAAAAACACATTTGGACCGCGTCCTGAAGATTGTCCTATTACACCTGGCTCTACGCATATTCCTAATTACTGTTAGTTTCTCTCTCTTCAAGTATCGCTAACACGACATAACGCTAACAATCGAGAGTCTATATTTAAATGGTGTCAAGAATGATTCCAACGATAGCTGGCAAGAGCAGTCAGACTGTCTCCAATGGTATACTGATCTATAGTTAGAATCATGGAATATCATTGGCCAGAATTGTTAATTTAATTGAGAATTGTTGACAATAACTGAAACTCGCGGTCTTCTGGGTAAAAGACTCTTCAAAAAAAGTCTTATCAATGAAAGTATCAAGAAAATAGAAACATAATTAAGAGTTCATAGATGCATATCTATATAGATCTCATAAAGATCCCCATAATTGTATTTTTACGTACTGATGTCATAAATAGGCTACACCTGTATCACTAAATTACACTGAGGGTAAAAGAAATTTAAATTGTGATTTTTACAAACTAGGATGTTGTACGCATTTCACATCGGTATGTTGGGTAGTCTATACAGAACGGGGAGATTTTCGCAACGTCGATTTCTGTAGTAACCTTTGGGCTAAAGACGGCATTGAGAAGACTGTACAAAAGCATAATTGCTATATTGTTATGGAATCTTTTCAAATCACGCATTATATAATCTGAGAAAAATTATACTTATTTCAATAAACCTTTGTGATCTGACATGATTATTATTGCTATTAACTCACAGCAAGTTTCCACCACTAATTGATTACTCCGTTACAGAATCAAATAGACAGCTGGAAATAGCCAGCTATACACAAGTTAGTTACCGCAGACGTAAACAAAAATTAACTAGAATTGCGCTGGGTAGGACAGTGGGCTAACGCGTTTGAACGTATGCTGTACTTATTCTTACTACAACTAGAAGAAGCAGCAAACTTTTGTGATTTTTATTTATACATCTGCATTATATTATATGAGTTTAAGTAATGAACACATGAGACTAGGAATTTTCTCCCACTCTCTCTATATCTCTCTTTATTTGTTACGTTCTGTAAAATCGTACGATGATACATGATAAAATCGTAGTATGTATGGTACTATAGAAGTAGCCAAGTAGGTATAAGGCCTCTATAGGACCATGGCACAACATCGAACTTTTATGTAAATCTATATTTGCAAGAGAGAAAAAACTTGATCTAGAAATGAACCACAAAGTTTGGGTGATTCACAAAGCTTGCTGACTATGGTGACTTTGAGAAAATAACTAATCCAATAGCCAACTTTTAGTAATATCTACATAGGCTTTCCATTTTATTAATTCGCTACGAAAAGCTACAAAATTTGACCGTTGCGAATCCCACTATTCACTGTCATAATAATTGTAATATCACTAATGCACTAGCTGGTGCATTTCTGATTCAAAATTTCTAATACGACAGATCTAATAGGTACCTGAGATTTCAAACTTGTGTTGTCCATGCTTGAACAGTAAATGATTTCAAAACAAAGCGGTCATATTGACAGATTATTTCGGTTCATTTGGCACGATATAAGATATTCGAAACAACGATTTATAATAGAAATTATGATTCTACTGTCATGAGAGTAGAATGATATGAGAAATAGGACTCGGTTATAAATGTAGCCAAGCGAGATGTTGGTAGGAGTGTGTTCTGCATGCATCCATCTCACGAAAGCTATGCTACTCGAATGACTAATGATACAGGAGCAGAATGGCATCTGTTTCGAGTTCGACTTCATCTGGTCGAAATCGCGTTTCAATTTTGATGTCAGCCAGAATAATGATTTGTTGCATTGTCCTTTTTATCATCTTTTTTTGTCCGAAATAAATCAACCGAAATATGAGCACTAAACTTAGAAAACAGAATAGATCATTTTTGTCAAAATTTATATTGAATCTAAAAAGCACTTAAAAAAACGGAGGTTGGTCAATTGTCACTTTTCTATATTCCAGTTAAATTGAATGGTGTTTTGCAATGTATGATCTGCTTTGATACGCAGTGGCATAAAATATCGCCATAAATTCAATGTTAATTCCTCGTCATTTTAATGCTTTGTACATTATTTCCTGAACAGAAGACATATTTCTGTGGAGTGTGGGGTGCTCCAACTAATGAATTAGTAGTTATCGTCGGCACTCCGATTACATACACCTAGGCCTATAAATATAGACGTGCACATGTATTGTGACACTCACCGAGTCTCCGCATACTACGGCTATTTTCTCTTCTGAATTAAAATTCAGACAGCAGTAATAGAAAATTGAAGCTCCAATTAATAATTTCAACCGGTATTTCACAAGACACACGTACAATCTCTAGATACGTAAAATTACGCAAGAGATGTCCTCAATAAAAACAAATGTTCATATAACCATTATTATCATTAAGATTTAAAAATAAATAGTAGTAATTCATATACGTTCAATTCGTGTACGTATATATATATATATACAAGCAGTATCCAAAAAACAGACTAATTTTAAATTGTGTGCATTTGATGGCGGCGTTGTGAAAAACTTTCGCTATTTTTCCGAGGGATTGTTGTGCGAATAAAGTGAAATGTTTTGCTGTTTTAACAATGCAGTGTGTTTCACGCCGTCTGTGTGCCTTGATGTGCGTCGCGACGCCCATGTCGAGGAAGGGCCTGAGCAAGGAAGGGGGAAGGGGGAGTTGGGCTCCGGCCCAGTGGACACATCTGCGGTAAAAACCACGGCTATTTCTGTGCTATTGTGCGATTCGCTTAGGTTACGTCTTACCACGTCGGGATTTTTCGTTCATAGTTTCTTGGATGAAATTGAATTAAATAAAAATTGGATCCAGATTACCAATTTCTATCTACGTCAACGAATAACAGGAACAAATTATTGGTAATATTAGTGCACTGCATTGTTGCAAAATATTCATATTAGGCTACATAATTATAACAAAGTGATTATATATGAGAATTTATATTAATTTTCCACTTATGACGTCACATTTTATTGTTGTGAGTAAGGCCTAATAATCTTGCAGCTTTGCAGCTCTGTTACAAGTGGACTCAATTAGTGGACTCTTAGCTATACAAGTTGAAATAAGAAGAAAACAAACAAGAAATTAAAGATGTAATGAGTGTATTTATTCCCAGTTCAAAGGTCATTCAATTAATTTTCCACAAATCAATTGAATGTCATGGATGGATGTTATAATGCAGCCGATAAAAGATAAAAAGATAATCGTATTCATGCGAACAAACATAGGGAATTGACCTGTAAGAAGATCATGTAATTCAATAAATTAGTTTGGTGTTTTTGTTTTGTGACGTAGGACTGCAAGACATAGACGCCATTGATACAATTCTTAGACCGAGTCGAACACCCACATTCAGCATCCAGTAGGCTTTGGACCGCCATTCACTACACATACTCCGTCATTTACTCACCATCCGTAAAACTGAAAAAACATCGCTTCAAAAACATTGGATAGTTTTACAACTGGCAGATAATGACGCAAGTCCCTAGAGATGCTTTCTATGTTAGAACGAGTAGAAAAGATCACTTTGTTTTAGAGGTTGATGGTTTAAAAAAAACTAGACCCGAGTTTTGGGTGTGAGGGGTGATAATGTAGCATCAAATTTTCATTGAAAATAAATTAGCCGACAAAATTGAAATTATAACAATCCAAATTCATAATAAAATGTATTTAAAATATTTACTTTTAAACGTTTCTAGACTCCTCGTTAATCTATAATTGGATTCTTCTAGCACGTGCTGATAAAGTCTCAAATACATTTTCTAAAGCCCCATTTGCCTACATCTACTTCTCTAATTTATGGTCAACAATTACAAATCGATTGATTTTTTTTCTTCAATAACATCGAAACTTGATACAAAATCATTGTTCCCATATTGAGGTTAAGGATGAGATGAAAATTGGACAAAAATCTTACCCGAGATAAGATTTTCTGAAAGATTATTCAAGCAGATTTTTTTGGGCTTGAAAAGTAAATCTGTATATACCAGTAAAATTGAAAAAACTACGGAATGAGTGATGTAATTTGTTTGATTGGTATGGTGTCACTCGAGGTATCTCAATCGTCAAATCGCAATGCATTTCTCCCAAAATGAAATAACGAGCTACAAATTACGTCGCAAGTTGAAAGCTAATTAGTGCGCGTGAGTGCGTTGACGTATACGTTAGCACACGTTAATCATTATGCAATGCACAATAATTGCAAAACGACGCCAGTAGACCGCAGATTATTACGGGAGGTTCGAAGGCAACTGGCGACCGATGATAAACAAACATGCTTACATTCATTTCATCAAGTACAACACTAAAAATCAAGATAAAACTGATCTCAATAATAATAATTCTAACGAGGTTTACTTTTCTACATGAACTAGGCCACTAGGGATAGATACACAGTGATCCAGACAACAGATAATGAAGTCTTCAGGAACTATCATTAGTTTATTTTAACAAAGACATATGCTGAGTTCGTTTTTTAAGTTTGAAAAATCAGTCATCCTTTAAATAAGTTCAGAAATAAAAACCTACTGTTGAAAAGTCTTAGTAATTAAGATCTTATCTGATATTCTATTACTAGATGCGGCTTGTAAAAGCAAGATCTGAGTGACACTGTCATATCAGAGAAATGAGTTCAGATGCGTCGCAGATATTTGATTAATAAGTTCAGTTATTTAATTCCAGTGTTGACGATTATTGTGACATATACCTGTCCTACAAACTACTTCCTTGTTCTCGGTTTAAATCGAGATGTGACAAATATGTTGTTTTATTTATGATTATGACACCATTTACCATTATACTAATCTTGTGTACACTTCAATATAATATACTCTGCAAATGAACAATACATCTGATGGTCTTACATATCTTATACGATTAAATGTATCTCTCAATACATAAGCTCTAGACAAGACATACATTCAAAATAACAATTTTTCCATAAGTGCTGCAGAGGTTGGACGAAATTTGATGTGAGCAAGCTTACCATACCAACTAGAAGTTATAGAACTATCAAGTTTTGGGGCAAAATGCACTTTTCAGAGAAGTCATTAAAAAATTTTCAAATATCCCAAAAGAATAACTAGAGGGAAAAATTGGAAAATAATGTCTTCGAAAATAACTATTTCATCTTCATTTGAACACTGAACTACAAATTATCATACATTTTTGATGAATCGGACTAGCCTATTGAAGGTGAAAATTTGAAATGTATTTTTGAGAGTTCAAACATTAATTAAAATGATCAACATGTACACTTTCAGTCACATATATGTTTTTCCGAAATTTTTGGATTAAAAATTGAAAACAATGTCTTAGTTTATGTGCGTATATCAGTATATTTTTTTATGTAGGTTCATGTCATGTTTTTTCATGTACTTCTTCTTTTTTTTTCATGTCATGTACGGTATTTGATTTTGATGTAACGTATCTTCATCGCCCACTTGACATTTGACTTAGTTTATAAAGAAAATATTACGAGTCAATTTTGATTACATTTCAATTTCATTCAAAAATCTCTCTTAAAATTTACGAGGCAATTACGATATGCTAAAAATGGCCTTCTGCCTAGTTTTACATAATTTTAGCTACTACAGTCTAGTAAAGTAATTATTATTTACATCGGTGTACAGTTCTTAATTAATAATATTTTGAGATGTTATTTAAATGGAGTGTCGAAATCATGACATCTTATTGAGATGTAACGTTGACATGTTGAGATGTCTTATTGAAGAGATAAATGTAGCCCTACGTTGCAAGAGCCAAGTCCATTCCATACAAGTCTTTGAAATAAGACACTTTTTTCACGTAGTTTTTGAGATTTAAAGTTTAGACATTAAAAAGGGTACTATTAAACCGGAATACAACACGGCATCTAAAATGAGTACGTAATTTGTTCTTCAAAATCACTGTAGGAGATCATTATTAAAATAATTATTAATTAACCGTTTTTGTTTAGTGTATATGACTTCACGGTCAAACTGTATACCCATTATACATTTTTTATATTATAGAAACTGAGCTCGAGATACTCCAGCATTAATTTAATTTAGTGACTCGGAATAAATAAGAACACAATAGACATAACGCCTGTAATTCTCTCTTAATTTATCAGTCTTAATTTACTCGATTATATTTTTATTATGTTTTATATTATTAACTCTTTGTATTCTTGATAATTCATTCTATGCTCTTGCATTACTGTGCTACGTTTCCTTTCCATGTCCATTTCAAGTTTCAACCAATTTATTTCTGTTTTTGTCTCGCTCCAACACATGCAGACAGACGAACGAACTCTGAAGATGTAAAATGTATGTATAGTATTTCAAATATAAAATAATAAAGTGTCATGGTTAATAATTTTCAACAATAGATTGGTTTATTTATGCTGAAGGGGTTAAAATTTGGGATGTGAAAATAATATGAAATATGCATTTACACAACATTTTTTGTTACTTTTACTATGCCTCCCGCTTTTATTCTCGTTCTTCAGAAAAAAAAATCAAATTCACGAATAGGTTTAGTGTGACCATGGTGTGACCCAGGTTAAATGACTTTTCTTCATCCCTATGTATATCATTTTTCTTGAATGCGGCAAACATTAAAGAAAATCACACTTCCATATTATATACATACAAAAAAAGGAACTATAAACGACACCCATAATACATGAACCTTATGTTGGATGAGCGACCTCGACCCTAAGATGTTCCCTTGGTGACCTTGTTTCCATCACACTGTCTCTCATTCGTTTACGATTATATTGCTCTCTATTTTTCACTCGTAAAACAAACCCGATTGTTCTTGGTGTGTGAATCCTCACGGTACAACAGGTGGATCGTTTCAAACTTTTAACAACGAAATGTTTTCAACACTTTTACGAGTTTTGACTTTCGTGAAGACAAATGAATGAAATACTATTTCTTTTCATTGGTGTTGTAAAAACTGAGCACTGTGAGCAGTGACTCGCGTGTAAGACAGTGGATATAAATGAAAACAAATGCCAATGATATTGAAAAGATCTTTTAGGTCGAATTTCAAATTCAATGCCAAAGAAAATACAAATTAAAAACATGGATCGATTGCTTTCGGTAATTTGTGTACGAATATAATATCGATCGAACATATTGCGGATAATATTCTAAAATCCATACGCAACGATGTTTTGATTATCTTCCTTGACAGGCACTTATAACTGATTCATAATTGCAAAATAAATAAGTCGTTGACGCGCAGTTCAAACCTCAAACTTCAGAAACGAAACGCTTTGCAGGTAGTTTTAAGCCCAGTTTAGTACAATATACATATTGATTGTACGTTTTATAAATAGAATGTATATAGTTCGTCCTAATAAAAGGAAAATATTTTGAGAATGATTCAAAATACACTCAAAGAAATACGTACTGGTCATAAGGTTCGCCTTCTTCTGACTCCAGCATTTGTTTCCTTGCATGGACAATACAAATAGCCCTTGATTTCTCTTAGGGTGGTTAAAATGGGATGCGAGCCTTTTGGTTATCTCTTATGGGCTCTTCTTACAATACTTATACTTCCATCATTGTTGCTCTTTTCTACCCAACGCTTTGTCGAATAGTTTGTAGAAGTATGGAAAGGGAATGTAGTATATATATATGAACAAAAACCTGCGCAGGTTGTGGGTGGGTCTCAAGAAGGTGGGAACCGTGATGGAGAGAGGGCAAAAGAGAGGATTTTGAAAGGTTTTCTTAGAACCTTTCTACGTCTCCGTGTACGAAATTCAAAACCTCTGTGATTCTTTTTTTACCGATTTTTCCCTCATAACGACACTGCACCAGAATACTAAAAAGAGTGTTAAAAAAAGAACAGACAAATACATAACTAAAGCGCCATAGGCGATCTCAACCAAATAATATATCATATATGAAAAACACGATTTTTGCCCAGAAGACGGTTATTATTTGAATAAAAGTTTTTAATATTCCGTTTGAATAAAATGTATTATAAATTATCTTACGACCTGAGTATAATCACTTTGAGCTTTCTACAAGTGCACACAGCTGTATCCGTGATAGACTAACGTGAAACTTAAAAATCGGTCAATTATCACATGCCAAAACTCGAAACTCATGTGAGCCTAATACGAATCTGGACAAAGATGTCAAATGACGTTCTTTTTATTCAGGGGAACTTATACCCACAGAGAAATATTTGCAGTGTCAACATAACATATAAATGATCGCACTGACTTTCCGGATGAACATGTCGTAGTGAAACTTCTTCATACCATTCAGCGAAGTATCCTCTGAAGTCTAAAACACTACCGATCCATAATGAACATTCACAATACGTTACGTGTGCCTAGTGACTATAGTATGTAACGGTACGCGGTGAGGTAAAAATCGATGACAAATATATCGAGTGGTACGTACTGTTACATACAAATGATATTTTCACCTTCATCACATTGGATCGGGACGAAATAATTTTTTTTCGCAATCTAATGAATGTACCTTCATATAAAATTTGAGTAATTAATATTTTCGACAAATATTGTCTACATCTTATGATGTATTTTTTAATTTCAATTTTGTACTGTTGAAGTTTTATATTTTTGAAATCACCCTAGCAGGAACTGCGGAAGCCTTCAGTTCATCCCTAAGGAATATCACGCATTAGTTCATTTGGACACAAAAGTCCTAGAACTCGAACGTATTTTTCTCCACCTGCTTCGACTTCCATGTGCTGTAGTCACATCATTACAGATTTGTTCATCGCATCCCAAATGACCGAAGACTGAAAGAACAGCTATCTCCGTTTCCGGCTAACTGATCCCCAGAAGACCCCCAGGAGCACAGGAGAAGAGGTGTAAAGGTTATGGGAAACACAGATATGTGCATGACACGTTACATCCTCAAGGATCAGAGAAAATAGGTCAACGGTCAACCTAGCTGTTGGTAGGGTCGTTAAGCAACAAGAAAAGATCAGAATTTGCGCTTAGAGGAGGCATTACATTAGTCATTAAATACAGTCATACAGTCATTATATACTCATTGTAAAGATAGACTATCAGCTGTCTTGAAGCAAAATTTTATTTTTAGTAGGACATCACAACCCTCAAACTAGATTATAATGAATAATGACAATATCTATTTCCCTAATTTTAGAGAAAACTATAAATCATAATCTCAATATCAGAAATTATTATTTTTTTCCTCACAGACATGAGTCATGACGTGGTCATTACCGATTCTGTATGGAAACAGAATCGAGTAACGTCCACGTCAGAAAAAGGGCTGATTTAATTTTAATTATAATGCACGCGTATTCTTTTGTGATTATACTGAAATTTAATCAAAACATTATTGAATTACTACAATCTTGTAGAATTTCTTGTTCGGTATAGTCTACTATTTTGTGAAATTTGCATGTCATCTTGTGAATCAATAATAGAATAATTAGTACATCTTTCGATATCAAAATAAGTTTTTAATAAACATTAATTGCTGTTTGAACAGAATAATTAATATAGGGGTACGTGTGGTAAACACACGTACACGATTGAAAAATGAATAATAAGCATTACTGCATTACGCATATAATATCGTTTGGTTAAACATTGTGGGATGGAGAAGTGTTGAACCATAGAAGATATTATATAATACTCTAAATTGGAAATAGAAAATGGAAGGGTCAGTGTATTATCGTCATAGTTGAACTATGACGTGCGCCCAGTCCTTCATTTCCTTCGCACGATTACTGCTATTAGTCTAATCCTACCTGTTGCACATGTATCATCAAATGATAGCAAATGTATTATGAAAGTGCCACAATAATGCTCTGCTCTTCAATTATCATTAGTAACCTATTATTCCCTAACCACACAAACACGGAGTCTACTACTGTCCACTGTATTACCTGACCAGAGGATACTCAAGATTTTTTATTACTTTTACCTGTTCAAAAAAGAGGGTCCTATTCATGTTTATGCCCGCCTCATAACATAACTTACCTTTTGAGTTTGAGCGACACTACTACTTATGAAGAAAGAAAAATCACAAAAAAAACTTTGTCAATACAGGTATTATGTTTATATATGGGTGTTTTGGGAATCATGTTTCGCCGACAAAATGTGTAATGTGAATAAATGTTAAGGTTAATTATTATAAAATGGGTGTAATAGACTACTAAGTGTAATTTCAACTTTTGAACATTTACGATCACATTGTGTGATTCTCTTCATGAAAACAAATTAATCTCTGGTATGAGCGCTGTTGCTTCTTGCACCAATGATCATAAACAAGTGATTCTAAGCTTAATTACGTGGAAGCGATTACTCCAATTACAACTCATCTTACATAGCATGAATATATTACACAATGCCATTTTAAAACTTGTTTCTAGTAGCTAGAGTAATACATCAACAAATTCAATTGTTTTCGTATGTAATGAGAAAATATTAAATCGTGATTATTATGAATTATGATGATGAATCAGGATTAATAATGTTATATTCATAATCAATGTATTATGCACACTCACAATGACTTTCGCAACTTTCAAGATTTTAGTTTAAATTATACAATACGTCTTTAATAAACCCACGACTATAAGCTAAAGTATACAAATCATAGGCCTATATTCAACCAACTACACCAAAGTACAAAAGTACATTCAAACCACTATCACTCAGAATGTGTGCGTATAGAAATAGAAATATTTCTGTAAGATTTTTTTTTTTTAAATTTCTAGACTTTTTATTAAGTTTGAGTGCAATCAACTTGGATGCAATTATCAATTAAAAGACGTGACAAGCCATTCGTTCACTTATTAAAAATGCCAACACCAACATCATGAAAAATATCCCACATCTTGTTCACTTACCTAATAAAACATCTCTGGTTTGCGACCTGGCTTGATTAGTGCTGATTATGACCGTCAACATCAGCGCTAATAGCCACGATGACGTCATGACGTCGGTTCAATCAATCACTGCGTCATTGAACAAACCCTCCCTGGAACAGAAAACACAATTGGAAATCAATTTCAATAGATATATCAAATTATAATATTCTCCGAAATGAGGGGACATTATCTCACTGCACTCAATAAATCGAAAGTTTTAGGGTACAAATTCGAATAACTATGTTCACATTATTTCTTTTATTACGATTCAAATCAAAACATAATCTAAATTGTTTCCTGATTTGATTTTAGTTTCGTATTCTTTTATATGGGTGGACGTGCCGTTCTTATTAAAAGAGTTTGTGGCGACAATACGATCACTGACGCGTTGTAGTACAGGACTACAGGCTGATATTGTTGTCAGATGTTGGACATTGAAACTTTTTGGTTTGTTAGGCATAATAAAAACTATTCAATTATCTTCACAATCTTTTTTTAAAAAATAAACAGACTGACGTTATATTTACCAGGAACTATCTGTCCGAGATAATGGTTATGGTTTATTTGATGTTTAAAGGTAATTGAACCTCTAAAAGACAATTATTAACGACACTAGTTTAGTGTACTTGCTCTTACTATATAGAGAGCTTGCTGAATTATGTTATTTCAACTAATACTTACCCGTTCCCACAGAATGTAGACATATAATAAATATTTTAAGCCTGGGTAGTAAACAGAAAGCTGTTACTTTATTTCGGAACAGAAATAAATATCCTCAACTACATGATTCGTGAGTCTAAGTGCCGAACTAAAAAGAAGTATTTTAAACTAAAAGGTTCTTTCCGATGAGATTTATTTTATGGATGGTAAGAAATGCTCTTTGAGTTTTAATGACTGATTGCAGCCGCACCATTTGGATATATGTGTACTTATAAATTGTATTTTTAAACAAAGAAGTAAAAAAATATGCAATGAAGCAATCAACAACAATTAATTAATTAATTCGCTGAAACTTTTACTAGGTACATGAAGATGTTTTTTCGTAAACATTCACACGGCGTATAATCGAATTCTTATTTTACTTCTTAGTAGGCCTATACAAGAACTTGAATGTAAACAGAATGCATAAGCAAACAATTATCTTCTGTATAAATGATACATTTCACATTTGATATCGTATTAACTAACTTGAGAAATACACGTGTTAATATTGATTATTACAAAAAAATACATCCCTATATGCCTACATATTTCATTTTATTTAGTAATTGGGCGTGACGGATAGTCTGTTTAGTAATGAATAATTCTTCTCTAGCCATGCCTATAAATTATACATATTATATTCTATGCATGAAATTATGTAACCATCGGGATGGAACTGTCTGCCTGACTTCTAGAACATATACTAGATTTCCCGGTTGTGGTAGGTCATAGACCGGATCGCAGTCTGTACAGGTGGGTGGGTGATGATGATTCGGTCAAGGTAGACCGGTCCAGTCTCGAGACTGGCGCACGATTTACCATAAAACAGAGAAGATAGGCGAAGAGAATTATGTGATAAAAGGGAGAGTAAAAAACTTCAACACGTTGTATATAAATTGTAAACACAACAAGTGTTCAATGTAAATATAGACGTAGACTCACGATAAGAAACAACAAAGAAGGCGATAAAAAAAGTAGATTTTGGGGACAGTAGCAAGTGTGATAAGGTATAAGAATATGTTTAAAAAATGTGATAGATGTATTTTTTTCTTTCGTTTTTCTGCATGAGTTCATCATCCTCTATGTTTGTCACCGCAGATAAGCTACCCTCATCAAGTTTATCCCATGATGCTAGAATTGTTGTAAAGAATTACAAATTGGAGGTCTACAAAGAGCATTGTCGTATAATTTGAGGGTGTATGGGAAATGGAAGGGATGGCGGAGATCAACTATAGTTTCAGACTACTTATCAAGAAGACGACATACAAGGGTTGGTCAGAACGAGACTCATGACATATCGAATTTAAAATAAGAGCAACCAAATAATTTGATTGGGATATGAAAAGAGTGACCGTTGCTTTGTTGGAAATGAATTGTGAACAGAATTGGAGAAGAATGATTATAAAGGATCATTAATATAAATCGACCAAATTAGGCTTATTGTATGACTGAAATTGTAGTAGCTTGCACATTTTTGTATAATAACACACTGATGAGGGCAACCTTTGAACGCTATACGTGGCGTACCCGTCCGTAGGCGATTTTTCATAATTATAATTTGTAACGATATAATCACAATTAGTATTTATGAACCTATTATTTTCGAATGTGGGCCTACTCGATGCCTTTTTATAACAATGAAAAATGAATAAAACAAAATTAAAACAGAGGACTTTCAGAGCCCTTACGGTGAAAGTAAAATGAGGCGAAGTTGAGAGGTAACATTCATTATAACTACAAATTTAAAAAACAAATGTGATATTTTCATTCACACATATTAATACTAGTTGACAAAATGAAGACATTCATGCGAAAGAAAACTAATTGATACACATTTAAATAGACGAAGGATAAGAGTATCACTATTAGTCCACATAAAAGAAGTCAAATCTGTTTTCTTTGGAAGGATCTAAGGGCTACTGAAGACAATGCAAACTGAAATAAGTTGTCGACACCCCACCGAGTGGTCAACCATAAGGAGATTTGTCTTCGATAGCTTGTTATTCAATACTTCCACATTCTATGAAAGTGGAGTAGCCATCGGTCAATGTCAACGTCCCTCCATTGTACATTGTAGCAAATAAACACATGGTATGGACTTGAGAGTTTTACAAACATCTCTTTCACGTTTTATAGTTGCTCAGAATGTTTCAAATGGTTCGCGTCCCTCTTCTTCGCGCCAATATACGACCTCAACATCCCTCGAAAAAATGTTATACCCACCCCCAAAACAGGCAAGAAAAGTGGGCGAGTCATGCACACGTGTTTCGCATCAACAGAACACTGAGCTGAAGCATCCCCGTAGAGAAAACCGTTGGGAAGTAGTCATTAATCTAGCCGATTTTTAATAAAGAAAATATCATAGTGTGGTAAAAAAACAGCTTTGACTTCTACAGACAGATATTGTGCATCAATTATTTGGCAGGAGTGAGTAGTTAACACAAAGAAGATTTCTCATGCATTTGTCGTGTACGGTTTAAATCACAAATTGTATTTGAATCTAAATTTTGTAATTTTTTGATTGCTGATTAATAATAATAATTTATATTCATCAAGGCCACCATAACTTGAATTTCGTTAGAATAGTTATAGTACTGATGATGCAAAACACCTGTTCATTGTTTTGATGCGATCTCGTTTGATAGGCATTGAGCGTATAGGGTATCGAAGCGACGACATAGAGATCCACTGGTTGTTGAAAGTTACTGTAAATCAGGGAGACGGAATGATGGATCTACAGTTGGTTCTTGCGTTCAGTAGCAGGTTCATCGCTGAAGAAGACGAATTATTCTCTCAACCGACACTTTAGCTAGAAAACTCGGCTTTGAAAATAATCCAAGTAAAAACAAATGACAAACAAACGAGTCGGGCCCAAATTCCTTCGGGAAGAAACCACAAATATCACCAAGAATGATTGAGATTGAAACTTCTCCCAATGAACTAAGACAAAACGAGACGATTATTTCGACTTTTAGTGTTTTCCAGTGAAAAATGTTCACGTTTCACACAATGGTAAACTTATTATCTGTGGGAGGTTGGATAATAAATGTCTTTCCAAGTTAAACTCGAGGAATTCGATTAATAATAAGGCCATTGACTGGTCAGAAGCATATGAACCCCTGCTCTGTAGCCCACGTACTATGTGGGAGATTTGTTACAAAGATTTTGGTCGAGTCAAGATATACGGTAAATAATATAAATGCTTTCTGTGCCTAGAGTACCGAGTTCATTGTCCGAAAAATGCAAATTCTTCAATTTGGCTGTCTACAATCAGGTGTGGTCTCTATTTTCTAATGAATTACGAGCGTGCGCGCATGTAAAAACCGTAGTTTACCGGTACGTTCAGGCCAACGGGCACTAGCGTCAACTCAATTTGGTTATGCCATTTTTTATATTAATCTTAGCCAAATAAATATAAAAATAAAAGGTGTGTTTATGCATGTCAGGTCTCTTTCTCTGAGCGCGCCCATGTACATGTATCATTGTACTCGTATTGCTATATTATTTGATCACGAACCATAGAAACTTGTATTAAATAAATTGCAGCCGGACATTGACATAAAGTTACGACGCAGAGTTTTACGTTTATTTTAACCTTTGTTTTGGATTTCTGTGAACGATACATCTTGAAAGTCGATACGCTTTTTACTGTATCCCATGGCATTCATTATGTCCTATCGACGTTCGTTATAAGAACATAGAAAATGGTCATTATAACTCAACCCAAGCAATGTAGGCATACTAGGCCTATAACTTCTTTTCGAAACTCCTATCACTGAACAAAAGCCAGAGAAGATTTCATCTAATCGGGATTATCTAACACGATAAATTAAATATTTAAACTATTTTTGTACTTTATCGAGTTACTCAACACGTTCGTTGGATTTGTAGTCATTCTTGGTATAAAGTAATTATGCTGCGACGGGGCGAGAGAGACGGAGAGACAGTTTTTTGAAAATTTTATTGTTAGTGGCGTTAACATTTAATTTGGAAACGTGTCTGTACTGACTTTAATGTTATCCATGAAACCAGCGAGTGATACCAACCTAGTGTCACATAAAAGACAGTTGCAGGTCGTTTCGGAAATATTATAACTGAGTTCTATATATATTTTGAGATAAAACTCAGACTTGAAACTTTAAAACGATTTTTACCAAGAAATAAAGAACAGGCATCCAATAAAACTGATGGTTTCATTTGAACCAAAGGAATATTCATGTAACACAACGGATTCAATCACTTAATGATAACTATGGCTATTAAAAATCGACAAGATTGAATTTAATCTTGAACTCCAAAATTTCAGACGTCCTAATGTTTCTTATTACACTAGAGATTTCCATTAGTGAACACAAATAGATCTCCAGTATATATTTATACTTGTAGCTTGTAAGCCAACTTCGAGCTACCCATAGTAGGCCTACACGGGATATTTTACCGAGTTAGACAGCATATTTACATACAAATATATATATATATATATATATATATATATATATATATATATATATATATATATATATTTATATATTATACATATAACACATGATATACAAAAATCAATACGCAAAAATAAATAAGATACACCCAACCTCGCATATTATTCCAAATTAAAATAGTATTGCTATCACGTACACAGTAGACTCAGGGGCGTCGGAACGTTTTCAAAGTAGGGGGGGGGCAAGCTCAAAAATTGCGACCCGCGGAGGAAGGAAGTATGGGGTGCCACACATTCAATAACATTTGGGTATTTTTCAGGATAGAAGGACAAAATACTGAGAATACCAAGATGGGGAGGGGGGAATCTCAGTTTGGAAAAGAAAATGCCATATAAGAACAGTTGTACAAAGGCCAGTTAACGCGAAGCATGCGACCCGCGGGGGGCAATGGGGAAGGACCCCCTCTGGCCCCGCAGGGAATTTTTTTAAATTACCTTTTTTTAACACGATTTAACGTGTTTCAGATAAGACTTAGATGACAAAATTAATTGTTTTGAAGAACTAGATGTGCCCAACTGATATTTGCCAAACATAGTTATTGTAACTGCAGGGTCAGTCTGGCTCATTTTAGTGCCACGGGCAAGGACTAAATTATGAGCCCCAAAAACTATATGCGCATAGTGAAAGTGAATGCGAGTGAGGGAGGAACCAAGCCCCGCAGGGAAATTTTTGTGAATTTATCTTTTTAAATGCGATTCTACGGGTTTGGGCATTGGACGAAATTTCTGGAATTCATGAATTCTTTAGTGTGGTAAGAGCTAGTTTTGCTGAATGGCTGATCCAAGAAGAATCTATGTCTTTCGATAACAATGCTGTTCGAATGATAACATTTTCTCCACCCAATAATGCACAAGTAAAATAGAATACGATTTATGGCATATTATTATTAATAGAATGTTACAAATGTGCGCCGATGGCGCCCCTTAAATTTGACGCCCCTGGCAGTCACCGAACGACCCTTATTGGAAGTTCCCTTTCTCCATTTCATTGTATTGTCATTGTTACGACTGTTGGAATTTTGGAAATTTACAAAATTTACAAAAATTGTAATGAATAATTTATATCTGAAAGAAGCACTGCCGGTAGGGTTGTTTGTTGATTTCTGATAACTAATAACTACTTACCAGAGCTATCATTCCAAAACAGTCCACCAAATTCCTTTAAATCACACCTTTTTCAATATGGTTCAACGTGTTCCAGATGAGATTTAGATGCAAAAATCAATTTTCTCCTAAAACTGAAGGTGCCCATCTGATATTTGATTTTATGCAATGTGAAATATGAATCTATGTACGCTTTTATCTATCTAAATAGGTCTACATCTTTCCTTCTTACTCTTTCTTTCTTTTTTTTCTTTCTTTCCTTCTCTCTTCCTTCTTTTTTTCGTCTTTTCTATTTCTCGTCTTTTCAATTTTTTTTGCAAGACCTTTTTCTTGCCCCCCCTTGCCCCCCCCTGGCCGAAAGTTGGGGGGGGCATTGCCCCCCCTGCCCCCCCCGGTTCCGACGCCAGTGAGTAGACTAATTAGTTATGGATTTTATTTAGAAAAATAAGGTTACATATAGATATAAAATATGGTAAAGATCATGATTTTAAGAATACTTGTATATTTTCATATTCAAGTAATATTCGTGTGGCATGCAACAGGGCATCTGATCAAGACATCTGGCAGGACACGTGGGATAGGAGACGAAGATTTGTTTATCAAGTGCTATAAGCTTCTTCAATTTCCATAAAGAAAATAAGCTAACCCCAGATAGGAGAACCACCTCTAAATATAAGCAATTTACATTACCACCCATGTGGCCTGATTTTTTATTTTTAAAACTCAAATTTATACAGATCAAATCCTCGTAAGCTGCTTTGTGTAGAGTCGAGAGGGTGTGTTTTCTGTGTACATATTACTGAGCTGTACAAAATATGATTTGAAGCAGGTCTGGCTCATAATCTTTTTTATCATGCTCAAAACATAGCACAGCGGTCAAGAAATGAGGAACTGAAGCCCATTATTTTTTTCCCACTTCAAATGGTGAAACTGAAGATGTTACAAAAATTCAGAAAAGCTTATTTACATTATCAAAAAAAAGTATATATATATATATATATATATATATATATATATATATATATATATATATATATATATATATATATATATATATATATATATATATATATATATATATATATATAAACATATACACATTTATTCTAATAGGGCCATGGATAATATTGTTTTTAAATAGCTACAATTATTTCTAAATTATACTGATTTTTTAAAATAAGATAGTAAGATAGGAGTATATATGAAGCGTTACTTCCGACAATAACCAAAAATGAATAATTTGATCCAATGAAGAACTAGTTCTTTACTCTATGATTCATTTTCATTTTCATTGGAGGATTTAGACCTATACTACTATAGTTAACATCGATGGATTTATTTATAATACCGTAGCAACTGTTGGCTGTAAAATATTATATAAATCATAAAGACAGCTGTATAACAGCAATCAAGAGTTTGAGGTATTTCTTCCAGCATGTAAATTACGCATGCTTTTGGAAGAGTTGATTGTATGGTACACATATAAAAGGTGAGGCAGACAAAATGCACACTCCACAGTCTTGTGGTGAAGGATAAGTGTCCCATCTTCACAGTTCACACACCTACCAGTACCATCTTGCATCATCAGCGTCATCATCAAATCATCATCTAGTCAAGGTTTCATCAAGGTAGGGCGTGCATAATGGAATATTCAAGTTGAATTATATAATAGTTTAAGAAAGGTAGAAAATTCAATCAAGCAATCAAAATAGGAAAACGTAAATGTTGTTTAGTGATTATGTCCATGTCTATTCTACACTTTGTGTTTATCACTTTTTTACATCACGACACACTGAGAAATAATACATTGAAGCAATTTTGTTTTTAAAATATGTAATTCCGGAGTATTTTGCTTGCTACGCTATTTTTGTACGACCATACGAAAAAGAAGATCGAAATTTTTAATTTTTATTGATTAAGATTTTCATTTTCCCTTCATCTAAGCACGGGGCGACCATTGGGTCTGCAATATTATACAGAACATGATCTCGTTCGGTAAAGAACAATACTGATGAAATGACATGATTTAATCGCAAACTAATATAATATATTCATTGGTCTACTATTTAACCACGTGTACAACTAATTCACAAGTACATCAGCTATTTGGACGAATATAGGGAAAGTAAGTCATTAAACGAAGTATTTTAAAACAAAGTCATAAAACCAGAATAACTAAGATAATAAGAAGAGTACAAGTACACCGATTCTTCACATACATTAAAGCGTACAAACATTCCCTCTTCTTAAAATGCCTTTGTCAATAAGTTTAAAGTTAAACCATGAACATAAAATTTGTCGACCCACACACATGGAATTAAATGTCACAAGACGACGTGAAGCTTTGAACTTATTTTTTCTACCCTCCAACATCCGAGTTTTTACCCCTGACCAACAACACATTAACCCTTTCTTTTCCTCACGTGTTGAACAGCCCTGAGCGTGATTCCTCTCGTTGTCCCGCTCCAGAAGATAATCATAACACGGGGCATTACCAACAGCCGCCACGGGAGACGGCAAAACTAGAGTAAACGCACTCAATGTTTTAGGCAAGATCAGGGACAGAACGTTAACGTAAATAGTTCATCTAACAATGACTATTATGTGGGAAAGGTAGTGATTTTTTTTCGCATAAAGATTATTGTTTACATGTACTAGCCTATGAGTATTGATATATTTATTTTAACATTAACATCAGGGCATAGGATATATAAAAAAATGTATCTGGAACATATCAAAGACAAAGTAGGAAGAACAAGAATACAAATTCTCGCTTTTTGATTAGAATTCAGTTCTGTTATAAACTGGATGAAACAATAAAATCTTGAAGTAGATCAAGTATTAATTGTAAATCTTGAAAATAAATAACGAGATAACAACACGATATTATAAAAAGTAACTTGACCCAATTGTGTAGTACATTAATTCAAACTTTGACACACTACAAGACCAAACAGAGGTCTGCATTTAGGGGTGGAAACCAGAAAAAAATAAGCTAGGATAAAGGTATCTTTTAATTATCGCTGCCCTGTCTCTAATGATTCCCAAGAGCAAAAGCATGGCATGAGAGCAAAAGCATGCAGGCATGAGAGGGCGTCAGACTCAATAGTTGTCAAGTACCTTGAAGATCTTTCGGTTGGCGAGTCAACCGCCCGCCTCACTGGATCGGCCACAATACTGAAACTATAAAACTTTGTAGGTCCAAGTCTTCCCTTCTATAGTCCCACCATTTCAACTTCATACCTACTTGTTTTATGTTCAAAAATATACGAAGAACTCCTCATTACCATTGGGAGAAGTAAAATATCTCACAGATGCTTCCTTAACTCATTTTTACCCTCGTCGGTGTACGAGACTGCCCTTATTTAATTCATGTAATAGGGTGGGTCGTGATTCACAAATTACTGGATGAAATACGTGTTTTTGGTAACGTATTGGAATGGAGTTTCAATATCGACTTATCGAATCACATGACTTGTTATAAGTAGGCCTACCTTCATTATAAAGTAGGTTTGCGAAAAATTCATAACAATATATTGAACAGATGAAAATCAGAAACCCAATTCGACACTATGTTCAACGATTCTTCTTATTTTTTTCTGTATATTTGTGATTGGATGTGAATTTCAATAACTGATTGGTCTACTGGGAGTGGCCATGATGAAATAAAAAATATCCTTTTCATCAACTTTCAGTTATCTACACTAAAATGTATTCATTATACTAATTCGTATTTTCTGGTCACAAATTAAACAATCAAGGTGATTCAACCAATTAGACCAAACAGAATACAAATTACTAATCAAAAATAAAATACACGATGTTTTCTAATCATACGTTGTTTTATAAAATACTTATCAAATAATTATTCAACACACAATGGCCATGAATAAGAATAATTGATAAGAAATCGAAAGACGATATACAGCTATACGGAATGAATGGCAAGCTTGATCTGCACATTTATATGCAAATGAAACACAATGCCACCTAGACACTCCAAAAATTAGATTATAGTCAATATATTTCTTGTTTTTCTTATTTTAGTATAGTTTTCTGGTTTTCTTATCATATAACTCTTGAGAACAATTACAGAAACATATGATTCACCTTGAAAATCAGCAGAAAGAATCGTCTAATAATCTCAATAATTTCTTGTGCATTGACACCTTCACTGACCAACTTCTGCTTTCAAGTTCACAACACTCGAGTATACAAATACACAATATAATGTCAACTGCTGTGGAAACTTTCAAGAACCACAAGGCAAAACCGAAAGGTTTATAGCTCGGTTTCTACCTCTATCTATTGCTCTGTCCCTAACCTTTAATCTCAAGCTCAATATCACGAAAGAAGAAACATATACTCACAATATTTGAGATGCAAACATTGAGCGAGTAAAGCTCTGACCATACAATTTAGCTGCATTATTGGTAATTATCTTCTTTGACTATCGATGTGCACTGAAAACTGATCAAGACAATCTAGTGAATCTACATACTTTCTACAGTAAAATAATTCGATGCAAAGTAGTATGAAGACAATACAGAACGTTAGACGACTCATAAGGGGTGTGCCAAGGTTCACTCAGGATAATTATATGTAGGCCTACTTTTGTCATTGCTGTATGTGATAGAATGTCCTTTACTCCTTTATGTTGTAAAGGAAAATTATAAGTTGTCGACTGTAATTTAAGAATCTCATATCGTTTTGTAATACAAAAGGATTCAAATATGAAGTCGTAGAATAACAGTTTTGTAATGACAGAGAATGTATCTGCTTTCTGAGAAGGAATTATGTCTATCTCTGTAATAATCTTATTCACGAAAAACCGAATGTTTTAATGACGACGCCCAAAAAGTAGTAATTTGTCCTACGCGGAAAATTGTCATTTTAAAACGGTGACCGTTTTGTCGATTGTCACACCAAGAACGAAAGGCTTTTTTTAAAAATGTTAGTCCGTTCTAAGA
The DNA here is from genome assembly GCA_907164805.1 of Brachyptera putata. Lineage (NCBI taxonomy): Eukaryota > Metazoa > Arthropoda > Insecta > Plecoptera > Taeniopterygidae > Brachyptera > Brachyptera putata. The sequence continues at coordinate 31,038,142 of OU015462.1, forward strand.
ATAAGACGGAAAGGGGTTAACTTCTTGTTTTTCTGACTTTTGGGTGTGTTTTCTTATACTGACAAGACCATCTCATTTGTCTAACACGAAAAGATCGTGACAAAAACTGTGTTTATTCACGATTATCATTCGAAATATGAAATCCCACAATAAGACTGTTTGAAACTATATGAGCCTGTATTTGTATCGTGAAATGTGACTTTAATTCTCTCTCTGACACTACAGCTGTGCTGACCAGACAGAAAACCTTTCAAGACTGAAATGGGCTTCGAAATTAATGCTCCTCTTGCGATTCTCCGAACTCACTTGGAATTCTCAAGACATTTTAGACGAGAACGCGCATAGAGTGCCAATTTTAGGTGGTTAGAAATGATGCAAGATTTCTAGCACTTTTCGTGTCTCAAAATGTCAATGCGTTCAGATATTGTGAGTTTAATTCGTTTGTCTTAAATAAAACCACCTAATGGAGGGCCTGTAAAATTCAGTTAATACTAGAAAATATAGTTTTATAACAAATAGGCATTCAAAGTCACTCAAAATTTAAAAAATAAACAGGCATATTAATGATTCATTTATAAAAGAGGGGTACGTTTAGACTTTCAACTTGCCGAGCAATATTTTTTCAAGAAGATACCCCTATTACTAAAAATAAATTACGAAAAAATAACACATTTCGCAAGTGTGATCTCAGTCATGCACGTCCTTTATCCTGTCTCCTCTCCCGTTTAATCCCTGCAGTTAATCCAAGCTATGACTTACTGCGCCTGGTGTGGCTTACCACAGGGCTCCTGTGTCGGAGTCTGGAGCGATATTAGAGATATCACAGCTGTCGCGGCGCTCTTGTGCAGATCTGTAACTACAACGCAACGAAGACGAAGGTTCGAGACTCCTGAACGTTAATCGATACATAAACATGTGAAACACACGTTCGACCTGATATTTCACATTACTCGCTGTCAGTAAGGGTGGCTGACATTGATGACAAGTAGATATACTAATACCTTGAACGGAACTTATAAATAATGACAAAAACAGAACAGCGGTGCTGCTCCATAAAAATGTCAGATGGTAAGTGTCAAACAACTCATTTTATTGCCATTTTTCAGAGGTTTTACACCATGGAGATTTGTAATTAGTACTATAACTGCAGAGAGCAGCTCAAACCGAAATATTGCACGACTACTACTGTGGAACTGGAGACAAAACTCACGGTTCGTAGTTTGGCGCAGTGTATCATATTGTTATATAGCTGATTTATAATGACAATAATATTTCAAATATTGAATATTAAATTTTCTGGTCCTAGACGATTTATATGTACGCTTATGTAGGTTGCCTGTTTTCTTTATGGCAGTTTACTTCATGTGTTCTTAATGTTCTTCTTATTTATTTTCATTATATTTTAATCATGTTTATCACTGTAAATTGAAATAAAAACAAGGATGAAAAGAAACGTGCGACAAAGAAAAGACAAGAAAATGCGAATATATTATTTCAATTATATTCTACTGTTGAGCCACAGGTTGAGCCTATAATCACGTGCACATGTTTAGTACATTTTGGTTCTCGTAGAGAGAAATATATGAAAATGTGCTGAGATTGGATTGTATATAACTCCACAGTATGCACACTTTGATGACGACACAATATGTTTTTATATAGTTTTGTATCTGTTTTTCAATACATTTTACTGATAATAATGACGAATGGATGTACAGTGGGTGATGGCTAAAATGTAAATGAAGTAGTTAGTAAATAAGTTATCCAAAGAGATGTCAGTTGCACTTAGGAAGAGCATTATCATAGTGATTGAAGCGATGCGAGAGCACAAGGCGTAGTATTGTTACGACGCCGCCGCCAGTCAGTTGAGTGACGTCATGGTAAAACCGCCTCCAAGCGTCATACTTCTTACTAGAAAAACGCTCTACACTTTCGCATTGAAGGATGAGCTCTAAAAAAACTCGACAGAGAGGGAAGATATACCTGATATTTTCTTCTCTAAACCCCAAATTCATTTTTTTTTAAACTGAAAATACTTATTTCTTTTCGGTTGAAAATGTTCCAAACTTCTTCTAACTGTGTTGTTCTTATGCATACTTTCGAAATTTCAATCATCAATTTCTCAAAATCTACTGACCCATTTTTGCCAGAAACTATCGAGACAGTTTTTGATTAGAAAATGATAGTGCCAAGAGAAAGTTTCATGTGGATCGCCTTTGCCTTGCGACTTAGCTGTGGAGAACGCACAAAATATAAAGGCCTGATATAGACCGAACAGAGGTCTTTTGGCTATCGCTCATCCAATTACTAGGCTTGGGTTACAACTTAGAACGTGTTCGCCAACATCGCAGTTTATCCTTAAAAGTGCATCGCCAATTAAACATGATCGGACGCACTAGTTACATGAAACTAACACGTTATATTGTACATCAATCAATAGGATAGTGCTATTCTTACCTTTTACTTCTGACTACACATGCAATGCGCTAATCAATTAATAAGTCATTATTGATACCCAAAATAGTTTAAATGTTTCATCTTCTCCACCGTTAAATTAATATTATCTATATACACACTCGCTGTGTCATTTTTTATGATTGCCAATTATAGAGATTTCTCAGAACTTCCCGTAATCTGTTTCATTCTGTATATAATCAAATAATATACTTTAATAACCTATTTACAATACGAACGACGCACGATGTTAGCGTGTACTTTTACTTTGGTTTACTTATTATTCTAGGTCTAATTACAGTTTGTAAAACGTTAAGCATACGTATTTCCAAAGTAGCTGAGATGATAAGAAGCCAAGTTGAAACAGAGTTTCATATCAATAGTTATTTAACTAGAACAGAATACGGATCGATTGCTTGACAGCTCATATAAGTCACAAACATGTTATACGAACTAACTATAGTTAGGGTTGGACGGTTGGTATATACTGCAGCTTATAAGATATAAAAGCACAACAGTTTTCCCTGCTCGTCTTGTCTTGAAAACCTATCAAAACTAGTGATAAAATCATCGAAGGAATAAGGAAACTGCCGACAAACAGTCGAGTGTGTGTATGTGTGTGTGTGATGTTTTCGTTGATAAGAAGACGTTAAAAACAGTAAAATATACGAAAGTAAAACATTTTAGTACAGTTTTATATAACTCTTAAGTCGTAACCCAGCTTATGCGTTTCAAAAAAGTGAGTTTATTTTTAAAGGCAGAATACAACAGAGCATTTAGAGAATATTCAAAATAAACCTTGATGTATATATCACTCTAAGATCAATGAATCAGGGATATATGTTATTCCACGCAGCTACAATATAATTTATAACTCTTCTTGCCAAATTGTATGCGTATACAAACTGTATATTATTTAGAGATATAGTTTCTTGGCTACCCAGGCAGGCAGATTAGCCCTCTATTGGTAATTAATTGACATGAAAGCCGTAACGTTAGCAATCCAATTTCATTGAAAGAATAATGGGCAATGTGAGTTTCTGAGTTCGGTTAATAGTCCGAGTGAGTTAGTTATAGATGAAGATGAATTTTCAAGATATAATAACGAAAAAAACTTCTTTTTGTTGGCCATACATTGGATCGCCATCTTTATAGAATGTACACAAATTCTATAGTATTAGTATCACACAAATACATTTTGGTTCCCCTTGCGATTATATTCTAGACTGGGGTCTAGCTTAGAGTAAAAAGATTATATGTAGGCCTATATGCCAGTTGACTTCACGTTGAACTTTTGCACAAAATGTGGGAAACATTAAACGATTTTCCCCTTTCTCCTCTCTCTTGGCCCAGTATGTTGTGGGCGTCTGAAGAGAGAATCTGTGCTTCCTTTGACGAGTGAGGGACACACACATTTCGCTCATCTCTTACATCCGTCTGCCGTCCGTCATCCCCTAGTGGCAAGCAGTTATACTATCTACAGCAAGATACGACGCGACGCGGTAAAATGGCGTCACACGCAGCCATCTTTGATGCAATATTACTTAATCACGCATATCTTACATGCGACATTACTAAATCCCGTATGTGACATGACTAAATCGCATACATATCCTTGTGGTATTACTAAAATCACACACATCTGATTTGCGATCTTACTAAAAGCGTATTACTGAAACCTTTCTTGTTTCTTCCTACGACCTCACACTCCTAGAAGTTTCTTACTATCCACACAAAATTGGTAAACAGTCACTAATATGTTGGCATTTTAGAGGGGTGATGATAATGCGATTCCTCACTGACAATAGGCCTATATTTCTTGCTGATTCAATGGTGGTATACAACACGTACAGTACGTACACTTGTGGGTCACATAAGCCTACATGAATTTAATCCGAAATATAAAATTTGAAATTGAGTACACGTTTAAGAGCTATTTTTTTTCACAGATTATGTGTGTGTGTGCATGTACTGCGCATGCACATTATCTTATAGTTTTAGTGCATATACACAACCAGTATATTTTCTTCAAGATGATTAACTAATAAATGAAGATTGATCGACTACCACAACCCTACTTTAATTTTATATCGAAAGATCCCAAGTTCATAGTAATTCATCTTATTATAGTACTTATTTATTAAATTTAATTCGGTTCAAGGACGCTTACCGGGATTGAGGTCTGATAGTTTACGATTTGGAGACAACATTTAAATGGACATTTTTTACAAAGTATATCTATACTCGAACTTCCGAAACCTTCATTCCTATAGCACGGCGTGCAGTGTGTGAGTGTGCATGTGTGTGAGAGAGAGAGAAAGAGAAAAAGAGATAGACTCGTGATAGCGAATATCTTCTTATAATGGCGACAGTTTTTAGGGGATGTAAACATAACGACTGAATAGAATAACAATGATTATAAAAAAGCAGCACATTTCATTGACTGTAGCAGATAAGAAACCTTCTAGTAGAGTATGATTATACAGTCAGTGTTCAAATGGCCTTATTATTTACTTGAACGCTAAGATTCAAAACAAATACATGTCAATCAATCTATCGTTAGAGTTGAGATATCGATGCAAGAGTAAATACTTAATTGAAACTATATTCAAACAATTCACACCTAGATTTGAAAATGCTATGAAAATATTGGTAATCCGATAATCCTTTTACAATTTTACACGATAAAATACATATTTTAGAAGTTACTGGAATTTCAAGAGTATTCAAGCTTATTATTACAAAACATGACCCTGAATTTATTATAGGGCGGCTTGCGTTTATTTATTAAACACTTTTATCCTCTTCAGAATTATCTCAAACAATTCGAGAGGACGTTTCGAAAGGAAGTACACATTGCGTTAATGCAATATATTCGGGATGTTCCGCAGATGTGTATTTATAACTTGTCCGAGAAGCGACATGGCATTCAAGCATATGATAAGTGACATTCATACTAATTGTATAAAGGCATTGGCATTGTTGATGATTTGAATGTATATGCAAGTTGAAATATCATCGACAAACTTTGTCCGATGTACAAATTATTTATACAAGAGTATATTAATTTAACCACCATCGACGCCACAAAGTTATCCGTTTTTGTATTCCTCACATCACGGTATTATTGGGAAATCTTGATTTATAAATATTTTGATTTCTTTTCCATCACATCTGCACAGAAAGACTCTGAATTCTCAAGGCGAGAGACATTCGGCTCTTTCACACACAAACATCTCGATGTCTGTTTTCGTTTGGTATCCTCCAAAGCTTCAAAGTAAATGACTCGAAATCTCAACAAACAATTCATTTGACTGGAATCTACGAAGGAGTGTATTAGCATGGGCATTGAAATCATGGAAATCTATTTCCAATGCTTGCAAATTACTTTTCCTATATTCTATACGTTTGAATATTTGAAGAAATAACGAATTGTTTTCTTATATTTTTTAACCTTATACTTTACCGAAAAAAATTATTGCCTCATTTTTTAGATCACAGTTTCATTACTGGTATGGCTTCATACCACTTTTCACACATAAGACGAATCGTATTTCGTCGTATCAAATTGGAATTCGCACAGCAAAATTTAACGATAAACTGAACGATAAAGTGTGTGGGATCATCATAAACTTGGTGACCATAGAAATCATATAATGACCAACTTTGAGTGTCACCCTAGTCCCCAAACACAGCTTTTTAAATAGTTACCAGAATGTGTATTTGAGTGCTGCTGCTCCAATAGGAGCTATAATGAGGTAAAACTGTACTATTCAATAAGTTTATGAGTAAAGCGACGGGTCGAAACTCCCCAGCGTTAATGATTGTACTTACAAGAAACGGTCGATGAGAACCTCCAACGCTGCAATAGTTAGTGAATCTTACTTCCCAATGGACCGCGAACACGTGAGGCACACGTGTTACAGATTATGAAGTCAGAGAAGTAAACCCTCCCGCCCTTTCGTCTTCACTGCGATTCGCTCGCCACGAAAAACGCCACTCTTTTATAACGTTTTAGAACAACATATTGAAACTTGAATAATTACAAAGTACGATAATCGTGTATACTCAAATGGTTCATTTATACGCTATTATACAATCATTAATCAACATCTAGAAATATATTTCTTCAACAGTTCAAAAGTTTTTCGTTATAGACATTCCCTATAGGCTTGATTCCTTTTACAGTTATGCTACTTTATAACTTACCATAAAAGGTAAATTTCAGTTGGTTATAGAATTAGTTTTGTCTCGATCATAACTAAACTTCAATGATGATAAAACGACGAACGCGTGACTCGTATTCAATTAATTGTTAAGTCAGTGGCCTCATTATTATAGAAGCTCCATACCTGTGAAGTTGGAAAATATACATGACGCATATAAAGAAATTGCATAAAAACCAAACAGCTGTTGTTGTCAAGGAAAAAAGTAAATTGATAATTGCCTCTTGGAATGAATCAAATAAGTAGTCGGTGATCCCAAGTTTTAACGTTGATACATTTGATTTATGGCTTTGCCTTTAGTTACACCTTGTGAAGAGTAAAAACATTGGCCGCCGAAGGCGTCACCGAATGATCAAGACATATAGAATCTGATCTAGAGGTTATCCCAACGATCAGCACTAGAACAAACTATACAAAGTGTATAAGACGACAAATGAAAGGGGTCAAACAAACTATAATTAGTATTTAGAGTTTAAAACAGAAAAATAAGATGGAAGTGGAAGAATGATATAAAATTACAAATGTGAAGATTTGATTACAAAACATATAGAGCAAAATTTAGAAGACTTTAATATAATTGTAGCCCGAACTGCATAACATGCTTCTCACGTTTCTATATACAGTGCCAACTCTATGAATCGTTTTTCAAGGGACCAGGAAAATAAAACCATCCACGCAGGAAAATGATCCATCCAGGAAAATTCAACATTGATTATATGGGAGTGGTGTAAGAAAAAATGAATGATACATGCAGGAAAACAATGGATCCGGGAACGAGGCATAGAGGTTTCACTGTATAGCTTAGATTTTGACGAGTCATTTTTTACGAACTATCCAAATATAATAGGCCTACACAATTTCTAACATGATAGACAATATGAGTTCACAATCAACTCAGCCATCTAAACATCAGCCATATAAGTATATAATTGCTATAAAGCAACGCTTTATACGTATGTTACTTTCGTACCTGATCGATATAATTACCGAACCAATGAAAATACCTAATCATCACTTGGTACACAACTAATGGGTCGGCGAAAAATATTCACCTTAACATCAAGTATTTCTTAAACAAACTTGATTGAAGTCTAGAAATGTTCACAACAAGAACCAAGTGTATCGTGATATGTAGGCCTACCTAACTTGAATATAAGTCTCTCTCTCTCTCTCTCTCTCTCTCTCTCTCTCTCTCTCTCTCTCTCTCTCTCTCTCTCTCTCTCTCTCTCTCTCTCTCTCTCTCTCTCTCTCTCTCTCTCTCTCTCTCTCTCTCTCTCTCTCTCTCTCTCTCTCTCTCTCTCTCTCTCTCTCTCTCTATATATATATATATATATATATATATATATATATATATTTATATATGTGTGTGTGTAGGCCTGCTTTAGTCTTCATTTATTTTCATTGAATATTTCAGACGCAATTTATATATATATAACCACTCCTTCACGGCTTGTAGCCTATGTATGATCAAACCCCTACGTACCTAATTCTCGAGATCAATAAACACAGTCAACTTCTTGGACTATCATAACTAATGGATCCATACGTTTAGCAGCGATTATTCAATTAAACATCGAGCTCTCAACTGTTTATTCAATCCGAAGCTTGACCTCAAACCTCAATGAGACAAACATCTTGAATACAAAATTATACCAGCATTTCGAAATGGTAATCAGTACAAGAATAATAGTTATAATAACAAAAGACACCATAACTTGAATAGAGCGAGTGATCCGGGAGTTATAAGGTCGGATTAAATTGCAATTCTTATAATTCAATTTTAGAGACTGTAAGCTTGTACACGATGTAATTATTAGTTTGGAATGTCTTTGAGATTCAATTTCATGAAGTTATTTAGGATAGATAGCCTCTTCCGAAATGCAATCTTATTACTACCCATAAAATTAAAACGAAGCTCACATTCAAATACGTAGGCCTACTATAGTAATTAAACCACACTTTTATGACGGATTTTCTTGCACCCAATCCTGCAATATAGGACTCGAATAAAAAATGCACCATCAGTGTCAATCTACATATATGGCTTAAGCTGGCCTTCCATGAACGCGGTATTCGCTTAGCGAATTCATTGGCGAATTCGCTAAGCGTTTTTTTTTAGCCGCCATGTTGAAAAAACGACCAATCATTGACAAGAGCGGCGCATGTCGGCATGGTATCCGAGCTAAAAACAACGCTAAGCGAATACCGCGTTCATGGAAGGCCAGCTTTACAGTTAATCATGCACGATAATAATAATAATAATACTATTAGTTTCTCAAGTAATAAATTCATGTTGCTGTGACATAGGAGGAGCAAGTGATATGTGATTTTCTTGAAATTTGCATTAAATTGGACAAATATCAACATTTATTAATTTAACAACTAAGAACCGTACCCCACCTTCCAAACCCAATGAGAATCAAACATTTAATAGCATTTGTAATACATTAGGCCTACGACATGTTTTTCACGTTTGAGCATGTTTGTTTTCGACTCAATATTTGATCATAATTACCGGGGTACTTTTTAAATTTAAATTTTCAATTTTTCTTACATAGGCCTTCTAGAAACCGAATTTCTAGAAGATTTTCTAGAAGATTATTTGTAAAAAATCAGGAATATTCTTAGATTTATGTTCGAAGGTAAAATTTAGAAGAGGTTTTACTCTGCAACTGCACCAAATCACAAAAACATGAAAGGTGAAAATTCGACAAGGTTTTTCACATCATTCTTTTTTATGCCGGGCAAAAAAAAGGATTCTGGCTGTATGCATATGGCGGGTGATTCAAATATCTGGAGTTAGCTCTCCTAGCTTGGCCCTCACAAGTCTATGTGTGAGTGTGTATGTGTGCGATCTAATCAAGTTAATCAATGGTAATCTGTCTTCTCACGATGCGAACACTTGGCTGAGATTAGCCAAGCAATCAAACAATCAAGAACAAAAGTCTTGTTCAACTTTAGACATTATCTTACATATGACATACACGAATGCTCAAAGACAGATGGACATAGACTAGAGGATCGTAAGGTAGAATAACATGGCTTCTTGTGCTCAGCCACTAAGAGCCAAGTTCATAGTACCATTACCAAAAGTGGTACATTACTCATTGGATTCATGATCCAAAGGTTATACTCTAATCGACGTTGTAAACCTTTCAAAGATCAGTATAATTGTACTGGGTATAGTGTGTAGGTTGAAGATAATTTCAATAAAGTGACTTAAATCATTTCAAGCAATCTGTACATTTTGATATAGTTTCTACAGTTATTGCCAAACTAAAGTCACAATATCCTGTCAGTTGGACTTGATAGAAAAACGAGAGATCTCATATTGCAATACAATAAAACAATATAAGGCCTATGGCAAAGACTATAGTGACCATCTGAAGGACTGTACGAATATTATTGAACATTCATACATTTCTTATCTGCCCCCCGATGAGCGAAGTTCATGTTCTTCAGCATCAGATAAAGGTAAAACCATTCATCTAGACAATCAAGCATATATAAACAATCTGATCCAAATCTTCATTTTATGTGCTATAGAATATTCATTCCAATATTTTGCTAATAGCATATTTGACCCACAGATCGAGTTCAACGGTCCGCCAAAATACTTGAGCCAACTGTGGTGTGGCACAGTTGATTGCGTGTACCACCACCCTCTTGTGCTTCGCATGCAGATGATGTCCCATATAAATCACTCCTAGTCTTGCACTAATAGGTCGCTTCCTTCGAAAATCTCATGGCTGCTTCACTCTAATTGGACGAGATAGGGCCTTGCCATGTCTCTTAGCCAATGTTTCGAGCACTAAACTTACTTAGATTAACGGTAATAGGAAGTTTCTTTCAATTAATTGGATTAAACATGATTACACACCGTGAATATGACTAACAGAACGTTGATCTTCGTCGAATTTATTTGACTAAATGATGCCCAACTTTGCTATGCAAATTGAAATTTGGTTTTAGAAACTATGTTATTTCGAGAAATGGTTATATAGATATATAGAATGAAAAATATTGAACTCATATACCAATATGCTGAATGATATGGTTCACTAGTCACCTTCATTGGAAAAAAAATATAGCAACCCCGAAAGTATAGGTACTAACAAGAAGTGCCGAATCTCTTGGAAAAGCCAACTGGAGTATACTAAAAAGAGCAGGTGGGAAATCTCACCCACCCCACAAAGCTGTCTTATAGGACATATAGTTTGCCACAAAGTTTGTTGCTGTTTCCCTCTCCTATATCTCCCAACCAAATGAAGTTGTTACAAATCAGACCACTAACAACCTACTGATGACAGCTATAACCAGTAAAATGTATACTTTTACATCGGAGAGCGTTTAGTATAAACCAAGGTTAAAATCGGTAAAAAGGTAACTTATATCATTTTGAACACGACTTACGTACGATGCATTAGGCCCTATGATGCGAAGGATGGGATTAACACTAGAAATAAGAGACCCTCAAAAAACGAATGTGTCGTGAAATGTAGTTACTTATTTTATAGGAAAATATATATATATATGAATGCATATAATATATTTACTTTCGCAGAGTTAATGGAGTTTGAAATACAACTTTTTATAATACGCACAGTAAATTATTTTTCGACCACTTACCTTTTTGAGAGTGATTTCAAGCTTCAACAATCGTTAAACTATTACGTGCCCAATAACTTCAATTTGTCTCGAGTACTTTTAGACACCGCGTTAGCAAAATTACCTTCGTAAACTTTATTAGGTGTCCAGCCTCCAGATAAAGAATGCTCAATACAATCGTGGATAGTACATGCTCATTTTTGTTCTCATGAAATCATCCATCAATGCAAGCTTCTACAGCAGATTGTTTATCGTCGTCTTCATCAATTATATTCAGCAAAACAATGTACTGTGTCCAAGTGTCTGCGAGTAGCCAATGATCGCAATGATTGTCACTAATAAATAGAGAAGGTCGTAGGAAGACAATAAGAATAACGACATGTCGATTAGCATAACTCGACAAGACTATATACAATGCGAATGCAAACCATGAAGACAGTTTGTAGTTAAGATTGAATCTTCGTGTATGTATACATATTATAGCCACATTGCTACGCTACCCAAATAATGAACTGAAACTACTTGATAGAAATGTATTATACGTATTCACAGACACGATTGAAAGTATATAGGTATATCAAGTTGAAAACACGTTTTAAAAATTGTTTAATTGAAGGTGCGAAGTTTTAAAAATGAGAACCAGAATTGGAAACAAATGAGTAGAAAATTGTTATTCACACCATCTGAAATGAAATTGCTCGTGGCTCGCTGTTTTGAAAAAGAATGAACGTCTACTGTAAATGAATACCGGTGAGCTCACTGTACGTTCTTAATTAAAGTTGAAAACGATTTTTTTCAACGTGTAAATTATGCAGTTTTACGAGCCAATACACGTCAATTTTTGTAACAGCTAGTAGATTGTGCTAACTAATATCACTTTGACAAATTAACTCCAATAAAATCAAAATGATTACAACTTGAAAAATGAGTGATGGAGTAAGTTCCAACTGATGGAATAGTCCATAGTTTGAATAATAATTGCCTTCTGAAAGTTGATTTCTTGTATAGAAGATATTTTGACAGGCAACAAACAAAACGTTCCAAACAGATGAATTGTCTTAATAAATAACAATTGAAGCTTGGATGATAAATTGGTGATGAAATTATTCATCACACATGTCAAGAACGAAGAAGCCAGATTGACATAATACAAGCAATTTAATTATTACTGATTTAAATACAGTGGTCATTGGATTTGAATTCAATCCTGAAATATTTGGACGTTTTCCCGAACACAATGCTCGTACATATCCAATTTTATACACAGCATAACTAACAAGAACTTAATTTGGGTAATTTTTTATACTTATTGTACAGATCCGATACATTACATGTCAATTAAAATTGTGTCCATATCTTTGTATTTTGTGTTCCTATGTTGTTGTAGCCCTTGTATTGAAACCATCAATTCATATGTGAACGTAAATATTACAGGAATAAATCAATATTCTTAGAATTATTTTCCAATTACAGTGGACAATTTACTTATACTCCCAACATCCATTCTCACAGTCTTCAAATCAAAAGCACATGCAAGTTATTAGAGCTATTGCGTCTATATCTTATGCTATATCTTATATCTTAGCTATATCTTATCTGTCTGCGTATCGCAATAAAACTAAAATAAAGTCTACTCATAGAACTGGAAAAATGAGGATGAGAATTTGCCTTAGTGAAGCCTCTCGCCTCTCAAATCCACGCCATGTATTGTGACATATCTTCTTGCCACTCTGAGGGACATACCATAATGCCGGTGACAGACCGAGGAAGCTGGATCCAGAGTGAATCACAACATCAAGATGTAAACAAAAAACTCATCTACGATCCTACGTCTCCGGTGCCACTAAGGCGACGCTTCGCAGTATACGCGGAACTGATTCATTCCACCTTCCCCCCGCCATCCACCATAACTCCCACAACATCAACACACGAAAATCTCTTGCAGTAGATGTTTTTTTTGTAAAATTTCGCAATAACGTATAGTCGGATCAGAAAAATATCTCAAGCATCATATAACACGTGTAATATTGTGCGTATTTCTTTCATCAAAGAGAAATAATGTCAGCAATATTAGATATACTATGGAAAATTGAAATAAAGAATTAAACTCTAGGTATACAACACAAGTGTATACCGTACCATGTGGTGTTTGTGAAATTACATACTTGTTTGTTACTGTTGGACTGATGCAGCAAATGTATATGTTTACAATATTTAAACCCTGAAACTTTCCCAATTTTCGAAATCTGTAGTTTTACCTATACGAATGTTGTCTACAAACGATCAATATTCACGTACCAATATGACATTATCTTACACGCTATAAAATGCTCCTAGCCTCAGTCGAACTTTATGATTATGAAACGTGAAATGGAAATTATTGAGAACTATTTACTACAGTGACACGAATGATTCAAACATATAATACTTGTATTAATTAGCATTGAATTCACTGATGACAACATAAAGAAAGCGTCATGCAGGTTACTACTTACGCATTCTTTATATCAAGTTGAATACAATAGTAAGTTATGGTAACTATAGGAAAAATTCGTACGTATAATTTATATTCATATGATGAACAAACTATGATGAAAAATTCACGATATTCATGTAATCGAACCTATAAACTGGACAGTTTTGTTAACACTAGACCATATTATTATTCTCATTAAAGTTTGAAAATAATAAAATTACGAATATATTTCTCAAAAACGATTACGTATTTTCTGTATCATATCATAGGACTTTTATTCATTGCGAAATAATGCTATACCGGTATATGCATCATTTTGTTCTAAATAAGTAATCGAATCAATTTTGAGTTATTCCTGAAAAAATCAAAAAAATACCACCAAGGTGCATTTTGACACACTTATGATTCATCACATGTAGTAGTAATTCGATAGCAATTACCAATTCTTCTACTGAACGTAATTTCCTTCAAGAGCCAGCCAAATGGCCAATTAGGGCAATTATTGTCTTCTGTTGTTTATTATACATTGTTTTTTTCATAGGGATTTACGATATCTATATACCCAAACCTATTAAGACATATAGCAAGGATACATCTATGATTATTATTCAGGTATACTTTATGTAACCTACAATTAAGATGTCGCAAAACATAATTTATGGTAAACTTACCGAAATTGGGTCTTGATATTACAGTAGTAGGTAATCGGAACACCTCCTTCTAGTGTCTTCCTCACTTTTATGATGTAATCACGATATTTATAATAAATAAAATATATTGATAATAAACAAAATGTATTCAGATTAATTATATCGCCGTCAAAACAATACTCGTCTGATCGCACTTCCCAAAACAATCTTGAAATAATCCGTATATCTAATTAGAACAACACTTTCAACAAACACGTCCAAATTTCCAAATCCTTTTTTGTCCTTGTAGTATTTCACACTTCAAAAAATGCCAAACACACACGGGTAACAACACAAAATAATTAAATTCGTAATTAAAAATAACGATCACTGTCAATAATAGCAAGTGCACTGACAATCACATACGCTCACGATCAACACTTCCATCCAACTGTGCGTATTTCTTCGAAGACAACGGCGCCGCGCGGCGCGCGCTGGCACGAGCCCTAGCGGCGCGCTTCACAACTCCCCCTCATCCCCCTCCCATCCCCCTAACACCAACGCCGTCTTCTGATTGGCTGGAGTGGTGATCGCTCAGGTGCGTCGAGGAGGCGTCGTTACGATAATACTATACGATAGAATACGTTACACTCGTTGTCACTAAGAGTTGATATAAATACAATATTATTATTATTATTATAGTACTATATGGAAGAATTGTGATGCGATGACCGAGCATATTCATCAGGACAAGGGGGCACTTCTACTACTCATTGCATTTGACGATATCAAAACAGGAAACGTCCATTTTCCAGGACAATTTATTGTAATCTATGTTGCCGTTAATCTTACTAATACATTTATTAAGCATTAGTATTATTATAATTATTATTTATGGTGTAATATGGTTTATGGTGTTTATGGTATATTTATTTATAGAGGTGGATATAATCACATGCTCTGAATGATGTGAATGTAAAGATCAATAAACTTCGATATAATGATAATAAAGTACGAAATTTGAACCGAAGAATTTTAATTAATGATATTTTAATGGCTCAATCCTAGAGCACTGTTCTATTTTCATATGTGAAATAATGAATGTATTGTTGTTTGGGGAGGACAAAGAATGGAATGAAGTACGCCCTATGAATGGAGAAGTCGAAGAGTCGAACTCGTTCTCCCCTCGAGAACGCGTGGTGCTAGTGCTACACAGCATAACGTCTAACCATCTAACCGAATAGAAATAGATTGCCTATTAGAATTGTCAGGTGCTTTTTATGGCTGGCATCAACTTGAAATAACCATGGAAATATATAAATATAGTCGGGTAATCTCGGCACTACGCCATCTTTGACAAACTCGCGACGTCCGTCTCGTTAATGCCTTGACTATTATCAACAAATTAGCATGAAATTGTAATAGTGAAGAACGCCTATACAAGAGGGTCGGTTGATATCATTGTGTACGATAACAGCTCGATAAAATGTCGAATTTTAATTAATTGAGATTTTTATGCAGGCCTATAACTTATTGTTTATTATTTAGAATACTTTAATATACTAATATAATTAGATTAATTACCTATGTAAATGGACCATACTCTATTACATTTGATGTAAGAGTTATGAAAAAAAAGAAATGGTATTGAATTATAGGAATTATGAGAAATTATTCGAATGGTCAAATTTTGAAAGATTCATAACTGAGTATCGAATCTAATTATACACAGCTTGTAATTATTAATCGTTGACATTTCTGGGACAAGTTTCTGGGACAAGTTTCTGGGATAAAGACTACCAGATATAGAACTTTTCAGATTCAATTCAAGTCTGTTTTTTTCCCAGAAAACCAGTAGTAATGTTTGTGATCAAAAGCGATCATATTAAAATAAAATAACTAAAATTAGGAGATTATTTTGCCCCTTGAATAGTTCAATGGAAACAAATAGTAGCACACGCACTAACAGTAACACACTATTTCAAGTTACAACGTATTGTACAGCACAACCAGTCGTATTTGTTCTCGTGTTTGCGGACAACACATCGTATTATTCTCTTACAATTATCTGTAATTGAAACAATCCTATCGTATACTGGACAAAATCAAAGGTGACGTTATTTGCTTTTTATTTATTTTTTTGGTTCAGAGCTGAAAAAGCGAAGGGTTATGAAACTTGGCTCTATTATTTGTCCAAGCATGGTCTAAGTTGATATTATGTATGGTTTTAAAGAGCAATCGGTTGGACCACTTCTGAGAAAAACCACTTCAAGATTTTGAACCTCAGAACACACCATAAGAACAACCCAGAATGAAAAAATTATGCAAACACTTTCTTCCAAATAATTCAAGTGCGGTTACGGTTTTTAAACTATAGAACTAAGAAGGATACACAAATCACAAGACATATTACATACATCAGAGGAGCCGTTCTAGAGGGAAAAAGTTAATTTCCCTGTATCACTTTATCAATTAAAATGATCAATCACAAAAACATATCACAAAAGGTATACATAAATCGGAAGAGTCGTTCGGAAGGTAAAAAATGAATTTATCTGGATCAATTTAGATTATCAACATGCCAAATGAATTAGAGCGGTGAATAACGAATCGAGGCAGTGATGAACTGTATTATAGAATTCAAAATCTTCATGAACATTCTATTTAAAATTATCCAAATCCATCTTCCATTCATATTTTGAAGATTTCATCACATAGAAAAATCAAAATCTAGTGATGTCTTCTCCATGAATACAACATGAAACAATACGCTGTTCTCTTGAAATGAATTATCATTATGAATTATTTAGAAATGTCCCGAAAAGCAATTAACTAGACAATTTGTCGACTATATGTGGGTTGGTAATGAATGATCAAGTTCCTATTGAAATCCGAAAAATAAACGATGTCACAAAATGGATAGTCATGTTGTATCGAGATTTTTGATTCAATTATGTCAAGTCTACCACTGTTAACAACAACAGTTGGAAGTTTATATAGTTTGATTTAAGTTATACATATTTTCTTCTTATATAA
This sequence comes from Brachyptera putata, assembly GCA_907164805.1. NCBI lineage: Eukaryota > Metazoa > Arthropoda > Insecta > Plecoptera > Taeniopterygidae > Brachyptera > Brachyptera putata. The sequence goes on from OU015462.1 coordinate 31,055,571, forward strand.
TAAGGAGGCATCAATATCGATTTTATTTTATTATACTTCAAATCTACTTCATACCTATCATTTATATTATATTTACATTTATTATTGTTATAATTATTTTAGTATATAGGCCTACGTTCGACAGCTTGAATTCATTATTAAATTGTGTCTTCTCGTTTAGACAGCCTGCATTCTTCAAAAAGTTTTCCTTACGAGGCGGTTTCACTCAAGTACATATGTATTATTCTTATTTTTGATCTTATTCTTATTCACATAATTTTGTAAATTCATAATAAATATGTATTATTCTTATTTTTGATCTTATTCTTATTCACATAATTTTGTAGTCCGTATTTTTGCATTTTCTTTTTCGTGTTTCGTGTCTTTTCCTTTTTCGTATACAAGTACAACTGAATTAAATATACATCGCTCATCTTACAACGTAACGTATATTTACGCATATGCTGCGTTTGTCCATAGATAAGTTATATGCCCATAAGTAAAAACTCAATACTGAATACTACTAACTATTAATGCGTCTGAATAACGTATTTCAAAGTTTCAAAAAATAAAGAACAACATATGTAATTCACTTTCAAATCCATCACTTGATAAAATTAGTTTTTCAATTAGACATAATTATTGTACCTTAATTATCTTCTTAATGTATGTTATATATACGGAGGGCCCCACAACTATACAAGTGGTTATTGACCTCTAGCTCTCACTTCGTGTTGTCAATATGTCCTTGTCTAATTTTCAATTAAATCCATCATTCATTAGATATTATACACTACAGATATACGTACATCCGAGTTAATTACCCAACAGGAATACACCCAAGAGGGAAGATTAATTGACATTTTAAAACCTCTTATCTATCCAGGTCAGACCTTGCCCCTTGGTTGAAGAACTACACGTAAGTATGTGAATGTGTAATATATCTGAATCAAAATAACTACTTTATTAATGATAATACAAAATAAAAGCAACACGAGCTTATACTGAGACTTTACCACACAACACACTTCGTGTAGATTGAGACAGTAATGTAACGTGTAACGTGGTTACGTAGATAAGTCTACACTGGAAGTCCATAGAGTCTATATTTCTATAGAATTTTGCAGTAGAACTAAAATGAACTTGAACCATAACTGATCACTGAATTACCACTATTTAATTACAAGTTGAAATGATGAGTATAATCGGAAAATGAAATCTTTTGAAAATTAAAAATATTTCATTTTTCAGATTTTTTCATAACACAGTATTATTTTTGTGATCTATAATAACACTAATGATTGGTTTTCATTCAATATTTTCTGTAAATATATGTTATCCTACACAACTTATATGATATTACTCATCTACATCGTGGGAAAAAGAAAATCAACACGCGCTATACCTGCTGCTCACTTTACGAATTAACATTAAATCAATCGTCAATAAATATATCTATCGACAAGCGCGTATCATATAAAGATGATGGAAGATGTACGTTTGACACACGATATCCGGACATGCGATAGATACGCACCGGACAAGGCTTCCGGTGTCAACCAACTCCCACGCGATCGAGGGACGAGGACGGCATACGTCCACAGAATATTAACAGGTGATTTAAGGGCGGAGGCAGGGGTGGGGGCGGTAAGGGGGGGCAAGGATATAAAGGACTCGCGGTAGTTAAATAAATATTAGATGTGACACTGAGACGGGTGTATCAATCGCCACTCGCTAGCGCACTGAACCTTCATTCAAAAGATCGGGATTCGATTCTTGTCATGGTCGACCATCCTGATTCCTGACTGAGATTTTTTGTGGCTTCCTTCAGTTGTGAATGATGGGATGGTTCCAGAATATTAGGCATCGACCTTCAGCTCAACTCTGGTCTATAAAATAAAATAACATTACCAATAATAACATAGACGTGTCTGGCCATCTCTTCACCCTGTCTTTCCGAGACTTGATTAAATTACATTTGAAAATCATTTCAATTATTCGTTTTTGGTTTAGTTTTATATGTTTTTTTAGACCATTACACCATGTTCTATACATAAAAACAAATACATTCCACGCTGGTTTTTGATATTGAGTATTTTGAAGATTGATTTCTCAAATTTGTGGAGCAGAATAAAACCTGATAAAGTGAAATGACCTCCATGTAAGCTTCCATGTAAGTCTCACTGTGCCGACGTACCTTCAAACCAAAACATTAATTCAATCGACACAGAACCACCTAAAATAACTGAATAAGACGTATCACTATGACTGCGGCTATTGTGGATACATGTTGGGAACAAATTGTCTATATTTGATAAGTGACACTATTGCAACAACACACTAGGAATGCTCAGGAATAGTTACATCCCCATACATATAAAACATATACGACGGTGTTAGATTCGAATCCACAAATTGCATTTTATCAATTGATTACCAACAGTAACACAGTTCTATATAGCTCTTTCAAACACAAATCTCAATTGACGTGTTTTGTCTAAAGTGCACCCATTTGGACTTATTTACACCTATACTCGTCATCGAGTACATTATACACACTTCTAAACTCTTATAGTTTCTTCATACTCTATTGTTTCATGTTAGATAAGTTAGTTTTAGGAGGTCTAATTAAGGTTAGGTCAAGTTAGTTTTGGTGATAGATTAAATTAGTTCAGGATAGTTCGCTTAGATGGAATAACGGGTTAGTTACAGTTTAGGTTGCGCAGCAACAACAAAAACAGCTGCGCATTGGTTGAAATTGATACCCAAATTTTCGTCGCTGATTTGTAGTGACCTAGAGATATTTTCACACTTTTGTGACTAATTGACAATCAATTGATCATGTATCATTCGAGTGTGTAATTACACCTAACATGAATAAATAAACGAGCGATATAAAAAGTGTTTTGGTCTGTTTTCAAATTTGTAAAATTGTAATTGCTTTTACAAGTGATTTATAGCATAGTCGTAAAATACAAATATTATAGTTCATAGTAACAAGGAGGGAGATATGATTTGCAGAGTTGAAAAATTAGTTCAAGCCTCTTTTGGAATTTGAAAAAATGTCATTGCTTTTCCAAGTGAGTTAGCATGAGTCGTAAAATACATACATCATAGTTCGTAATAACATACAGATATAATTTGCAGAACGTATTGCGAGTACACTCGTGATGCACTTGTAAACTGCTCACAAATTGCTTCTGCGAACTTGGCATAGAAATAGACTAATACTCTTGAGAATAAAATACATTTAGGCTCAAGTGCCATAAAAACGTGCCACCAAACGACTTTAGAGCACACACATCGGGTGTAAAATTATACATTCGTAATACGGTTTGAGAGCCATTAGCGGTAAGCTAATAGGTGGTTTTTATAATTATTATGTACGCCCTGTCGATCGAGTCATTATAGTGATATAATCATTATTATTCCAATGCATGACGATTTTTTCGTCTCTTCTATATTTCGGAAGTTACAAAAATGTTTTTAAATTTTGTATACTGTATAATTTTTGCACCATGCAGTTCCGGTGAGCGATAAAATGAATGTTATAAGACTAGGCTTAAATCTACTCTAATTTTAAAATATTGCATGCAATAAGTCTCATTTGAAGGAAGTGGTAGGCCTAATTATATGAAAAAAGTGATCCCCTTTCATTATTTACAACTAAGTCCATCAAGAAATGGTAAGATTGACAGAAATACAATTAAAAGCTATAGTAATTAATACTAATTACCTACCATAAAAAATGATAATAATGTGTAGTGTACGGAAAAAATGCATATAAACATGCATGCTAACTTACAACGGAATATTTCTGCATGTATTGTATTTTTTAAATTGATGTATCCCACTGCCGTATGATATTCAAAATTCCAAGGTTATAGGTTTATATTATTTGCAAGAAAAACTGATTAGGCCTATGTATAAAATTATACATTTAGTAATATACACATTTTCTTATATTATGTGCTATTGGGCCTATGCTACTTATAATGATGTTTTTTTAGTTTGCTTTAGCAATTAGATCAACAAATCAATAATTATAATAAGGATAATAATTAAAGAATTCCGTAATATATTTATTTTTAGAGTTTCATTGCGGTTTTCAATGACTGTTGGTTACTGGTACCGGTGGTGGTACACATATTTGATAATTATTGAAAATTCTGTCATCTCGGATTTGATATAAATTCCAATTAGTTATAACAAGGAAAGGTAGGGGCGGGGGAGGAGATAGAATGATACCCTAAAGCTTCAGGGTGGAATATCGGAATGAGGAATGCTTAATATTATATACAGCTATCAATTGATGAATTAACGTAATATTTTATAACAACGTACATGTATATCTGACCATCCCATAATTATTTAAGTTTCAAAAATGGCTTGATCATATAAAAATATGCCAGTCGAGGAAATCCATAATCTTACTCGAAATTCGATCTCCCCCCTTTCGAGCCCACATCTATGACTTTTATGATAATAATTAAAACCATGAAGGAATACTGTCATTTGGGGGCAAAGTGAATGGGAAGGGGGGGGGGGGGACATAGTACAATGGGGGTGGCAGTACACTGGGGGTGGGCCATACATGAGTGATGTATATGTTTCGGTGATCGATTAGATTATAATAGCTACTTCCTGAACAAATCTCTTGTCTTCGGTAAGATCATCAATCGTCATACGTATCCGTCACCTACGACGACGAAAAACCATCACATCCTGTTCGCAACGGCTATGGCACACCTCATATCACCTAACGACGTCTTACTCATTTGTTTTTGAAATCAAGTATGCTTGTATATCCACGAAACAAGAAGGTCGTATAACGTGTACCAAATAGATAATATTTTTCTAAACTTCTGCAATTACACTTAATTCTATCATTTTCTGTAAACTTCTTAAATTATTCTCATTGCAACTTGACAGGAACAAATCCGAACTATTGTCGCTCATGGAAGATGCAGTTGCGTTTCCTATCGTGAACCTTGTACTGATTTTTTTTTACTCAAAATACAACAGCTATATGTACGAACAAAACGGTGATTAATGTGTTCATTGTGTTCATAGAATACCTTTTTTCGTGAATACAAGTATATCTAACAGAGCATTTTTCTTCGTATATTCATATTTTATAGAGTCGTGGTCAAGCTAATTCGTGAGGTTTGAAGTAAACTTTCATTTATGAAGGTATAGTGACACTTCAGTGTAATCGTATGCTGTCGTATACATTCTCTCTCTCTCTAATTGTCCTTCTCTCTCTGTCTATTTCTCTCTCTCTCTCTCTCCGTTTCTTACTCTCTACCTCTTACTCTCCATTTTTATGACACTTTTGATCTCGTTTAACCCGGTTTAAAAGCATTCTCTATGACACAATTTGTGCCAACAACAAATCAAAAGTATGATGGATTTTTTTATACCTTGTTAAGTTAACGAACTGTAAGCAAATTGGAAGTGACTTTTCATCCAGCATTCTTAACACCCAGCCGGTAAGAATAATTAGTGTTGACAGTGGTTGCAACCTTATGCCCATGACTATTCTCAATGTACAATAAGCAAGTTGCAGTAACAAAATAGAAGCCAAAACTGACTTTCTTTTACACACAGGAATTTCCTCTTGCATAGCTGTCAACTATGGTAATATATTGACTGAGAATAGTTAATTATGTGACTAGGAGTTAGGCCTACATGAACAAATCAATCCATCAATAATACATACACGCGTTTCATTATTTAAGAAATCGATAATACAATAAATCCTCCGTTAGTAATTAATAGTTGACATTGACAAAATGATAATTCCTGATTAAATGATTATAGCTTATAGTATACCAAAATTTGCAAAAGGCTAATAGACAAAAATGTTGAAATGCGAAATCTCGACTTATTTATTTGTCATGGTCGGGTCATGTGTGAGGAGGGGAGGGCGGAGGGGGGGGGGGGGGTTGCATAAGAGTACCATAGCTGAATAAGGTATTCGGTTTATGTGCGTAGGGTAGGGTATTTCTAGAAGAACAAAATAACAAATACCTAGGTCTATTGATTTAATTCAATCAATTAAAGTGATTATAATGTGATTATAATTGACTAATGTTTAGCTGTAAAAAACGACAATGCATAATATCTTTGATGACCATCGCAAAATATTTTGAAAAGCTACGTGTTGAAATAAAGATTACCTATGTTGTTTTTCTCTTGAGAGGGAATAGTCTCCAAGGATATCTTGTTTTGTGTGTTTATAGAATCATCCCTATGTGGCTTCCGGTTTGGTTTTGAATTGCGTTTCCATGCGTTCTATCCTCACCTCGCATCGTTTCTCTTTTCTTTTGTGGTAAAACCATTAGAACACGTGCCATTTACATCGAGCAATTTCATTCTATCCTTCTCTCTATGTTTCACATTATCCAGTTAACTATCATTCAATGAGATGAGTTCTTTATATGGGTAGCAGCTGTGTGGGCGAAAACCGCGGAAAACGCATTTCCTGTTTTAGCACGCGCTACCAATAATAGCTAAATGGCCACTGCAAGACAAACTTCAAGTCGGATGGAAGCGAAGAACTGCCAGTTGTGAATGCCATAACACCAGGTTTTTGGTCACAACCTACGAATGGTATGAGATTTAATTCAAATATCTAATACCGTATTTATTAAAAGATGGAATTTCATAGACTCGATTTTGTATTCGTAATTGATATTTATTCATAGTGTCTAAATGAATAAATATGAACACATCCCATGTTATTATATAATAATAATGACCGTATTTATATATATATATATAATATGTAACATGAAGTGAAAAAATATATATGCAAAATTTATATACGTATATAATTTCATGTTCATAATCATTAACATGGCAACTAAAAACAAATTTGAATTTAAATGAATGTAAAATTGTGTGTGGACGCGCAGTGAAGCAATTAGAATGAAAATTATTAGAAATCACCAATTTTATTTAAAGGCCTAATCTTAAGGGTATGTGTATGGTTTTTCAGTTTTATTGACCTAGCCCTATTTGTGATTCCTTAGTGGAAATAACAGCATTTAAATATTTCGTAATAATTAACTTCAACATATATAAACGTAGGGCTATAGTAGTCTTCCTCTCCAAAAAACTATAGTGGTCAGGTTTCACGAATAATGCATTTCTAAGATAAGTGAGAATAACGAATTAACTTGATGTTATAACCCTTGATTACCAATGCTATTTTCGGTTTTGTGTACCTCAATTAATAACAGTTAGCTTATTAACAAATTATATTATTCGTATAACATGGAACAAGGAATCCTGCAACAATGTTACTGCTACCAGTAAAATATAAATTATCAACAGTCAAGTATAAACAAAACCACGATATGAGACATCTAAAAAACATTTTACAGTCAGCGCATTTGGCTTCATGTCTTGTATTAGGTAAACACAATCATATGCTTTGGCTGTGAGTGCAGTGTATCTCTCCCGTTACCAGAATCTTCCCTTTTTGTCACTACTTTCAGTTCTGACATTTGATTGAAGTCTCGCTTCTAATAACTTGGATGCTGCACAGCGGGTGGCAATGGAGGAACTGGAGCTGATTGATTTTTTATTATTTTAAACGAGATAAATAAGGTTTTGAATTTCGAAAGTTACAAATTGGTTGGCTAATTCATGAGTGCAAAAAATGTGTATAATTAGCATTGATAAAACATTTCAAGAGAACTCATGGACTAGACGCAAAAATAAATGTTAGAGTATTGAATTACACGATTTTGCGTTTTTTGTTCTGGCGAGCGACGTCAATTGATGATTGGTTCTTGATTTATATTAAAAATTGAACAAAATAACTCAATGGCAAGCTCAATGGCAGTTACTTTTCGAAAATAAACGTTAAAAACACAAAATAAACGTTAAAAGTGTATTCAGCAGATATTCGGCAGATTTTTATATGTTATCAAATGAATGAGGAGAAAAAAATAAATAAAGAAATTTTAAATGAATTCTCCTACTTTATCATGACGCCAAATATATATAATATCCTAAATCGTTAAGACTAAATGACGTTATCCAAATAAGCATCCGAAGACATCAGTAGTGCATTCTCTTAGTGCACTGGCCATTTGTAGCATAAAAGAGCGATGTCTCATACTTATCGTGTAAAGAATAAATACAATTTACGAAACTTTTTACCCACTGGGGTTATGAGGAAAATCCGAACATATAATCATGTTTTTGACGATACATAATTTTTTTGATATTTCTTGCATTCTAGGATTTTTAGTGAAAAATTTGTGAAAGTGCAATAATTTATTTTAGAATGCATACAATGATACAAACTATGAAATGTCAATCGAAATTACATTATTAAAATATTGATGAGGATATAATATTATAATTAGGTTAAGCCCTACTTTTCGTGAAAACCCCCTTGGAGATAATTTTGGGGTAATGTTTTGGCTGTAGATCTAGTTTCACCTTTAATAATTCTTCTTATGATAGTTGACACTAATAATGTTCACTCGAGATCGCTGAAATTTCAGGGTGTTCAATGTTGAATATTTTTTAAAGTACCCGCAACTCCTACAATATGGAGAATATAATGAACAACTTCATAATTGTGTAGCTTATAACTCATTTTGGAGATCACAACTTTAGTGAGTCCGTATTAGTAAATTCCACACATGGAAAAAACAATTTACCTCGTTTCGTGGCCGTTAGTCCTACTCAACTGTCAAAACATCACAAATAATTCGTATTGGCAGATAATAATTAGCATGCTTCTCCCCCACGCCAAGTCCCGACAGTAATACACCAGCATGATATAGACACGTATATATGAACACTTCAACATTAAACGTGTTTTAAATTCAACACATTTTGAAGAGCAAGGTCAGGTGACCATATCATAGTTACAACTAATAGATATTTCAACATTTATTCTTAAATTAAATCTAGTGAACACGCGGTAAGAGAAATTAGGATCGTTTATGAGTTTCTATTTTTTTGGTTGTTGATAGACTTCAATGAATTTGATTATTCCATCATCTGAAAATATGTATTACGATTTGAGCAATTAGTAATATCCAGTACCAAAACATTCCAATTTGTGTAGGCCTCAATTACTTAGGGTCGGTATTACCAAGTTCAGTTAGTCTTTATCTGAGAGTTGGCAACAACAAATAGCATGGGTTACCATGGTGATAACAACTCTAAACTGCCAGTTAGACCTAATCCCACGTTGGTAATTTCGGCACTTACTGAAATAATATAGTGACCTAGTGCTTGCAGCGTGACCATATTTTCTAATTTTCTAGTTCTACAACTCATTCGAATACCGTATCATTCTTGCAGTAATGTCATGTGCTTTTTTCATTTTAATTACGTGTTCAGACGAGTCTTTCTTCGTAAAGTATAGTATATTAACATAGTTTAGACATCGTTAAAACAAAAAAACCGCTTCAACCTATAGGCTAGCCTATAATATAATCTGTAGAATAATGGGTCTACTTTGGTTCTACTATAGAATTCTTATATACGTGTTCTATGTAAATGAGGCACCCCGCACTCAGAGCTGAGATTTGTTCCATGGGTTTGTACGATCAAGTTCAAGACTTTGAATAAATATTATCTTGTAAATTTTAGACTGTTTATTCAATATTATACCGACAAAAGCACGCATCACAAATAAGCATGTCTGCAGCATTTAATCACTTTATCACTATCATGTCCCTTCTCATACATCCAAGGTAACCATACAACTTTGAAAATAATTTCTATTATCCATATAAAATGAGGTATTATTGTATAAATATACTCTTTGACTTCAAGTAAAGATTTCTGGTTTTCACCCAATCCGATTTGTTTTCATATCTCAGTCCTTTTATATTAAAAAGAGTTTATCTTTACATACATTTTCAAAACTAACCCATAAGAGTCACGACTGTAAGTTCTCCTGTCCATTATAATCCTATATACTCTACTTCAGTATGCAAGATAGCATTGATAGTGACAAAATAACGAATGCACTGTTGATAGCCGATGAATTAGGTGTTTGCATAGTTCACACTATCTTGATTAACAGCTCATGCTACAATGAGCAGGTCTTCCAAGAGAAAACATTTTTTGAGCGTTGTGAACTGTACTGCATCAAGCATCGTTGAAGTGAAAATGTACCGCCCTTGTTTAGCATGCTATACCGAAAGCGGGGGAGCCTGAATAACAATGCATATATGAATGTGTGATTAGTTTTTCAAGGACTTCGATGCACTTATACGCCCCTTCACCCTCTAGGAAACCAAATGCAGACACGAGAAATCTAAATGTTTGAAATATGGACGGCATGATTTCTTGCCCCATAGACGAGGGTACCAATTATGCAACTGTCTAACCTCTAATGAATTCAAAAGTATGCAAGACCAAGTCTGAGTGAAGCCATGAATTGTAAAATAAGCGTAGCGAATGAATACTTCCATTCAACATATACATAATTATATAAACTTATATGATGTATATTTCAGCAAGGGTGACATAAAGACGTGTAACTAAATAACAATATTCAATATTCATTAATGCTGCGATATTTACTTACACGTCTTTTCATAAAAAAATATAATAATGAGTCCACACGCCACCATTCATGAAATATACATCACATAATAAAATGAGTTGTGTAAGTTTTCAATATTACATATATTTTATATATATATATATATATATATATATATATATATATATATATATATATATATATATATATATATATATATATATATATATATATATATATATATATATATATATATATATATATATATATATATATATATATTATGCACACCGTTCATATTGAAATTAAACGATATTTTGTATTCTCACTTACATCTAAACTTGGACTGCATTTTACAAAAAATGAAAACGTGTTAATTAATCTGAATTAATTGTTAACATTTTAACCCACTAAAAATGAAATAAATGTGTTATATTTTGTAAAACCGGTCCTCATTGGAATAAATTGAGAATAAATGAAAATTTAAATTTTGTTCCGTCGGTGTTACATTTTCACAAGATATTTATTCAGCATTTTTGTACTCCAGTTCTTTTTCTCTGTTGAGACAAATCAAAATCCAGATTCTTTAGTGTGCATTGCTTTTCTCGTTCGTTATTTGCATGTTAATTTTTATGTGTTACATGACTTAAATTAATTATTCAAAATGTATCCACATTATTGTTAGCAACAACAATGCAACATGTAATTAAAAATATGTTTCGCCATTAATTCGATCAAATTTCAGATATTCACTAACAAATATTCTGTAATTTACTCAGAAATCAAAATTCAATACATCTTTAGAACTTACTTGAATGTATTCACAGTATTGTGAAGTATGAATGATGCTACAGCTAGCTTCGGTGGAAGTGCCAGTCCGCTCTATCGTAGGTCATTTGACTGCATATAAACGCCCTCAGCGTCGTGTTGTTATACGTATACTACGTAACGACTGAGCTTATTCTCCATGGGAGTCGATCTAGCTAAATATCAGTTTTTTGGTGGTAACTCTTGAACGGTTTGATATCGAAATTCTAATACAGAGGAAACGAGATGAAGCGATATTTTCAATACCTCCAAGATGATAGAAGTAATAACTATTTGTCTCATATCGCCTAATTGTATACTAGGAAAACGCCTTATATGCGTTGTGAGATGAGCTTAGAAGTATGGAAATGTAGAATTAAGAACATTTGGTCAGCTCAATGTACATATACAGGCCATGGATCACTTCAAAGGTGTAAAAACTGCGGCCGTCTGTTGGTATATAAACCTTGGTTTCCCAACAATGGTACCAGTGCCTTCTTGATATCCATCACAGATTTTAAACGTTTTAATTTATTGGTGACACTTGTTGCTCACATTTAATAGTTTCTTAATTGCTTTCTTAATTGCTTTTATTGATGTGTAAAAAAGGACATTAAAAATGCGTTTTCTTCCTTATTTCACACCTGATTGTTCCATAAGTCGCTTAAATTGTGTATGATAGTTCTTCCCACATTCAGTATAAATTTGAGAGCTTTTGAAAAAAATAAAATTCCAAGTATTTCTCCCCTGGCCTATTCTTATGGGGAATTTCCATACTTTCCGATTTTTTTCCGGAAAATTCGTTCGACCGATTTTGCTGAAAAACAATCCCAACCTATTCTGGTATAACACCAATTTGTAAAAAAAGTTTTGAGTTGATTGAAACTTTTTCCTGACCTGTATGCCGCGTACAAAATTACACACAAAAAAAAAAAAAAAAAAAAAAAAAAAAAAAAAAAAAAAAACATAAAAACCAAGCCCAAAATTTTTCGGTATATGGAATGAAAATCTTCGCCACGCTCATCTAATGATTAAAAGCGTAATCATAACATTGAGATACAATTCTCAAAACCGGCACATGCAGCGCAGTAATTAATGCGCTCGCTTCTTGTGATCCGGGAGACGAGGGGAATATCAGCCCTGGTTCGATCCCCACCAACGTCCATCTTTACAGTTTTTTTTTCGTGGTTTCCCTCTGTAGTCCTAACCAAATAATAATAATAAAAAAAAAAGCAATGATTAAACTTAAACGTCAGACATTATTTGTAGTAGGGCCTACAAGTTGAAACGAAGATAGTTGAAGCAAACCAAATTTATAATAATGAAAACAACAGGAAACAATATACTATACGCATAATATTATGGAATAAAAGATAGAGTATGAAACTAGAATGAAGATAGATATCTCATATGCGGGTAGAAAATCGAAGGTAGGCCTTTATGTGCAAAATGAGATTCCAAACGAGCAACGGTATATTACGATAACAAAAGATAGATAGTCATGGAATTGATACTATTTCTAGTTCTGTTCTGTAATTGTAAAGAAAAACTGTAACTGTTTTCAGTCACTGACCTCCGACCAAGTTCTACAATATATAATTGCAATAACAAGACACACGTGTTCGTCGTAGTACTACAAGTTGCCGGAAGAGGCGTTATTGTCTTGTGTATATATATATATATATGCATCTCTAGTTTCATGATGTATAAATGGGTCCAGATATATAATAAGCAAATCTACAAAGAGAAAAAACAACGATTACTCAATAGGGGAGAAGAAATCAATGGTTTTTGGTCAATGAATACATATCACGAGGTTCGTTGAACCGAAATCTTGTCCTTTTCAAGTTTATTATTAGCCGTGTTACCTAACACACACACACACACAAATATATATATATATATATATATATATATATATATATATATATATATATATATATATGTACATATCATAATTATGTATGTATAGTAGGCCTATATATATATAATGGTAATCGAAATTCGGGGAGCGAAATATGCTATCATACTGGGAACATGTATTATTCGTTATTGGGGATTATTTTAGGGATTATTCAAAGTAGTTAATAAGTAGAGTAGAGTAGTTATAGGTAGCTATATTAGTCAAAGTAGTTATTACAATACAAATATCTTCTTTTTCAAATGTAGATTTGTGGCAGTATATAGAAAACAAATCAGCACGAAGTAATTCCATTAAGCGAATGTTGATTATGTTTATGATCGCAAATATAATCAAGTCTCAAATTTCCAATCTGTACAAAATGTATTACTTTGAAAACACGAAGAAGAGAAGTAATCTCGGTGATATTTCTCCTTATCTTTTCTTATGACTCGGAAGCTTACTATCGTTTGCCGATATGTATGGGGGAAAATTGTTTTGAGGCAAATCCGAATAAATTATTGAATTTCAAACCGACTGTCGTCTTTACGCTTGTCATAAGACTTCTACTCAGAACAGTTAGAAAACTATCTTAGGTAATCTTCAAATATATATACCGATGATAATTTGTTTGTATTCTCCATCTTCCAAAGCAGCACTGTCCTGAACATAATAATTACATCCGTAACCAGATCCGCGGTTTCCTCCGAAGTGAAACTGCAAAACGATGAAATTACATGAACCAGAACAGAAAAACGGTTACCTAAAAGAGAGTACAGCACCCACCACTTCTTACTTTTTTCACAAAAACTGTTTGCAAAAACCCTCCCCTACTGCCATACTAATTTCTCTTTTCATTCATTTCTTTGTATTCTCTGAAACTCGAACTACAATTTACAGTATAGTACAAAAGACGCACCCTAAGGGAACGGATCACATATTTTATTATAGATCGACTATATAGTAGAGAAGGGGTTGCTTCTGTATTGCTCTCAATATACTTGCTCCAATATACTTAACCTGTCAATATCAGAAAGAACCGATTATAGAATGAAAATAGAAATACTGTGGAATTTGACACCTCGGCCTAAGTTACGGCTAACCAACGAAAGGATGGAATACTTGATTCAGTAAAGGGTGCGTATTACAAAGCGAAGCATAACTATTGTGAACATAAAAGGGGAGGTGTTACAAGCTCCCAAGGATCAAAGCGCGTATCCATTTGTAAGTTTAATAGCTGAACAAAGAGGTTGAAGCATGAAGAGGTGAATACACAATGTATTATAGGTGATATCGCGAAACAAACCACTTAATCCATATTGTGATTGACGTGTCAAATTGGCATTCATCTCATGGGATGTGGGCCATGGCGGTACATCGTGAAACGGAAGGTCATACAATATCTGCTTTCGCAGTTTAGCTGCCTAATAATATATTTTATGTGAAAAAAGGAGAGGGAAGTAAAATTGAAGGGGGTAGTAATTGGTTTTGTAAAGAGGCTGCTTTGAATTGATGAAATATTTAGCGGGACAGATATTTCAGAGACTTGATTCATCTTTAATTCAAAACTAAAGCAATAGTTGTCATACTATATGTGTGAAGCTTTTTACAATAGATGGATCAAATTACTTGATTTTTAAACGAGGTAGTTTGTGTGTGCAGTGTATACGTATACACTATACGTAATGGAGTACCATACAGTATGCCAAGATTTAGGATACTTGGATTTAGGTTTCGATTTTTTCTGAAATCTTGACCTCCAAACTAAAACTGTTTGCATTCTTCTGTTTCAAGAGCATGCTCATTGATTTTCAGGTATTTCTAACTTCTAAATTAATATAAATAATATCACCCAAATTGCATTTTTTTTTTGATAAATATTTTCAAAATATTTTACTTTGCACCTAATACATGCTCATACCAATCTCTATTGTAATATTATGTAAAATGGATCTAAATGACAAATAAACGATTTTATTACTATACTATTATTTTTATTTCTCATTCGTGGTAAAGACAGTGAAGTGTAAAGAAGTGAGTTACTTCAAATTGAGTATCAATTTGTTTGGATCTAAAGATCTTTCAACCATGCTGAACGCTATTTATAGATGTCAAAGAACGTATCGTCAACTTCTCAAAGACAGTTATTTTCATCAGTATACCGAAATCCGTACTTGTTCCGTATTTGTATTTGTATTATTTGTATCGTTATTCACAGAATTTTCTTCATGTGCCGATGAGAAAATAATCAAACGTTTGATTATTTATGAATAATATAGAAGAAGCTCTGTTTTGTGTTTTAAGAATTTCATTGATCTAACGGAAAGACTTGTTATTGAAAATAGTAAACAATGTTTAAGGTGTGAAATCTTGAACGCTCGCATTTTTAGATAGGTATACACAGAGCATCGTGCATACATTTCATGGATTTATAATGTTCTCGTATAAAATCATGGAATTATGGAAAATATGGAGAATTGATTTGATCCTCCAAATTGAGGAAATTGAGGAAATTATAACAAGGAACCTGTGATGCGGTATTAGCTTATTTAGTTGTGATTAATTTCATTCAGTATCATCAAGATAGAGTTATTGACTTTATTGGCATTATTTTTCAACATGATTCTTCTGGGTTGAGACGTAATTTTCTTATTTTCTCAAGAACGATTGCTATTCATAATTAATTCACGAAATATTATAAAGTTAGTTACGTGAAAGTTACTATATACCTTTAGAAAGTTTGTCAAGCATATAGGGCCTATAGCACAAAATTAAGTTTCAATTTATAGTAGAATCATGCATTCTTTATTTTCAGTTTTAATTTATTTATCGGCCGACGTTATCGGAGAGTACTCGTTGAGCCGTTGTAGAAATACATTGTTGAAAATATTATATTTTTCAGCTTTATCAACTTACAAAAATATTATACTCAAGAAGTCTGTTATTTTTATAACTCTATAATGGATTATGGTGCTATACTATTCGTTTCCATACGAAGAATTTCATGCACTCCTCTAGGCCTGATTATGTTTTTTCAGTCTATACTTCATTTGTCCATGGGGAGGAAAATGCATCACACACGCAAATGTTCCGGCAATTAGTGTTGCACTTGCACTCGACGCCTTCCTGCACCATGAACTTTTCAAAGTCAAGTCGATATCAGTATAATTTAATGTGAATTACTATCAGGTGCATGCATATCACCAGGCGTATCACGTTTACCAATTAATAAACTCTTGTCACGGCTACTGCATGCCCCTGCCGCCATCTTGGATCATGTACCACGTGACTGGAGTAGTAATCTCTTCGTCGACAAGAAGACGCTACTTCCTTTCTTTCACAGATGCACACTCGACTCAGGTTATCAAACAATATTCACATAAAAATTAATGTTATTTGAAATATAACCAAGTTATAAAATGATAGCTATGCCTATACATATAAAAAAGCCACACACAAAGCATTTGGTAAATCTTATAGAATATTTTGAATGATATAATTATTGTCGCCGAGATTTTTGCAGGACACCTGAAGAGCATACACTGGAATTAAGTCGACTCGGTTGTGTCTCATGGCTTTGGGTGTTCAACTTCACCTGAACTCTAACCACATTTTACAACCATCCCTTTATAATTACCCCGACACACGCCCGAGTCGACTTGATTCCAGTATACGCTCTGCAGCGTCCCCATATTTGCTAAATGCAGTGGGTCAACTTCCATTGTTGCTATAATTTTTTATATATATATTGGGTTTAACGACGCACTGTTATGATAGCGCAGATCTAATGCCGTCGTATGGATGATTAATGAGATGATGGGATGATGAGATGAAGGTTCTTGGGCAATGAGAAGGATAGTGGGAAGGAAGCGGTCATAGCCGACTTATTGTAGGAACCATCCCGGCATTAGCCTAGACTACAGAGGGAAACCATGAAAAAACCCTGTAAAGATGGTCGGCGGCGGGGATCGAACTGGGTTCGAAATTCCCCGTGTAGTGTTGCTTTAATGATTGTAACTAAAATACACTGTTGTTCATAATGAAATTTCACTGGTAACATTTAGCAACAAAGTTGGTATAGATTATATTGACCTTATTTTGCTGTTTGCTGATTGAATGACTCAAAATGCATCAATAGTGGTCTGACTTACTTCATGGGTATAGTCCTCAAATAAATTAGGCCCTTGTAATCCGTGAACTCGTTCATACCGACTAGGCTAAGCAGATTATAATCTTTCAAGTTTTAAAAGGAAAACTTACACGCCATGTTGTTATATGATATGACGTGACATGATTATTATGAAAGTAACTTACACATCACTCCGTGCTTTATCAACCACCTGGATTCTGATTAATGTTAATATACTCCAGTTAACGTATTACATGAACTGGCGATCTGCATTATGATTGCATAGCATGTTTATGATCTTACATCAGATCAGTAATCACGTTTATAATATATAGATTAGGTAAACTTTTACTGAAATTTTAAATATCATGTATTTAACTGGGAAAACGCAGTTTTGAGCTTTGTGAGATGAGCTTAGAAGTATGCAAATCTATAGGACGAGAATTCTACCAGCTTACTCTAAACCTACATATATCTCAAACTTTTAAAAACTCTACCTGCGCATGCTGATATTTACATAGTAGGATCTAATGAATGTTTATAATACGACTACTTGCAACACTTTCTGATCGTAAGATTCATTATTATAAAAATTACTCAAAATTAATACGGTACGATAGTTGTTTTTGTATTCATTACAATTTTTAGAATTTCTGTTCCTCCGACCGGGTATTCTCATGAGGATTTTCAAAACTTTCCGATTTTTTCCGAGAAAACTGGCTAACCGTTCTCTCTGAAAAACAATCCCAACCTATTTTAGGCCTGTAGGCCTATTACGCGTTCAAAAAAACATGCAAACGAAGACTAAATTTTCATGTGGGATGGTAATTTTCGTTACGCTCATAAAATTGTTTTTAAACGATATTTGAAAGATAGTGATATGTTTTTAAAATCCATATTAAGTACCTATACTGGATGTTTTATATAATTTTTTATATGATTTATGTATTTAGAAATACTTCTACCTTTACCCTTAAAAGAAATGGAGGAAGCTGTAACTTGCCTGTGCCAGATATGTATAATCTTGAGATAAAATATAGATTTGAAAACAATGACAGGAAATAAGAATAATTTACTATTCGGACAACGTTTTCATCTGACCATTGATCTGTGTAAGCTGCACTCAAGTTTGTTTTATTAATCCTCATCACATCTCAACGTGGAGACTCGTTGATGCTAACTTAGCTTCTGTATATTGTTATTAGTTCTATCCGACTTAACGATGAAACATTTCGCAGTATTTACAGTCTAGTTCGGAAAATTCTCAACTCTTTCTTCTGAGATTTGTCTGTTTAAAGAATCCAAGTAAAAACTTTCCTATATTCAATGTATGTTAAATTACACCAAAATTTAGTATCGGTATCTATTCATGTATTAATTTTATTTTCGTCCAATGGAGGATTTATAAGATTATCATTAAAAAAACAATAAGAAATAGAATGTAAATCATATGGACGGTCCGCTTTGAAAACATAATCGTTATGAAAAATGATGACAAAATGTATCATATATGGTGAATGCTATTGAACATCCACCAAGTCAATAATAATGAAAATTACACATCAATAATATAAAAATGTAAGTCATATGGAGAGTTAGTTTAGGTTATATAATGTATAAAATAATCTACGGTAGTAGATGTAATGGAATAATAAATATACGTATATATATTTTGAGCCCAGATAACCAACTCAGTTTTCAGAGAAAATGATCAGCGTTATAATTAGTGTGTTAATAATTCAAGTAAATACATTCATATATTCAATGTATGTGTAATTTTTGTGTGTATTGACTTCATTTCTAATGCCAATTTAAAATTTGTATAACTTTGTGGCATCATCATTTCAGAGTAAATTTCTTAAGGCTTACTTATATAGAAACACAAATTACAAGTTCCCAATTTCATTTGTTTGAATTGAAACCTTGGGCACTATCGATAGTTCGCTATACGGATAAACAGCATCCATCCGTTTGTCTCGTAATGCTGCAAGACTGCTTGAATATAAAACGAAACTACGAATAACTTATTGAATTATATTCATGTATAAGACACCCACTGCAATAATAAAAATAAATGTGATGCCCTTAACTACATGCTATGTATGATAGTGTAATAAAACTTGAAAATGAAACACATTGAACATGATAGAAATAAGAAAGAATAGATAAAGGATATGAGGGCTATAATAAGAGATTTATTATAGTTAACCAAATTGTTTTCTAGTTGGGGATTCATATAAAGGATTGAAGGCTATACTTTGTAGGCCTACTGCTGTTTAAATAGTGTAAAACATCCTACACAAGCATACTTAATACCTCAGTGGCAAAAATGTAACTTTTTATGTATTTATTGTTGTAAATTGTATAAGGCATTTGTAAGACTGTCTAAAAATGATTTAAAAGTTGTAGTCAAATACCAATATATCTTCGTTAGAAGAGTGAGGAGGTCTCCCAACGCGAATGGCCTCTCCTGAGTTGATTTTATTTTTTAACATTTTCCAAATTCAATAAGCACATTATGAAATAGTTCTCATTTCATGATACGTTGAACAAAGTAGTTTGATTAGATGAGCGTAGCGAAGATTTTCATTCCATATACCGAAAAATTTTGGGCTTGGTTTTTATGTTTTTTTTTTTTTGTTTTTTTTGTGTGTAATTTTGTACGCGGCATACAGGTCAGGAAAAAGTTTCAATCAACTCGAAACTTTTTTTACAAATTGGTGTTATACCAGAATAGGTTGGTATTGTTTTTCAGAAAAATCGATCGAACGGATTTTCCGGAAAAAAATCGGAAAGTATGGAAATTCCCCATAAGAATAGGCCAGGGGAGAAATACTTGGAATTTTATTTTTTTCAAAAGCTCTCAAATTTATACTGAGTGTGGGAAGAACTATCATACACATTTTAAGCGACTTATGGAACAATCGGATGTGAAACAACGAAGAAAACTCATTTTTAATGTACTTTTTTACACATCAATAAAAGCAATTAAGAAAAGCAATTAAGAAACTATTAAATGTGAGCAACAAGTGTCACCAATAAATTAAAACGTTTAAAATCTGTGATGGATATGAAGAAGGCACTGGTTTAATTGTTTGGGAACCAAGGTCCATATACCAACAGACAGCCGCGGTTTTTAAACCTTTGAAGTGATCCATGGCCTGTATATGTACATTGAGCCGACCAAATATTCTTAATTCTACATTTCCATACTTCTAAGCTCATCTCACAACGCATATAAGGCGTTTTCCTAGTTGGTAATAATACAAGTTGATTTGTTATAAGCTATGGGTCCAAACTTTACCAAAATCGTTGGTGGTCGAACCCACCCTTCTATGCACATATATGACATTCATTGGCGAGACTATATATAGACGATATATAATACTGGCTTCAACTACACATGAATCAATGTATTTCAATAGATTTGCACCAATCAAACTTCAACTGATCTTCAAAGATCAAACTTCTCGAGCCAAATCGGGTGGCAGGGATTTAATCCCTAACTATATTATCCCCATGTCACACTAATATTACGTATAGTTATACGCTGTAGTGTGAGTGACCTGCAGTGACTCGAGAAGTGAACCTAATGATCTCTATACCACCACCAGAATATAGATTTAAATTGATAAGAAGCCCAGGTGGTGTGAGTGTAGTTGGGGAGTGGACAGGGGGGGGGGGGGGGAGTTATATTAATATTTAATTCATAAACAAATAATTCAATGGAAAGAAAACCATGTCTTGAATGAAGAGCACTTTAATGAGAAGCACAAAAGGGGAAGTTAATACAAATGGTGTAAAGGGGAGAGAGTGAGGGGCTCAATAAAATACAAGTGAGTTATTTATAAGGAGCTTCTGAACTCAACCGTTTCTATATAGCTTAATAAGGCAGGAGCCAAATAAGAAGAGAAGGCACTGTGGGGAATATCAATCACTTAATTGTCTTCATATACGCATACAAAATGGCTTCATCGACAAAATGGCTGATCTACCTAAGATGTGATGGCATTGGCACCTGTCCAAATAAATGATCACGATGACACCTCATAGCTAGTGATCGTCCATATTCGAGAATTCTTGAATTGTTTCATGGAAATGTATAACGGTTATATCTGAGGTTTGGTCACATTGTTATATCCTACATTCCGATACGTGTTGAAAGTAGACAATAAAAAGGTAGGTGATAATAAATATAGCGTGAACAAAAATTATTTATTCAAAACTGCTCATATCAACATTTGATTCTCTCGGAAGTAAAAACTATTTATTATATAAATATAATTCATAGATCATAAAAAGGTCGATATTTATGTTTTTGTTTCAGACTATATAGGCTATACATATTGGGAAATGAAAGTTATAAAATATGAGGTAATTTGGTTTCTGTTTTCTGTATTAATTCAAGTTTTCTTCACATGCACATGCTTTTCTTCACATACATATAGAATATATGTGAACGACCATGTATAATCTTAAATCCATCTTATACATTATTGGCATGCATAAAAAAAAGGAAATGATACGTCAATGACGTAATGATACGAAATGATAACGTCGTACCTGAATCAATTGTATGCTAATACTTGAAATTGTATTGAATCTATCGTCTTGTCACAGAAACTCGAATATTAATTATTAATATCAATACGAATATCTGCATGAATAACTCTTAGATATCACCAATTAGTAATTGAATAATTATGCATTTATTATAAATAAATAATTATGCATTTACCTACGTCATTGATGAAGATACCAATTATAATTATATATGTTTTTATTTTTAAAACCTCTTCATTTTACATTTATAATAATAAAAAGTCATAATTTCTAGTCAAAATCTAGCTCACTACGTTTTAACGATTCACGAACGCTGATTATTCTGCTTTTATGCCACATTTCACCTCATTTCAATAAATTTTGAGCGGAAACATCATCAGCGCTCACTCCCACCCTCACACGTATATATTAAGTGAGACACGGTTATTAAAACAGGCAGGTTAGATAACTCATATTCTAATCCACTCCGTTATTATGAGAAGGAGTATATACGTGCATCGACAAAAGATGAAGGCTTGAACCACCCGTGCAGTAGTAGTGTTTAGTGTGTGCAGTAGTTCGAGTTGATTGATCCTTTTTCCTGACCTGTATGCCGCGTACAAAATTACATACAAAAAACAACAACATAAAAACATAAAAACCAAGCCCAAATTTTTTCGGTATATGGAATGAAAATCTTCGCTACGCTCATCTAATGACGTTCTATTTTTCTGAATTAAATCAGTTTTGAGATAATATGTCAATGAATGCTGCTGTATATTGTGCTAGTGAGACGAGCATACGTAGGACGGTTGATCGGATCCTTCATCTTTTGCGGACACACACACGTGTATATTATCAAGGAATCATTTAAAAACATTTTTAAAAAAAATTATGAATTGGAAATGTTCTGCGAAAACTTTTATCAATAATGATAAAAAGATAATAATGATATTATATACTAGGAAAACGCGTTATGTGTTTCCGCGTTGATGGATGAGCTTATAAGAATGAAATTGAATTCTTTCCTAAAGTTATATCAAGTTTTGTTTTGACG
Organism: Brachyptera putata; assembly: GCA_907164805.1. Lineage (NCBI taxonomy): Eukaryota > Metazoa > Arthropoda > Insecta > Plecoptera > Taeniopterygidae > Brachyptera > Brachyptera putata. Next base: position 31,078,516 of record OU015462.1, read on the forward strand.
GCATCAATTGAAAATCAATCTTCCCATTCTGGTTGTTTTATTTCGTAGACTATTCTAATGAATGTAATATTAAGTGCAATTTTATATTATATGTAATGTTAGACCATAGAGAATGATTAGACTATTAATTATATGAAACGTAATGACAGCTGTATACATATACACCTTGAGATCCAATGTCCAAGCAATTATGCCACTACCCTCCTTCTAAACTCATTACTCATTCTCAATAATTTCTTCGATAGTAAAGAAGACCTTGTTTTAATCGTTCTTCATTTATTGGTGACACTTGTTGCTTGGATTTAATTGGTTTTCTTAAGGCGGTGCATGCACGGTGGTTATAAAAATAGAGAAATTCATATTTTTTCTTTATCATGAACAAGTGTATTTGAATGAAAAGTATATCAAACCCGAGATAATTTTATGCTCTTTAGTTATATGACATTCTATTTCTGTGAATTCAATCAGTTTCAAGATAAAACGTCAATAAATTCTATCACATTCTTGATATATTCATTGACGTATTATCTTTAAACTGGTTGAATTAACAGAAATATAATTCATAATTATTATTAAAGAGCATAAAATTATCTTGGGTTTGATATACTTTTTATTCAAATACACTGGTTCGCGATAAAGAAAAAAAAATGGTAAAGCTGATTCTCTATTTTTATTAGCACTGTGCATGCACCCCCTTAATAGCTCTGAACGATGTATAAAAATGTAATTATATAATTTTTATATCAAAACGACTTCAGTGAAAGTTTGGAATAATGTCCATCATTATTATATTGAAATTTGGTGAATTTGAATTCTTTCGAAGGACATTTTATTTACGAAAATTCTTCTCTTGCTTATTCTTATGGGGATTTTGGAATCTTGAAAATTAGTTTTCTCAGAAGTGGAGCATCCGATTGAGTCTCAAAACTTTGGAGTATCTAACTGAATGATGACACTTAGGCATGCCAAGTTTCGATTGAATTTGAATCTTCGTTTGACCTGTAGAGCGAGAACAAAAAAGAGATGAAAAAAAGGACTTTATTTTGAGTCAAGTGAAATTGAGTCTTCGCTTCGCTCATCCAATAAAAATATATAGTCTAATAATAAAAGAAACTTGCGAGTATACGAGTATTATACGGTTGATTGATTGGTGGCTTTTACAGGCGATCAACAGCTGGGTTATCAGCGCCCAAATAGAAAATTCTGCAGAACATCAGTTCTGTAAAGAAATCAAAGATAGTATGAATTTAATCAAATTCATCTTCATGGGAGTAAACTAGAGGTAAGTCATAGTCAAAACACAGCACATACCACAAAACAATGAGACAAAAGTGAGTATCAGGTTAGTCAAACACGCACTCCATGAACAGAACATTGAACAAATGTGTGTATGATGTAAATGGTCATACACACACTGATACACTGATAGCTGAACCAAAAGATTTGATTAAAAACGTCGTTTTGGTCATTTGTTTAATACTACGATTGCTAAATCTCAGGAGAGATGTGTCGGGATAGCTAAAATAAATGTCAAGTTTGCAATCATTCTCACATAGACACAAGCAGTAAAAAGCACACACAATCATACTAATAAATGCATGCATTCATACATGAACATTCATACGACTGTTCTAAAGAACCATGAGAACTTGATTAAATCAAGTGTAAGAAAGAGTTCAGAGTCTTGTCTAAAGTGTAGGACCCTGTCAGATGTGTGTATTGTCGTCTGCTAAGAAGTCACTTGTATCACCGTTTATGTTATAGGTTTCTCTTTGAGCACGGTACTCAATACAGTCAGTGAGGATATGGACGACAGTTAATGGTTCACCGCAAGTTACGCATACTGGAGGTTCTTCGCTTGCTAACAGGTGACTATGTGTTAGGCGACAGTGGTCTATTCGTTGCCTCGTGATGATCACCTCATCTCGAGGGTTGCTTCTGATCGTGGATTTCCATGCCATTACTGACGGTTTAATGCATCGAGGTTTGTTCCCTGTTATCGTGTCCCAGGACGCTATCCAGGTTTGATGGACTAGTTTCTTGAGTTCTGCCTGAAGATCATTTACTGGAACTCGGTGGCTTAAAAGTGCTAGTCTTGTGGCTTCTTTTGCATGATGGTCGGCTAGTTCATTGCCTTGGATACTAGAATGGCTAGGTATTTCCTTTTGTTTGTATGCGAGAGATGCGAGTTTGTACTTATTGTACGTAAGGATTAGTTGCGTATAGCATTCCGAGCTAGCTTGAAGTGCACTAAGTGAATCGCTGCAATGCATATAACGAACATACACTCTGTACTGGTCTCAATGTGGGCAAGTGCCATGAATAATAGCATTCACCTCGGCCGAGTATATAAAGATCATACAGCATCCAGTTTGAATCTGTAGGTCTGGTTGTCGATAACGTATAGGCGCACCCCACTGCACCGTTTAGTTTGGAGCCGTCAGTAAAAATGAAATGGAGATCCTTATACAGGTGACGTATTTCTCTGAAGTGTTGACGATATACGAGCGGAGATGTGGTTGACTTGGCGAGTCCGGAGAGTGTGAGTTTTATATCAGGGCGGTGCAGTGTCCATGGCGCGACGGCGTTGTGGGCCAGTGATAGGACATTAGGCAGGTGGTAGCCTACAGACGACAACACTTCTTCGGCGCGTATGCCTGCCGGTCGAGTGGCCGATTGGTGTCCAATGTTTATCTGTCTCAAGGGGTGGTCGAAAATGATGTGATACGTCGGATGATTAGGAAGGCCTCTCAGCTTCGCGACGTAGCTGGCTAGAGGTAGTATCTACGAACTACGGACCTTCTCTACGGTTCTGGAGCGGGGGCTCACCGGCTTCGCTGTACAGACTCGGGATTGGACTCGTTCTGAAGGCACCTGTAGCTATTCTGATTCCTAGGTTGTGAACTGGATCTAAAGACTGGATGTATGACTTACGTGCCGATCCATAGACAACGCAGCTGAAATCTAGTTTTGATCGTACTAGTGATCTCTAGAGACGAAGCATGGAGGTTCGGTACGCACTCCAAGACGTCTCGCTCAGGACTTTCAGGATGTTCAACGCTATAGTAGAGTCTTGAGATTTTTGATATGTGACCGCCAGTTCAGCTTCTCGTCTAGTGTCAGACCTCGGGATCGAACTGTTTCACTGATGTTTCCACTAACTCTATTATTGCTATTAAGTTGAGGTCGCAAGTACATAGTTATAAGTTATATCACTAATATCTTGAAAATCCTTTTATTCGGTCTCAATTATATGAGATTGAAATTGAAAAGTTGTACAAGCCTCGTTTTCAATTCAAATGATTCACAATCATTATAAATCACATGGATAACACGACGCTTTTTTATATATATTTATCTTGTCAAAGTATAATGAGTTTTACATTTACCTTAGCTGAAAGTATTCTTTGGCCTATAATGTGAAAAACCCTATAATAGAGAATAAATGAACTGACGTATACCTACTGAGAAAGTTATAAATAATTATAATTTTATTACTGTGTATTTTACGTTCATTTTTTGACTCATAGAGTCAAAAAACTGTTTACTGTTCAAATATTATGAAAAATAAATAAGTTGATCAGAGTGCATGAGATTTAGCAAAATATCAGTTTTTTGTTATTTTACTTTTTGTATATACTATAATCAATATCATTATGGAAGACTTCATATCCTCTGTACAATATAATGCAAATATTTATAAAAAAAGGTTCAACATATCTGCCCATGGCTCATAAATAATGACTTATCAACACTCAATGTAATTTGTTTAACTCAGTGTAAAACATAAAATTTATGAGAGAAAGGATGGTAATTTTCAATTAAAACAGTAATTTATGTTAGTGGAAATATATATTACGGACGTGTTTGTCTTTATCGTTACCTACGACAGTCTTCTTATACGTCCGCCTACTCAAAGACAGGTTAAACACGACAATGATCAACAATATCCATAAAGCATAGGCTTGATTTTACTTATTGTGATTCATGACTTCTAGCATTTGAACTTTGTTCATCATTATTTTGCCTTCAACATTTTCTGTTCTATTCTAAATCTTATTGAATTCTTGCTTAATGAAGACCCTAATTAACCAAGGTCAAAGGGCTTAATTATGCTTAGGGCTGGATTTTACCTAACGGTGTTAATGGAATTAAGAAATAAAAATTAGCGAATTGACTTGTTATACCCTTGGTTACAAAAGTTATTATCGCACCTTAAGTACTAATGAACTACTTAATTCTTAATCATCAGTTGGTAAAACCGACTCTTAGTATCGTTTTTACATTGTTTCAAACAGTTTAAGATAGTTAAGGAACCAAACATAATGGCATAGATGCAACTTGGCTGTACTTGCGTGAAACAAGAGATAACTTACTTCTGGAATTATAATGAAAATTATCAGGTTTATTAATTTGGTATTTTGTGATTTATACAAGTTGTATATAAGTTGCAAAATGGCATGATGAAATGTAACGTAGAATAAGTTACAATAATTTCCAATTTATGCTTTTATATTTTTCAGTTTTCTAGTATTTATATAATTCAAAATGTCCCCTGTTATCTGTTATATACAGTGATCTATTCTATGATACAATGTAGACCTATACGTGACGAAATGAAGTTTGAATGAACGAAACATGAGGTATTATTGAAATCAACAATAATTATTGTTCATCGTTATGAGCACTGAGAAGTGTTGTATTTGATATTACAGTACTTTTTAATTAAAATTATTCATTTCAATTTCAAAATAGTTATATGGGTTGTGGGTACATTTCATAATAGGTAGAAAAAATAAGATAGGCCTACATTTCATTTCTGAATAATAATTGTAAAAGTTCATTCCAATTATTGATAAGCCCGTTATTTTCCAATTTGCAATCAAATTATGAATGGAAGCTTAGTATAAGAAGATAAGGGGTGATCAAATGGTTTAGCCAACTGCTATGCCAACTTGTGTAATTGCCTTTTTTGCTGGTAACACACAAAACAAGTTGATGGATAATGTGTATTAGTTTAACGTTCCACCAAAAGCCCTGGTATTTTTCGTATGGAAAGAACGTATGAATGAAGGTGGGTTAGTCGGACTTCTCAATGAATAAATAAACCGGATCATACATCATGCGACGACAAGTTTCAAGAAGCCGGTTGCAAATCTGGCGTATTACACACGCTCACTTCAGCTATTTCTACTATTCATAGACGTCACATGAAACATTTTCAATTTTTCACAACCTATTTTTGGAATAAGTACATAAAATCATTTAAATAAATAACATTAGATGTTTTATTTATAGAATTGTCGCTAGGTTGTGTGGGTATCTGCAGAGGAATGGCGTCCATTTCGAAGAGGCGTGGCGCCAAAAATAGAAGCGAAGTAATTCATGCTAATTAAAGCGTATCGGCGCTAATTTTAAGCATTTATGTGGGCGGATTTAAACATTTTAGCAGTGGTCTAGAATCAGATCTGGCACACCAACTCGGAAGAAAGGTAAAACTAATATGCCTTAACGAAAAGTCTCTTTCCTTTCTGACTTCTCTTAGCGACAAAACATTTCGATTTCAGAGTCAATTAAAATGTTATCATTATCATTAGTCGAAATGGTAACAAAGTTTATTTATACTGTAATTATTTACAACAATGCCGATCTTACGTTGTGAATTGAAAAGTATAGTTTAATCGGATCATTTGAAAATCTCATTAATTTAACGGCTCTCTAGCCACTTAAAACTGGCAGCATATGTGAGGAGCTATTAAAATATTTTCCTAATCTATGGAAGAAATTTAATATGAAAACTTGGTTTTCTAGACAAAATTACCAGAAAAACACAAGGTTCTCATTATTATATTTTACATAATTCATCTCGTCCATATCTGGTGAACGTTACTGAAGGTTAATTGGGGAAATGTTTCTCTGCTAATGCCTCATTCTCCTTACCAAAGTATAGAACCAATTACCAAATATTAATACCGAGTTTATGACACTGTTATGATACCAGTTTATTCAAATTCTGTTGTTCACAAAAAAGTGACACTAATGAACGATTCTACCACCGAATATATGAAAAAGACTAATATTCATATGAAATATTCAATCCACACTAGAACTAGATAAATAAGACTAATACCTCATGGGCCTATATTTCAATGAATAGTCTTTGTTGTCACATGCTACATTGTTAATGTATTCACGTAGGCAATATTTAAGAAGATAATATCATCTATACCCACTACCATCAGACCACCTACAACGACCATACTCCATCAAATGTACGTAGATATTTGATTCCACCCACGTAGTCGGTGATAACAAAAGCGAATCTCTGTGAGATTATATGAGATGTGCTTACTTATATGATCGCGAGTAGGTAGCATAGGTAGACATGAGACATGCATATACGTATGTATATACGCTTTCGTTCTCAAAATATTCGTGAAATTATATTGTTGGAATTTTTTATCTTTCAATTTGGATGACACTGTGCCTATCATGCGCCATTCAAGGAGCACTCAGTTTAAGAATGAGTTTATGACTTACACATGTTACGACAATGTAGCACTGGCGTTCTGAGATACGAGAGAGTAATTGTATACAAAATGAAAAAAAACTTGGACAATCTGTTAGACTCATTTTTTTCGGAATGGTTGGTCTGATTGATGTAAATATTTGTGGTAATATAGTGTTCAAACACTGTACAATTTCTCAAAAGATGCTGGGTTATTCTACAGACGTTTTTTCTCAATTTGGAACAGATTCGACTCGAAAACAATTTAGAGTTTCAAGTACGATACACACAAACTTGACCAACACAAACTTTCGTGATGATATCAATTGAACGGTCCGACCTGTCCACGGTGCCTTGGATTGTAGATAATATTATATTTATAGATAATTATAGTTCAAATATTAAATTATGTTGCCGATGGATACGCAAATCATGCCAAACAACTCTGAAATGCTCTCTCCAGAACTATGAAGGTTAATTAATTGTTCCATCTTTCATTTTTGCATGGTCAAGTTTAGGAATCAGATTGTTGTGATCACCAACTTTTATCTGGTCGAGGATTGTTTTCTGATTTGTGCGATATATCTACTACAAAACTTCAATCTAGGCATCTGGAATGCTTTTCTAAAAAATTACGTCAACAGGTATTTGTGCCTTTCTGCTTTCATGCATGAAAAGGTTAAAAAGTATATTTAATTGAAACTAAGCTCGATGTGTGGTGCAATATAAAAGAAACTGGGCAGTAATTTGTACCGCGATCAAGCATATTTTTTGTTTTTAGTATATGGGTTGCACAACACATTATTTATTAACGCTTTCTACTATATCCATCTGTACATTAGCTACAGTTATCTTGATATCGTTTGGCAGTGCGTGAGTAAAATAAAACTGTTGTAATTTAGATGATTATGTTCTTAATTTCAATTTTCATACGAGTCACAATCTTTGAAAATATGCACTACAGCACACTAACATGCACTTTATTCTCACAGAGTACTTCTCAGTTTTCTAGGTTTTTATTCAACAAAGTAACGTCTTGTAGAAGCGTAACACAAGTAAGATCACTCATTGCACAATGCACTACATTGCTCCTGATTTTCATACGATAATGAGGAGAAGAGGAAAAAATTACTTTGAATTATATTGTCGTATCATATTATTTTATTTTGTGAAAAAGGCGTATACGATTCTATTGCGTGAGTAAATGAGTAAAAGAATAAATGAATACACCAATGAAAATCAAGGGGAATATATATATATATATATATATATATATATATATATATATATATATTTAATACATATATTATATTAAACTATATAGGTATACATATTAAACTGATAATACAAGTCCTATGGAGATATTGGCTCTAGTTCATAGCCCAATCTCGCCTCAAATTATTCCATTTAATTCAATTATATTCAGTGTGGTTCTAAGTTAACCACTATCAGACTAGAGATACTATAATTATATTAGAAGAACAACACACAGCTCAGAGCTTTAAAATACGCAATGAGGTGTAAATATGATTTTTTTTTGTTTCTCATTTATTTATAATCGCTCTAAATAAATTATAAATCTATTCAAATTGGAATAAATTAATTAAATTATTCATGGCAAATAGCATCATAAATCATTAAACTGTAAATAATACTGGGCCTACTCATATTTAGCATCAAGAATTTCACGTTGAATTTGAGATTACATTGTAGGACTCCATCAAAAGCAAGAACGCTCTACGAAGCGAGCTGATTGGCTAATATCCACGGAATCAAACCACGGATAGCAGGTGTTTGTTTCTCATATATTACAGATAAATTACTAGGATCTACCAGGTGCTGTCTCATTACACAGTAAATAGCGACACTCTTGGCAAAGCAAACACCATTGCAACTATTTGTAGCGATCTCACTTATGTTCACACCAAGATGCATTGAGGGTTGCGTTGGTTTGCCGTTTGCCGTTGCCGTTTGCAGGTTTATCAAGACGGGAAACCAACGCAACCCTCAATGCATCTTGTCCATGGAAGGGGATGAGATAAGTTTCAAGCAAAAACGAAATAGATGACTCTTTATCAGTATGTCCGTTGATATTAGTTTGTATATAAGTTATTATTTTTTTCCCTAATACTTCGTTCTATTGATGTATAGATTTATGTATAGATCCTATAGAATTGTATAGAAATTTCTTGATATGAACTGAACCAATTTTTAATCATCTTGATCTAAATTTCAATAATATCAGTAATTATCAAACGGCAAGATTTACGCAAATTCTAATTATTTTAATGATGTGCTAAGTAGAGTATACACTATATTTAGAATTATTTTTGTGGCATTCCTCTATGCCACAAGAGTTTCTAATTAATTTACCGGTATACGCGGAAAAAAGAGGGAAAAATTGAATTCATTTTTAATTTTTTTAACTCGAATATCAATTCATTTTGATGGTGCATTAGTTGATTCAAAATCCAATTATTTGTAGAAGTAGTGTTTCTCAGTTTTGGATGGATCAATAGCCCTAATATTATATAGGCACTGTAGCATAATTACAAGTTTAGAAGATGAACAAATCGTTGACATGATACTAATTAATAAAACTGCAAGATATTTTGTTAGACATTTCATTCTATTATAGGCTACACAAAAATATTGAAAAGTATGTGCAATTTAAAAGAATATAAAAATATAATTATATCTATGAAATATTTATAAGTATCACCTTAATTCTTAAAGAAAAGGCGTCTAGACAAAAATTAGGGTGACTCCAGTCCTGGCGAGTTAAATTATAGCTCAGTCAATACGATGAAAATTGGTTCGAATGTTTAGAAAAATATAACAAATTTTGAAAAAATACTTGTAAAAATTTGCAAAAATAGCTCAAATACTACAGTATAGCATTAGTACATATAAAATCTGATCTTGAAGATTTTAATTCAATATTTCAATTTGAGACAGAATTTGAAACTTTTCAGAATTGACATAACTTCTCATAAGCTGTATCAATCCATTTTGAAAAAATAAATGAAACACATGTTTGTTTGTTTGATATGTTTGCATATCTCGCTTCTATGATATCGATCGATCATATTGACGAAAATACGAAACATGGTCTATTTGAATCAAATAAACTATTTGAATATTAGAAATTAAACAAATCAAGCAATACAATCGTATATACATTTTCACTAAGAATATTCGCCGGATGTAATTCATTATCAATTATAGTTAGATATCTATCATCAGTCTCTACTCCTTAGTCTCTCAAGATCACCAAATTATATTTTCGATCTAATTATACATCTAATATCTTCGTTCTTTAGACTTCAATAAGTCTCTGCTGCATTCCAACGTATACCAAGCACTAAGCAAAATCACAACTAGCTCTATAGGTGCAACCCCGTGTAGCGCAGACTGCGCGGCTGCAATATGTTTCTAAATTTATTCATACACAATTCTGTCTTATTTTAACTTCACATAAGTACTCCACGTTTCCAAGATTGGAACTTCAAAGGGAGTGAGTACAGCTATTCAAGTAAGAAATATCGCCCTTGTCACGAATTATTTCGCGTGCTTGATGTAAAATATCTAAATATAGACTTATTCTTCATTTACAGCTTAGAAAAAAGCAGGGGTGAGGGTAGGGTTGTTATTGAATGTAATTATGTAAATATGTAATTGTGTGGAGTTGAAGTTGCTAGAAGAGATTATTGTTTATATTTAAATTCGATTTTCTCTTCTACAGAGCTCGTGATGATTTATAAAACATAATATTTAAAGCCTTTGACTCTTATACATAAATATTCAGTGTTTATAAGTTGTAAATTACTAATTGTTTCCCAATTTTCAAAAGTATTTTTATTTCGGAGTCTGTTTTTCTGTTAAACGTATTTCTGTATTCAACTTCAATTAAAATTAAAAGTCTCATGTAAGCGATAAAATATCTAAACGATCAAGAGAGAATAGATTTCGAAAAAATCTGTTTTGAAAGATGCACATTGTTCAATATTAACTAAGACAATTGCGTGAAAATAAAAGAAAGGTGTAATGAATATATATAAGTCGCTAAACGAAAAATTATTGAAATGCTTTCTCGGAAAACGTAGCACATGCATTGTAGGATGAGCGGGACTGTAGGTTCGATGTATGTAAAAATGTGGACTAACGCGTATTATTTGTGCGCACTCTGTGAATATTTGAATTTCTTTTGACGTGAATATTATCTTCTTTCTATCATATATATTCGATTATATCGATTATCTATCGATTTAATATTCGTTTATATCTATTATATATCGATTATATATATATCATCATATATATTTGTATATTCATGAATTGAATACCGACTCATGAAGAAATTTAAACTGTAGCGTCATTCTTTTGGTGGAAGTGCCGTGTTCATGCATTCTTTTTCGATTGCAAAACGTCGATTCACACACACACACATATATATATATAGCTATAGCTGACCGGCAATCAGAAGGTCCCAGGTTCGAGTCCCGGTCGAGGCGTATCTTTTACGACATGGCTGTAACATATATATATATATATATATATATATATATATATATATATATATATAATTGGTATAGGCCAACAATTTTTGAGTTTGTGATAGATACAAATCAATTACGTAAACTAAATCGTACGATGGCATGAAAAATAATCTCAACCAGGTCTGTCTCTGTAGTAGATTAAGAATTCACTGGGAACATTCGAGTTCGTTTATTATGTATGCACTGTAATGTCACATGTGTATAAAGCGAAAACGATATATTCTCATCAACTATTCAATCTAAGAATTTCTCCTTGAAGTCTTTCCAAATCTGATCGAATCCTTTGAATAGTAAACATATTTAGTTCTCACACATTCCTCAAAGAAATTAACAGTTTACTTTATGTTCGATGAACGCTACGTGCATTGAAATTATATTTAGTGTAACAAAGATTTCAAAAATATGTTTCATCCTGATGATTATGATTCTTAGTTGCTCAACAATCCTATACCAATTTAGTTGGATTATATGGGGGTACGAATGAGCAGGTGATAAATAAATTATCATAAATTATGAAAATGATAAGTGAAAGGACATTTACTAAAATCCAAGCCTCACGCGGGACTCGGACCTAACGCTCAATGTGATTTCGGTTCCCAAAGCGGTGTCTTAGCTGACTGAGCTACGGTGGCGGCAACCATCATAATATACAGTAGGCCTGTATCTAATTCACTTTCATGTCGAGAAATTTAGAAATCTACTTAAAAATAATACATAAATAGCTGTTGACAAAATCAATATATCAAAATCAAATTATATGTATTGCATATTATAGTGCACACCAAGATGCATTGAGGGTTGCGTTGGTTCACCGTGTTGATATCGAGCCAGGTGAACCAACGCAACCCTCAATGCATCTTGGTGCACACTTTAATCCGTTAGTAGATCAACCATCGTGGGGTAGGTAATACAAAAATGAAACCTGGAAAACTAATTTCAAACAAATTTCTCTACAGAAAAATGTGTGAATGACGCCAATTGATTTTGGGATACAATTCATTTTCAGTTTCAGTAGGCTACTCCTTTCGATTTAAGCACTCAGTCCTAATTTTAGCAGTACATTTCCAACACCCATTTCACAACATTTCAGACTCTCTCATGATCCAATTAAATGAAATTCTCAAAATAATGTGAATCGGATGATTAGCAACACAGTAAATCAAAATTGTATCGAGTATACACAAATTGCTAAGCAACGTCAAGTTCAAATTTGTTCGCAATCAATAAAGGTTTTCGTTTTGTGATTTCTTCAATTTAAAAATGTCAAGTAAAGCATGTCACATCATAAACAGAATAACGTGTATCAAAATAGTAGTAGTACACAATGTTTAGTCCAATCAAGTCTTCCCTCTCGGTTAAGTAGTGACGAAAAAGTACATTTGAATTTTACGGATATCGATATCAACGTAGAAGAAAGCATGGGTAATTTGGATTCGGAAGGTGTATGCATTGAAACAAACCGTACTTCTACAGTCCAAGCGTCGAATATGTCATTAGGTCAGTTCGACAATTTTTCTAAATTATGACCAACTGATTATGTATGACGAATAAATGTTGGGGGTTTACGGCTCGTCAACGTAGAGGTTACATTTCACCGCTCTTGCTTCTTGCAATTGTGATATTACACATTTCCGAGGAAAATGTACAACAATAAGTCCCCAATACAATTGTGTTCTTCAAAAACAATTTCACTGTTTATTTGTTAGCCCTCAAATTATTTAATTGCTATGGTAACCCGACAAACATACTTTCTCCCTGAGTAATGAGCGTTAGCAATGTCTGACACACAAATTTATTTTAAAAATACTGAATAAGTTCATACGACTCAAGAAAATGTGATTTGTATGATGTTATTAATGACTATAGGTTGGATGAGCGATGTGGGCATATTTATATGAAATGCAATGGAAAGTTATATATTCACCTTGAGTTCCAAACAATGTACATGCCTTCCTGTTTTATTCATTACTCATTTCAACAATTTAACAAAATTTAAAAAGTACTGCAATTTAATTTTTAATTTTTTAATTTTAATTTTCACAATTTTTTTTTCTACAATTCAATCAGTTGGTTATACCTATTGCTTAAGGCTATTCATTCATTTAAAAATGAGAAAAAGTACTGCTGAGAAAATGACTATATTTTTAATAACCAATCCCGAACTATTAGAGTGAATTGATATTAAACTGATGAAAAAATAATTCGAAATATTTTGTCCTATTTTTTTCGCGTACCGGCAAAATAATTGAATACATTCATGGCACGGAATTTACGGGAATTCCACAAAAATAATTGCAAAATTTTGAAACTTGCCAAAGATAATGTTCACACTAATGGGCACGGCGTCAGATAATTTGAATTTCCATCGGTCTTGCCGTTCTATTGATACAGATTTATTCAAAATCACATAGTCTACAATCTGTCAAAACAAATTGGCAACTAAAACAATAGTATTAATCAAACGGCAGGACCTATGAAAATTATAACTATCTGATGACATGCCCATTAGTTTGAACATGAACTTTGGCAAGTTCCAAGTACTTACAAATATTTCTGTGGAATTCGTGTGGAATCACGAGCGGTTTTATTTATTCTGCCGTTACACGAAAAAAATGGTGCAAAATATTTCGTAATAATTTTCATCAGTTTATTATCAATCCTGTTCGATGATTCTTCATTAGTTAATTCAAAATATATAGTTATTTGTAAGGAGTAGTTTTTTCTCTTTCATAGATGGATGAATAGTCATTCGTAATGGATTTTGCTTTGATCGTTGTGAAAAATGATATTTTAAATTCTTTTTTCTTTTTTTTCTTCTATTGATTCGCGTGAAACTTCAGGATAATGTGCATCATTATTATATTGAAATTCTGTTAAAATTTGAAGTCATTCGAAAGGAATATTTTTTCCAATTTTCTCTACCGAGTTATTCTTTTGTTTTTTTTAAAACTTTTAAATGGATTTTCTCAGAAGCGGTGCAACCGATTGCCTCCCAAATGACACAATATCGAATTGGGTGGTGACTTATTTATTGCAAGTTTCATTAACTGAATTTAAACTTTCGTTCAACGTATGGGAAAATGTTTATATTTTTGAGCAGGTACGGTGAAATTGAGTCTTCGCTTCGCTCATCCAATTAATTTTGGTTACTCTAAATGACTGGTCAAAATTAAATCGTATTAATGTACATTTTCTTCAAAGTAGGTTAATAACAGAATCGATAATGTGTGAATATGCTATATACCTACGGTACTTGTTATTCTTATACATGTAATTTGCGTTGAAATTCTTGAGTTTTCGAAAACAAACAATCAAACAAACAAACAAACCCTAAGAAAAACAACGTAGGTCTACTTCGCACCGCAAACTCATGACATGCCGTCAATCAAACAAAGTAACAAATGAACATACTCAAATACATACGTACTAACAAAACATATAAACAAATTGAATGACGCTAACATTGTCCTTATATTAACTTTCAGGTGAGGACATGTGTCGAATATGCCACATGAATGAGCAGGACAACAGTGTGCCGAACCTGGGTATCCTGGAATCGCCTTGTTTATGTTGTGGCACAATGGCACATGTACACTTGGTCTGCTTGGAAAGGTGGCTTACCGAGTCCGGGTCGGACACGTGTGAATTATGCGGCTTCCAATTTAATACTGTGAAAATACCGAAACATGGGATTTTCAAGTCGTTAGTTCTGTGGATGCAGTCAGGCATCGACTGTAGAATGGTGAGCATACTAGTAAAAGCAGCATTGGTGAGGTTTTACTTGAACATGGCACTCCCGGTTACCAGAATGAAATTGGTATGGTACATTGCCTGAAAATGCTATGCCTATTAAAAAACAACCGGGGCAAACAGAATTCTCGTGGGTTTACCCCAAAAACTACACGAATCAAATTTTAGTGGAGTGGATAGGACAAGTTTTCATGGTTTAGCTATAAAAGTATGAGAATTTCAGGATGTATTCAGAAAAATATTGGTGGATTTTGAAGAGAAAGGTAGGTTTTTAGTTTTCCTTAACAGTGTTCACACATTATCTAATTCTAGTCTAGAATCTCTAATAAATAAGAGAGTACAATTTACATCACAACACACGATACATACAAACTCTAGTTGTGAAGAAATTAATTGAATTAAAAATTGGGTCGTCGTTTTAATCTGATGCTGTAAATAGAATCAGGCACGGGAACGTTTGATCATGAATCAATCAGTCTTTATAAATACCGGTGATAAATTATCACCACCATTAATTCATTAATGGACTCCTGTGAGTCTCGTTGGAACTCAAAAGATTGATTGCAAATCGTAAAACTAATTAAAATTCATTCAGGACAAGTCCTCAATCAGTTTGTCGAGTTTGGCTCGCGTTTATCAGATTCATTAAGAAAGTATAGCTATAAACAAACCACGAAGGCGGGTTTTCACTGAATGATTTAAATATTTTTACATTCTATTTCGAATTCCTATGTCTTGTGCACTGTGAGTATCGTCGTGTGCATTCGGACAATCTTCAGTTGTGTTCCAAAATAATTAAGATTTGTATCTATGAATTATAGGTCTACGTTCTAGTATTGACTCGCTCATTTTTCGTTTCCATTGATGACAAGGTGTATGAATGAGATTTGTCAGGTACAAATATATTTAAATCAAACCAAAAGTTGACCACGTTCTCCAAATAAACCAGAAATTACTTGAATTGAATATTTTTTTAAATAGTGTATGCAACTCAAGTATGATTTTTCTGGCATTATCACTGCCATCCTCACGAAGTTGGGATGATAAGATCGCCCTTGTGGTGCCCCGTTCAAACGATCTCATCTTCCATCCATAACCTTATATATATATATATATATATATATATATATATATATATATATATATATATATATATATATATATATATATATATATATATATATATATATATATATATATATATATATATATGCCTATCACTTTGCATATCATTATTAAGGGGAATCCACCCCAGCGTAACATTTCAGTGTCAACGTAACATATAAAAGGTCGTATAGACGTGGCTTTCTATTTGTACATATTGTAGTGAAACTGCTTCATGCTATGCAGATAATAATATGTATCTTCTGAAATTTTGTCTTCCCGAATAAACATTCACAGTAGGTTACATGTTATTTGTATGTGACGGTAAGCGGGGAGATACAAATAGACGGCAATAGTATTATAGTGGTACTTTCACATACAACTGATCTTTCCACCTTTGTTATATAATTTTATGTGAGTCATTCGCATTTTCGACAAATATGGTCTGCATCTCATGATGTGTTTGTTAATTCTTTTATCTTGTACTGCTGAAGTCTTATAATCATATATATCTGTGTAATCACAGTGGAGGAAACTTTTTGCTCTATGGAGACTATAGGGAGACTATATTTATACATACATTATAATACATCAAATACATTATAGTCGTTATTTTTACAGGAGATGATGATTATAGGTGATAATAAGATTGTAATCATCTCCAATTGGTTCATCAGAACATGTATACTTATGGTATTGTTATTTAATGTGAGAAATGATGCCCGAAACTCATGTATCAGAATTATAAGGCATTACTTGCAGATGACTATCAAAGAACATTTTCAAATCATCCAAAATCTCATTTTTAATCTACCATTTGTTTGTGCAAAATTCATGACACATCACACACATATACTCACATATTTCTTTGACATTTTTCAAACTATAAGAATGGACTGATAAGAGTTTGATAATAATTGTATAGTCAATGTATAATAATTATGAAAATAAATATAGTTATAATAATTATATAATTAATAATTGTCTCAGATTTTTTCAGAGATACATTTGGGCACTATACAAAGTGAATGAAATGAAATAAACGAAAGACGTATAGCATGTGTGCAAAGTGATGATGAATGTGTAGTTATCAATTTGAAATTTGAGTCCACTTGTGAACTCGTCAAAAAGGAATAAAATAATTATCTTGACGAATATAAACACAAATTTATGCTTGTGGCCTAAAATAATGGATAAATCAGAATATTCTCAAGAAAGCTCTTTTTGTACAATTCAAGTGGTATTAAATGAAAATAGCAAACATGGGTAGATATACACTAGGCAAACGCAGGATGTGCGTTGTACGATGAGCGAGATGTCTATATAAAGTATAATCGAAAACTCTACAAACCTTGTTTGTGAATTTGAAATGAACTTCATCCGATGTCAATGAATCTAGAAAGCCGTGACTTCGACAATGCAACATTTTTCAACTAATATTTCTATCTTTCCGATGAATAAAATACATTTATTATATTATTTTCTCCAAAACGGCTGGTCCGAATATCAAACCAAATTTTTATTCATGTATATTATTCTTGTGTTCACATTTGTGGAAAATTTGAGTCATATTGAAGAGATTTAATTTTTCAATTTTTTCCGCTCAGCCAAATCTTATGGGGTTTTTAGAAACTTCTAAATGATGTTTCTCAAAAATGGTCCAACCGATTAGACCTAAAACCTATACAGTTCTAAGTTGGATAAGTTTGCATATAAAAAAAAAGTTTCAGGTCGATCGGTCAAACCCTGCGACCTGTGCAGTGTTTAAAACAAACAAAAAAGAAAGAAGAAAAAAAAAACGCACAGACAAAGTTCCGTAAGAGTTCAGTGAAAATCGTCACTACGCTCATCTAATTACGTAACTATGTATGCATAGGTACTACACTACACGTTCGAAGGTAGTTGAATTTGCATGGTTTTCAAGTAGGCTATCCCATTTGATATTATTATACTGGGTACAGTACAACATGAATAATTTAGTATCACATATAATTAGAAAGGTTTCCAACATCGCAGGTATATGATAAATGAATGGTGCCAGTGCTTTTTAAAATTATCAACAGTAAATATAATATGTATGTAGATTATTTTGGTGGAAGTGCCATGATATATATTTTTTTATCAACATAGAAACTTGATACAAAGTCATTGTTACCCAATTTATTATATACCTGCGATGTTGGAAACCTTTCTAATTATATCTGATACTAAATTATTCATGTTGTAAAGTACCTAGTATAATAATATATAATGGGAAACTTGAAAACCATGCAAATTCAACCACCCTCGAACGTGTAGTGTATACCTATGCGTATATAGTTACGTAATTATGGTTGAAAGTAGGGTAATTTGGACGGGCAGAAGGCGATCTTACCACCTCATTTTAATTATTCCTAATAAAAAACAATGAACTATGACATTGTTATAATATTAATTATATATAACATGAATAATATAAATGAATTTGGATTACAACCCAAAAGATTGTATGGATATCAGTAAAAGTAAAAGTTCCCGTAATATTGAAAATTTCTCATTATAAATTAAATGTATATATTTCATCGCATATTTGAAATACCTTACATATTTTCACTATACTTTGTTGCAGTTACTATTTGATCTAATATGGTTCGTGATGATGACCCCTCTTGCTGTGTTCGCCGCTTACCTTCTTCTAGTCGTGATTTCAATCGTCAGACACCAAAGATCGTTAATTCAGTCACCATTTCTCCTGGTTATACTCATGTTCACCTCGTCTCTCATCCTGACCGCCTACTACCTTTGGTTAGTAGCTGCGTATCGCTACCATTCAAGGCAAGATAATTACTATTTTCTCTTTGAAGAGCCAGCTGATTTAATTCATAGTGCCCTCCCCCCCCCCCCCCCCACACACACATTGAAATCAGAATAACTAAAAAACGGTAGCACCGCAAAACGATTCTTTTGCAGCACATTTCAACACAAAACGATAACATTTCAATGACTTCAGAGAAAATTGGAATTTCAAATGGGGGGGAGGGGGGGCTAAGTCAATGCACCTCCACGAAACCCCAGACCTAGGGCGCCAAATATTCAAGGGACACCAACTTTTCATCAGCTCATTGAAATTGAAAAATACATATAAAGTTGTATTCATTAAAGAGAAGGGTATTCAATTTTATATAGACCATACATATTTCGTACTGTGAGACGTGAACCATTGTGTCAACTCATGAATAAAGATTAAAAACAACGCTCAAAACAAATTGATTGAAAAATATGTGTTTGATGGTAAATTGTTTTAAAGTAAATGGGAAGGAAGGGGTGGGGGAAGTGTGACAATAATTTCTGTGCATAAGGGCCGGACGCTTATCGTGTATCACGAGTTGACCTCGTTGGCTCAGTCAGCTGAGGCACGCTTCAGACACTGAAGTCCCCGCTGGGCGTGGGTTCGAATCCCGCATAAGGCATGGGTTTTTCTAAACGTCCTTTCACCTTTCATCACTTCATATAGTTTCATCATCACCCGCTCATTCGTACCCTCGTATAACCTAGCTGTGGGTGGGGTCGTTAAGCAAACAATAATCAACGAGTTGATGACTGATCGGTGATCTTAGAGAGTGGAGTCGTTGGTGGCGAACCAACTTCATAGTGCGAGTGTTAACGTCCAACAAGCGTCCCAGTCAACCCGAAGAAGTCCTTCGGCCGAGTTGAAAGCATGACGACCGGTTGTCGCGGCATGAACGCGAGCGGAGGCTTCGACACTTGAGGGGCCACACCCCATGTGAAAACTGAAGATGAAAATTATAAACATTTCCAAATATCTGTAAAATTAGAAATTGAAAATACAACATTTGTTGCGACTTGATTATTTGAGTTTGTTAAATAATAGTTGAACACTAATTAAATATAATTCACATTAAGTGTAGTCTGCATCCGCTCCAAAAAGGTTGAGTATGATTGCTACTCAATATAGTCCAGGGGAAGATTTCAGAATTAGTTCTATTGTCGAATTGGATAAAAGATCTTGCATACTAAAGTACTTGATGATTCGACTAATTTTGGTTGGTGTTGCAGTATCTTTTCGCCATTTTATCCGAAAATATTGAGTATACGTTTCAAATTTGTAAGTTAAAATTATTTTATTCATTATTCAGTGCCCTATGTACATAATGTTAAAAATGCCGTGTGAAATATTTTCGATTTCAATGCATTTTCTGTGGTAAAAAATCCAAGTTGTGTCATGCGTATAGAGAAAGAGAGTGCGAGAGAGAGAGAGAGAGAGAGAGAGAGAGAGAGAGAAGTGATAGAGGAGGCTAGAGTACCAATATTTAATGAGAGTAGGAGAGAATTAGTGATGAGCCACTATCTGTATGGTACAGTGGATTAATAGGCCATTGAAGCCACGCGACTAGCACTGGTGAGATTTTGTTTGTTTTCTGAAGACAGGTGCCAGCCACATAATAACAGCACTGCTTTGGAACTGAGAATGAATAAAAGGAACTTTGTCTCTGTTGAGTTTTAGACGCCTAATGTCATGAGTATTTTTTTAATTTAGAGTTTGAACTCTGAATCCTCTGCTTACCTTTATGCTTGGTGAGATTATAATTTGTGTCTCTTTTATGGCAATTCATTTGATAAATACAACTACAAAAAATGATATCGATGAAGTTCAAACCAATAGTTGATTTAATTTCATAAGAATGTACACTATATAGTCATAGTTCCATTCGTTTTTTTTCACTGATGTGTAGACTATATGCAAAGGTTTTCAATAGTTATAAATAGTCTGGTCAATAATTTAAAAAAAAATGCACAATTAATAACTAAATCAGAAAAGTTAATACAGAATGATAGTAAAATAGTACTGAATAAGTGACCAGTCAGGTTGTTTTTCTCATAGCATCATATACGTATGAAAATCATTGAATAGTTGATACAGTCTCAAATATTTGATAATCAAGTAAATAAACAAAGCAAGATCACAAAAAAATATGATTAAAAGTGAAGATAAATGAGATGATTTTGAGATAATATGTCATTCAAACCTGTTAAAAGGTTATTCTAGGAATCGTAATAGGTGTTTTCATACTCGTGTCCTTTTATTTTAATTATAGATATAAAAAATGTTATTTCTTCAACTCTTTTTTTGACTCGTTTGGCAGCCGTAGATCGTATATTTTGAATTTCTCGTGACTCGAATGTCTGTTCGAGTCACGTGTCGTAGCGACTTCCTGTGACGCAATCAAATATGAATGAAACTACCTACCACTCTTTTATCGAATTAATAGTGGAAAACGTCAATTTGAGTTTATGGTGTTGGCGTTCTGGAACAAGGCCTGTTTCCTGTGTTATATTTGTTCTGAGAGTTCTATTGGCTGAAATACTAATATAACGAATAAATCACTTCAAGACGTACTAACAGTAAAATTAACACGAATTTATCGGTACTCATAGTCAGTCATGAAAATTACCATTTGACTCATTAGTAAATATTAAATCGTTATACATGATATACACTGTCATTGGACGATCAACGGTGAGTTTATTACTTACGTTAATCAATTATGTACATAATAATATAATGAATTAGGTGACAAATACATCAACTAATACATTACGTAGGATGCCATTCTTATATACGCCCGTGTAATAATGACGAATGCGAACAACAGAAGCACATGTAGTGAAGGGCGTCTAAATTATTGTTTTGAGTTGAACATAAAATTAATTTAAATTCAAGACTTATTAAAAAATTATACATATCTGACTAAGTATAAAATTATGTAAATTTATTAACAAAATAATTGATTTTCATTTGTGATAACTAGATAACTAGATTAGATTTATCTTCTTTAGTAGGTATACCTGGACGGCTAGATGAAGGGACTAGAATGAATGGTCACTCTGTTACTATTTATGGATAACACTAATTAAGATTTATTCGTGTACGACCGGTTATTTAGCAGATGAAGATAAAATAGTAGTCACGTGTCTCTGATAGTATTATAGTAGAATATTCAGGTCATTAGAATGCGTTTTTTTATTGAATGGTTTTCTGATTTGGCTCCGTGTAATGTTACGAGACTCTTGAAAATATTCATTCACAGATTTTCTGGCGCGGAGACTTCATACGTGTAGTTTCCGAATATTATTTATGAAATACTTAATTTCTTTCCATCAACATTTAAAAGTTGATAAATTTATAAAAATGTAGATATCTTGAAAACAGGTGGAAGGATGGAGACAAGGTTTGAAAACATATATTGAGAGTAATTTTTTATCTCCATTAGCCTCCCCCATATTAAGTGACGAAAAGAAGCTTTCCGTTTTGTGAAGTAATTTAGGATAAAGTTGGCAAAGGTTGTGCACAGAAAGGAATATGGTATATAGTTCCTACTTGAAAATCGGAAAGTATTATTAATAACATCTTGACATGAGAGGAAGTACTGCAAGATAAATTCACTATTAAGCATCCACCCAACTGTTGAAAGAACTATTTACATGTGTATGTTATGTTATTTCATAACGCAAAATTAACTGCATTCCAACGACGGACAATATCGACTTTATAAAATCGTTTTCATACTGAAAATATATTAATTACACTTTTCCTCTAATAAAACCAATGAAAAGGAACTTAACATCGGGCAAGATTATTTTTTTCTATCGAATAAGAGAACGGCCGTGATTGCTACTGCATACTTTATTAAATTTTTCTTTTTGAAGGTGATGCGATCATAATTTTTCACTAAAAATATAGGCCTATGATTCTCCATTGTGTAGTTATAGTTCAAATTTAAAACATATCTGGTCTAGGAAATAAAACAGTTTTCCATTTGCCAATTATTACATTGTCAATTGTATCGTTTGGTACCGTACATAAAAAAAAAATCAGCCAATACATAAGTTATGAACAATCAACAGAATTGGTATTTATGTATACTAGCGTAGATTGTGAGTTTTACGAATATTGTTTTCCTCCTTTTTTGTTCAATGACGTTCGTGTTTTTAATTTATCTGCCCAACCCTTCCTGCAATCCCCCTTCAAAAAAATCTTCGTGTATCTCCTTTTTTACGTATCAATTTAACGTATCAATTTTAAACGTAATAATACGAACATCCCACATTGGTATGTAATGAACTTTTTTTCAATCTAATTTTTCTATTAAAAAATCTAAAAATAAAGAAACTTGTGTTCTAAATTTCTCTAAGTATAATCTTCTCTTAATAAGAAAACAGGAGACATCAAATAACTTTCCAGAACAAATTAAATTCCCACATTACATTTAACTTATGCTACATACCAATTAAGTCGAGGTCAAATAATTATTTCAGCAATGGCGACTGCCACGCGAGCACGTGCTCTTTGAGGGGTGTAATACGTAATTAACATGTTTCAGATGAATCTTTTTTTTACAGAAGGCACAAGTCACATAACTGAACCTATTACACTCACGTTAAACAAGCGTAAAATTCACAGACTCAAACACATCATCAAGTTTGCTGTTTCCAATGAATTATAGAGAAAGAATCTCTTTGAGGATATTCAGTTAGATCTCGGTCGAAAATAATTCTCTCCGTATAGTGATAGAACGGGCGATAAACAAAGAACAGCGTATACAAGTAGCCAACTCGCAAATTTAGACAGAGCTCTTGTTTTAGCGAAAAGCCGAAATGACGAGTAGACTGAACTCAAAACTCAAAACTACGTATATTGAGTTAGATTAAATTCTGTAAAGCTTTGTTCATATACTCGATCAAAACACCGAATTGAAGCTGATGTCAAATTTGTTCAAGTGAATCCCTGCTCCCAATTATACTTTGTTGATATAAAGTTTTTAAAAAGTCAGATTCTTTGGAAAAGTGTAGAAATACATTACATACTTATTACTTCAATTATATAAATAATATCAAACAGGTAATGATTTGTTGATTTTACTCGGACCAGAATCTTTGAATCATCATTCCATCACATCATCCATAGAGAAATCATCCATAGAGAATCATTTTTTCGAGATACAATTTTTATTCATGACAATTAAACTTGAGAGTTACACATTACGACATTTTGTGAGTCCATGAGACTTGGCGGAATATCAGTTTTATGGTGATAACTTTTGAAAGGTATGATAAATCGAAATTCTAATAAAGAGGAAACATTTTCAATACCTTCAAGGTGGTGTAAGTAAGAACTATTGATCTCATATCGCCTAATATACTGTTAAAAAATGTGTTTTTAGCCCTCCACTCTTGACAATTATGCGATATGAGTGAAATAGTTATAGGGTATAGCATTTTGAAGGTATTGATCATGTCTGTTTCCTCTTTTTTTGAATTTCTATATCTCGTACCATTCAAAAGTTATCGCCAAAAAACTATATTTTGGTAAATCGACTTCCACGGACTAGTAAGAAAAATCTTCCTGCTTTGATAGATATATATTCACTAAAACATTAGCACCTATAGCGGCAATGGCATCTTCAAAATCTTCTTGTACGTTTTCCTAAACGTTCTAGGACTAGACGAAAAATAAAATGTTGTCGTATTGTACTGTTTATGCTTGGGGAAAGATTTCAAAGGTAGTAAATTGTAACTTAGCGTTTGAAGACTTACACTTAAAGGGCGTGCAACTATTTTTTGAAAACATCTCCGCTTTGGAAACAACAAAATACTCGTATATTCTCTGCAATAAAACTTCGGCGCTGTTGTTGTCAAGGGGTTACATTCTTGGAGCCGACGGAATGATCGAGTGACATTTCAGAGGTATCTCTTCTTCTCGACATATTACCTCAAAACATTCGATTCTAAACATAAACTCAGACTAACGTAAACCTTAAAAAAAGTACTTTATTTCATTCGTCGTGACGCTCTCTGACTCAGAGCTAAGGTAAAAATAATGAGTCTCCTTTTTGTCACCATTACAGTATATTTGATTAAAAGACATGCTTGTCTAGTAGACTTTACTATACAGTGAAAAATAAATTATTCAAGCTATATGAAACCCTTCCATCTTACAATAAGTTGCTGGTCAACTTATGAGTAATAAAGTATAACTAATACGTTGATAATTATACATAGGCGGTGATAGGCCTATATGAATGTAACTGGACGACTATACGTAATTATAAGTAAGTATGTATTATCATCTATACAAAGTATCAAATAACGATTGTCAAATCAACATCGAAAAGATCTTCCCAGCCAGGGTATGACCCAGAAATGGAAACTTGGTTTCGCTTTGGAAAAAAATCTACATAATAATATAATATACGCTTATATAAGCCATATATACGTCAATACAATAAGGAAAAAATGACAGAATATAATAATAAGAAAGTACATATTGAATCTATAATATACAGTAGGGGCTTTAAAAATAATGTGACAATGAAGCAAATGCAATCTTGAACATTATAGATACACTATACGGTTCTTTTTGATTTCATTGATCTTTTGCATCAACGTAAATATACTATATTATACTTTTACCATACTTCCGATTGCGTCCCAACTGACCTCATTCCGAACTGACCTCATCTATTGAAAACCCTGTATAATAGCAAAAGAGGTCAGTTAGGAATGGAGTCAGTTAGGAAAGAGGTCAGTTCGGAAAGAGGTCAGTTAGGACTGCTATCGAACGGGCTCTCTTTAAATGAGGTCAGTTGGGAAAGAGGTCAGTTAGGAATGAGGTCAGTTAGGAAAGAGGTCAGTTCGGAAAGAGGTCAGTTAGGACTGCTATCGAACGGGCTATCTTTAAATGAGGCCAGATGGGAAAGAGGTCAGTTAGGAAAGGGGTCAGTTCGGAAAGAGGTCAGTTAGGACTGCTATCGAACGGGCTATCTTCAAATGAGGCCAGTTAGGAATGAGGTCAGTTAGGAATGAGGTCAGATGGGACAGGGGTGTGTGGCTAAAAACGGTAGGCGGGTATCTTTATAGAACACATGTTTTATTGGGGTGGGACTTCTTTCAAGTACGCTCGCATCAACTTACCACGCCGTGGCATTGCCGTCCACATTCATACCAACATTGATTAGCGTCTAATAGAAGAGCAATGATTTCCACAATTGAAAAATAAATATCGTAACTTGGATAAACGTTAACCATGCCAAATTCTTTTTTGAAACTGCCAAAATATGTATAATCTCAATTACCTTTTCAAGAATCTTAACTTGAAGCTGCACTTAAAGCTATGTAACTTTGCATTTAGACCAATGCGCATAATAACAGTTGATGATTTGTTGTAACATTCAGTCACACGCAGTATATACCTACACATGTCTTACACGCAATTACTATTACGCAAATCTTACTGTTTATTTTCGTTATAATCGATTAGATCTGCATTGGTTTGGAGTACATTTGATGATTTTTCAACGCAACCATCATAATTGGCCAAAATTATAATATATGGGGCTAATATATTAATATATAATAATATAATTATATAATAATATAATAATAATAATATAATATAATAATAATATAATATAATAATATAATAAGATAATATATTATAACGAATGGGGCAAGTGCTTTAGCACTGTGCAACATAAGCCATGTGCAACAATAATAAATATATCATAAAATCCACATGACTAATTCCACATAATATGGAACGACGGTCTACGTGTATATTCCATGATAATTGAATAGCACGTATCTTATCGCACGTGTATTCAACAAATCCAAGCTGTATTTTATTCTTAAGTTGAATCAATTAATTTTTCCAACAAATATAGAGAATGACAATAGGCATATAAATAATGATTATAAAGAAAACAAGGGCGAAATAAAGAATATGAAGAAGTTCTTTGGGTTATAATATTATCGAATGAACTTTTAGTATGAGTGCGTAAACTAATGGGCATTCATTATCTTCGATATTATCGATTTTAAAATGCATTTTCGACTTTCGATTTCCATGTTGTTTGAATTTGAATTCCGCGTCAATTCTAAATGGGTTTGGTTGGAGAAAGTTGATGCGAGACCTCTTGTCGTCCTCGCCGTAACCAATCACAGGGTGCGGTAGTACGTCCGCTAGTAAACGCGCGAGAATCTCGGCAGTGATTCTGTATCGAAACGTGTTACAAAACTGACAACTAGAATTAGTTTTGATTTTCAAGATAATAATATTCTTATATAAAATTAGTCAAACGCAGCATATGCTTTGTAGGATGAGCGCGATTTTGTGTGCATATATAATACCTTTTTTCCGTCCCTGACAAAATTGTTACAGAATAAAAATCAATTAACAAAATTACATAACAACATTAACAGAACAAATTATAAGTAGTAAGTATAAGTAACAAAATAAAAGAGGGAAGTGAAATAGTTGATATATATATATATATATATATATATATATATATATATATATATATATATATATATATATATATATATATATATATATATATATACCGGTACATCGGAACAAACAGTAACGTACAAAATAGAAAGATTAAATATATATTAACATATAATTATATGAAATATTTAAAAAATATCCAAGTCTATTAATGGAAAGTTAATTATAAAGATGATTCCTTAGAATACGTATTGAATCTTTCAATACTGACATACCAATCTGGTATTTTAAGAAATTATCTGATTAGAAACGTTTACAAAATTGACTAAATAAATTGGAAATTGTTTCACGGGAACCAACAAATAATCCCATGAATTATATATCTCTTATATTGTACGTTATTGGATGAGCGAAGCGAAGGCTCAATTTCACCATACTGGAAAAAAATATTCCATGTTTGTTTTTTTGTTGGCGCCCCACAGGTCAAACTAAGGAAAATATCCTGATGAAACTTGACATACTTATATGTCATCATCTAACTCGATACTGTATGGTTTTGGGCTCAATCGGTCACACCACTTCTGAGGAAAATGATTTTGAAGTTTTGAAAAACCCCATCACAATAACCCACAGTGGGAAAAATTATATAATATTCATCTCCGACTGGATTCAAATTTTCACGGAATGTGAGCACAAAAATGATACATATGAATACAAACTTATACTTGAATCAGATATGCCGTCTTGAAGATAGAAGTTATTATGTCCCGTTTTTACATCAATTTGAACAATTTTGAATATTAATTTCATTCAATATCATATTCTATTGGTCCAACAATTAGAACTACATCTGGAAGACTGAGACTTTATTATTTCTAATCCAAGGTGTTTATATTACGAGTACATTTCATACAAAGCACTTATCCTGAACAGAGTCGATAAAGTAGCATAGAACTGAAAATTCTTTGAAGCTTTAAAGCTTTATTTCATTAGCTTTATTTCATTATTCGACAATTGTATTCTTACATGCTCATCCATCAACGCGGAAATACATAACGCGTTTTCCTAGTACTGAAAAAATGGTGAAGGTGTATGTATACACATTGATTTTAGATCTCTTGCGGCCATAAAGTTTAGGATTCCTTATGGTCATATCAGTAAAATATGCAAGTTTCATGCTTTAGTCACGATTGCACGGTTTTTACATTCACAGACTCCACTATACGAACGGGTGATGCTATAGTCCCTATTGTGAAATATAGATCT
The DNA here is from genome assembly GCA_907164805.1 of Brachyptera putata. Classification (NCBI taxonomy): domain Eukaryota; kingdom Metazoa; phylum Arthropoda; class Insecta; order Plecoptera; family Taeniopterygidae; genus Brachyptera; species Brachyptera putata. Next base: position 31,106,993 of record OU015462.1, read on the forward strand.
ATTGTGTTTTAACATATTCAACACGGCATTTGTTATATGGACGCTTACCAGGGGTCTTATTGGCCTCACATAAACGAAGGAGGATAAAATGGCAGCTATAGGCGGGGTTTCAAATGAGGTCAGTTCGGAAAGAGGTCAGTTCGGAAAGAGGTCAGTTAGGACTGCTATCGAACGGGCTATCTTTAAATGATGTCAGTTAGGAATGAGGTCAGATAGGAATGAGGTCAGTTAGGAAAGAGGTCAGTTCGGAAAGAGGTCAGTTGGGACTGCTATCGAACGGGCTATCTTTAAATGAGGTCAGATGGGAAAGAGGTCAGTTAGGAATAAGGTCAGTCAGGAAAGAGGTCAGTTCGGAAAGAGGTCAGTTAGGACTGCTATCGAACGGGCTATCTTCAAATGATATCAGTTAGGAATGAGGTCAGTTAGGAATGAGGTCAGTTCGGAAAGAGGTCAGTTCGGAAAGAGGTCAGCTCGGATTGAGGTCAGTTGGGAAAGGAGTCAGTTAGGATGAGGTCAGTTCGGAATGAGGTCAGTTGGGATTCGTGTCAGTTGGGACGTCACCCTAAAGATGAATGAAAATTGAAAACTGTTGTGGTTTCCGATTGATATGAGTGGTACAAATAGATGGGCCACACATGTTGTTATTGTTGGATAACACACAGACAGAAATATATTGTCATTCCAAAAATTCAGTTATACTTTTTATCCATACGAACATCACAAAAGAAAGAAAGACATTACGAGCCGTTTTGTTTCATTATTAGAAGTAAGAGAAGGTTTAAGATTAATCTAGTGTGGAAATTAATGTTCTTTATATTATTTCAGGCTTGCTAACAGGTATACTCTTGTTTGTACACAGACAGCTTATGAATTATGTCAGATGTATCTGGATACGAGGAAGTATGTTTATGATTACAACTTGCCGTGAGGTGTCATAAATTAGGTTATGAATAATAGATGAGAGCAAGAGGGCGAAGGTATAAGGGTAGTTACAAATGGATAAGACTGATTTATTAGTGAAGGGCGAATTAGGGAGTCACTTCTTAGTTCCTACATATATTACTTAAAATGTGGTTCAGGGAATATATTATTAACCATACTTCATTATTTTATTTCAAAGTTTAGTATTGGTAGTACCTTGATCGCGTAACGTATTTAAAAAGTGGGTGATACTGAAGACTGGTACTATATTTAAATAAAATTTAATTGATGTGATTAATAATAGAACCGTAGATATGTAGAATAAGGAAAAAATAGTCAAGTACACTTTATAAGGCATGGATCAACTGTCAATATGTAAAACCGGACTTTTGTATAACCTATTATCAATTGAAAACACTTGCAGTTAGTCATTATCCATACACGTATTTAAAGACATTTAGACACAGTTGTTTGCTCACATTACCGTTCTAAGTCGTTGCTTGGTTGTGTGTAAAAGTATCAAAATTCTTGTTATCACACTAAATTCATAAGAAATGTGTATATAGTTCTCCACATATCAGTAAATTTGAAAGCTTTTGGAAAAAAAAATCCAAGTATTTCTCCCCTGGCCTATTCTTATGGGGAATTTCCATACTTTCCAATTTTTTTCCGGAAAAACCGTCCGATCGATTTTTCTGAAAAACAATCCCAACCTATTCTGGTATAACATCAATTTGTAAAAAAAGTTTCGAGTTGATTGAAACTTTTTCCTGACCTGTATGCCGCGTACAAAATTACACACAAAAAAAAAAAAAAAAACATAAAAACCAAGCCCAAAATTTTTCGGTATATGGAATGAAAATCTTCGCTACGCTCATCTAATAAAAATTGAATTGATGGATTAACTAGGAAAACGCCTTATATGCGTTGTGAGATGAGCTAGAAGTATGGAAATGTAGAATTAAGAACATTTTGTCAGCTCAATGTACATATACAGGCCATGGATCACTTCAAAGGTTTAAAAACCGCGGCCGTCTGTTGGTATATGGACCTTGGTTTCCAAACAATCAAACCAGTGCCTTCTTCATATACATTACAGATTTTAAACGTTTTAATTTATTGGTGACACTTGTTGCACATATTTAATAGTTCCTTAATTGCTTTCTTAATTGCTTTTATTGATGTGTAAAAAAGTACCTTAAAAATGCGTTTTCTTCGTTATTTCACATCCGATTGTTCCATAAATCGCTTAAAATAGGTATGATAGATCTTTCCACACTCAGTATAAATTTGAGAGCTTTTGAAAAAAATAAAATTCCAAGTATTTCTCCCCTGGCCTATTCTTATGGGGAATTTCCATACTTTCCGATTTTTTTCCGGAAAATCCGTTCGACCGATTTTTCTGAAAAACAATCCCAACCTATTCTGGTATAACACCAATTTGTAAAAGAAGTTTCGAGTTGATTGAAACTTTTTCCTGACCTGTATGCCGCGTACAAAATTACACACAAAAAAAAAAAAAAAAAAAAAAAAAAACATAAAAACCAAGCCCAACATTTTTGGTATATGGAATGAAAATCTTCGCTACGCTCATCTAACTAGGAAAACGCCTCATATGCGTTGTGAGATGAGCTTAGAAGTATGGAAATGTAGAATTAAGAACATTTGGTCGGCTCAATGTACAAATACAGGCCATGGATCACTTCAAAGGTTTAAGAACCGCGGCTGTCTGTTGGTATATAAACCTTGGTTTCCAAACAATTATACCAGTGCCTTCTTGATATCCATCACAGATTTTAAACGTTTTAATTTATTGGTGACACTTGTTGCTCACATTTAATAGTTTCTTAATTGCTTTCTTAATTGCTTTTATTGTTGAGTAAAAAAGAACATTAAAAATGAGTTTTCTTCGTTGTTTCACATCCGATTGTCTCACAAATCGCTTAAAATATGTATGATAGATCTTTCCACATTCAGTATAAATTTGAGAGCTTTTGAAAAATTTTGATTTTCCAAGTATTTCTCCCCGGCCTATTCTTATGGGGAATTTCCATACTTTCCAAATTTTTTCCGGAGACACCGTTTGACCGATTTTTCTGAAAAACAATCCCAACCTATTCTGGTATAACACCAATTTGTAAAAAGTTTCGATTGATTGAAACTTTTCCCACCTGTATGCCGCGTACAAAATTACAACAAAAAAAAAAAAAAACAAACATAAAAACAAGCCAAATTCTATAGTAGTAGTCGTAGCACGTTTTAGATTTGCGGCAAAGTAGATTCCTATGGTCATATCAGTAAATAGCAAGTTCATGCTTTAGTCACGATGCACGTTTTACATTCACAGACTCCACTATACGAACGGGTGATGCTATAGTCCCTATTGTGAAATATAGATCTATTGTGTTTTAACATATTCAACACGGCATTGTTATATGGACGCTTACCAGGGGTCTTATTGGCCTCACATAAACGAAGGAGGATAAAATGGCAGCTATAGGCGGGGTTTCAAATGAGGTCAGTTCGGAAAGAGGTCAGTTCGGAAAGAGGTCAGTTAGGACTGCTATCGAACGGGCTATCTTTAAATGATGTCAGTTAGGAATGAGGTCAGATAGGAATGAGGTCAGTTAGGAAAGAGGTCAGTTCGGAAAGAGGTCAGTTGGGACTGCTATCGAACGGGCTATCTTTAAATGAGGTCAGATGGGAAAGAGGTCAGTTAGGAATAAGGTCAGTCAGGAAAGAGGTCAGTTCGGAAAGAGGTCAGTTAGGACTGCTATCGAACGGGCTATCTTCAAATGATATCAGTTAGGAATGAGGTCAGTTAGGAATGAGGTCAGTTCGGAAAGAGGTCAGTTCGGAAAGAGGTCAGCTCGGATTGAGGTCAGTTGGGAAAGGAGTCAGTTAGGATGAGGTCAGTTCGGAATGAGGTCAGTTGGGATTCGTGTCAGTTGGGACGTCACCCTAAAGATGAATGAAAATTGAAAACTGTTGTGGTTTCCGATTGATATGAGTGGTACAAATAGATGGGCCACACATGTTGTTATTGTTGGATAACACACAGACAGAAATATATTGTCATTCCAAAAATTCAGTTATACTTTTTATCCATACGAACATCACAAAAGAAAGAAAGACATTACGAGCCGTTTTGTTTTCATTATTAGAAGTAAGAGAAGGTTTAAGATTAATCTAGTGTGGAAATTAATGTTCTTTATATTATTTCAGGCTTGCTAACAGGTATACTCTTGTTTGTACACAGACAGCTTATGAATTATGTCAGATGTATCTGGATACGAGCAAGTATGTTTATGATTACAACTTGCCGTGAGGTGTCATAAATTAGGTTATGAATAATAGATGAGAGCAAGAGGGCGAAGGTATAAGGGTAGTTACAAATGGATAAGACTGATTTATTAGTGAAGGGCGAATTAGGGAGTCACTTCTTAGTTCCTACATATATTACTTAAAATGTGGTTCAGGGAATATATTATTAACCATACTTCATTATTTTATTTCAAAGTTTAGTATTGGTAGTACCTTGATCGCGTAACGTATTTAAAAAGTGGGTGATACTGAAGACTGGTACTATATTTAAATAAAAATTGAATTGATGGATTAATAATAGACCGATATAGATTATTACAGTGAAATAAGGAAAAAATAGATAAAGGGTACTTCTTTAGTAGGATGGGACTCAAACTGTCAATATGTATTAACCACTTTACATATAAGTATTTATAATGTGATTATACATCTTGACAGTTTAATTGAATCATGTAATCATACGCTGTATTTAAAGACATTGTAGAACAAAGATATAAGACTTTTTATCGATGATTCGCCCAGTAAGTACGGTTGTGGTCACCTGAAGTAAATTATCAAAAATTACATTTGATATAATACACACTAAAATTAGAAGACAATGTGTATAAGAACTCCACGCATTATCTGTAGAAAAGTTACCAGGCTATACATAATTTATAGTTTGCGTAGAATTGATTTGAATTGACATTTTTATTCCGGATTTTTTTCCATGTGAACACAAGCGTACATCACAACAGGATACGTTGAATCGTGGATTAGAGTTATCGATAGCTATGATACAAGGTTATCGATCCATCCGTCCCATTTCTATCCTATAGGTAAATCATGGTTTAGTGTAGGTCAAAATATAGAAATAGCCAGTTATATATTTATAATTGAACTTGTTAAAGTTTATATGCCAGAGTATTTTAATAAGTGTATAATACTAGAAACGCTAGAAATATATTTTAAAATTATTTAATACAAAACACAGTCACTAGAAGTGAGTACTGAGTATGTATTATATAAAGGGGGTAAGATATATAAAGGGGTAACCTTGTACTAAATCTAATTAAACAACATGAATACTTTTAACAAAACCATCTGACAGTAATTGCAAAATAATTGTTAATCATGTTACTGTTGTTTAATAGCAGTTAGCTGCTAAAAAATCTTATAAACAAAAGAAAATGAATATACGTTTTTTACTCGTTGACTGAGCTTTCACACTCGGTCACGGTATACACGTATTGAACAGAACAGAAAAATTCACGATGGATTAATTTGATTATTATTTTACAGCGTACGATGAAAAATCATTCATCTTTTCTGCTAACCGGTAACAAACAGTCAAACAGTATAATGAGTTGAAAGAAAAGTGGACAACTAAAAAGTTTAAAAAATAAAAATAACAATTTTTAATATTGTTTACTTTTAGAATGTGCCCTCATTTGTAAGATTATTATTTTATATGTTAAATATGGTGCACTGTCATAAACAATAATGCTATTATTAAGACTTGGTCCATGTTATTTACTTCTGGTTATTGTTTAGATTAATATTTGTTTTTATATGGCCAGCACGTCAACACTTCGATTCCAAAAATGTGCCACGAGGCTTTGATTATTTTTAGTTTTGTTCTGTTGAAAGTTGTTCACAGATGGTCATCAAGAAATGGAGGCCCCAATCAGCATATGCATTGAATTTTACCAAAGCTTTTAAAACCTCGTGGAAATGGTTTAAGCATTATTCACAACTATGGCTAGTGTTATAAGTCGGTATTTCTTTCATCATTTAAGAAGGATACACAAATGTTCAGTAAAATCTTGTCGTGCATAGATGGAAAGGATCGATCGAGGCCTAGTAATAACTTGATGATAGAAGTGATTTCAGTATTCACTTTCACTGATCGAAGTCGGATCGAGAGAATCGATACCAGAATCCTGAATAACAGCGTATCGTAAACGTAGTTACAACTTGAAATGGATTTACTTGAAATTATTCGGTCTGATGCTGCTTAATCTTATACATTTACAACATTCAGTAATAATAAGCAACAGTCCTCAGATTAAGAAAAGGTATACTCATCCACTTACTTGATTTTTTTTCTTTTTGCATGAACAGTAAAAGCCCGGAATAAGTTAAGTCGTTTACAGAATTATGTATATTCGCACACGATTATATAGTGGTGTTGCCTATATAAGTCAAACGATGAAATTAAAGTATAACAGTGCCCAGACGGTTTCAACTTAGGTGTTCCACTGTTTCCTGTAAACTATATTATAGAGTGTTGTTTTTCTACCATGTTTCGGAGTTCGTATATGTATTTTGTGGTTATTGTATATACAATAAGGAATATTGTATACATATTGTGAACATTTCACAAGCGCGATCGTATAATAGACGGTCCAAGAAAAACTCCCTTACCGAACACGTGCTGTGCGAACGTTCATCATATTTTAATATATACTCATGAAGTTCAATACTCCCTGTTTTGAATTAAAAACGAGACTGACTGAGAATATAATTATTCTTTTACTAAAAACACATTACACATGCAAGATGAGTATGCTTTTTAGCTGGCAGAATATGTTCTGATCTGTTACATTCAAGTCTTCACTTATTTATAACGCTTGTCCTTGGATATCCGGTAACTTTTGTGTGAGTCTTGATCAGTTTAGTAGGTTTCTAACAATCAAAAACTTATTTAACGAGACACACTCAACAAAACAATTTACAGAAAAAAGTTACAGATATACAGATATGTAGTTAATTATTTCAACAATTGGGTATTATCATAATGCATTATTAAAAAATTAAAATATAGATTTTTATAATTTAATCTTTTAACTCAGAAAATAAGTTGTTCGCTCAAAATTCCAATTACCGGTTCAAAAAAGTTCTTTCTTTCATTGTTTGCTTGTTTTTTGTGCTTAGGCGCTCTATAGGCCTATATCACAACGCGAAACCAATTAATTTCAAACAATTTATAAAAAAAAATTCTAGGTATATAGTACTCCTCTTCTAACCTACAAATGTATAATTTTAGGTAAAAATCGGCCAGAAATATTTTGAGAAGTCCATGATGGAAATTTTGAAAATATGACCAAGAAAAAGAGTGAAAATGCGTTTATGAAAAAATAAAATAATTTCGAGGTATTGTTACGGAAAGCCATTACGGACATGTTTGATGAAGTTTCTTAAAAATCGAATTAGCGGTATCAAAGCCAATATGTGTAACTTTCTATTACAAGTTATGTAAGTATCTTTGTCATCTCACAATGCATTTGCTGTCCATGCCTGCAGTGAACATAAATAAGATAAAATCATTCTTCGTGCATTTATCCAATGATAGTCAGGTTAGGTAATCAGAAGCAAAATCCAAATAAAATCATAAATCTTGTAAGTATACAGTTGAAAATTATTTTGTAATTAAAATTTATTATCAACGCATTGTTCAACTTTAATGAATACATATTACTCTTCATAATCAAAATTAGAGAAGTAATTAAGTATTTTAAATAAAATCTACTCTTTGCCTTGGTCAATATGTCCACTCTTCTCAATCAATTATGCACAACCTAGTATAGAGACTCAAGTGAAATATAGCTTTACTTTATCTACATATTTTACGCATACTATAAGTGACTATATATATAGGGTATACTCAAATAAATGAACTCCGGAAGGAGGACATTTATTATAAAATCGTCAACCTTAATAATTGATAGCATCTCGTAGCTATAACATTTGTCGTAAACGTTTAGTAAATCAAGCGTAGGAATTTCTTCACCTATATTTTATGTGAGCCAAGAAAGATCTTACATATTTACCAACTTGAATTTAGAAAAATATTAATAGTTATGCGTATACTAGCATAATTTAAAAACTAGTATGCTCACCGTTATACAAGCTATATTGAACCGGCACATCATATAAATTCAAAAATAATATATAATTCATGTTGTTCTTAGAGCCGGTTGTACCAAGTGATGATTAGTAAATTAAGCAAAAATTAGCAAATTAACTTGTTATCACCCTTGGTTACCTATGTTATTTTTGTACCTTAAGTAATGATTAACTAATTAATATTTAATCATCAGTTGGTACAATCGAATCTTAATAAGCCTATTTTACTTTGTTAACTTAACGACCCCGCACCAACTGATAAGTTATTTGGTGGTACGAATTAGTAACGTAAAGATGAAGTGATGATTAGTGAAAGAAGTATATAAAAACCATTGCCTTATGCGGGACTCAAACCACGATCAACGGTGACTTCGATTTCTAAAGCGGTGCCTGGTTGACTGAGCTACGGACTACGAAATACGGCTGCAATGACTACTGTTACATACTCTTTTAAGGTTAGCAATATTACTATTTTCATCTTATATATTAATTATTTATGATTATTATACTTGTAAAACGTTCCGCAACAAAATCCATGCTGTGGCCAATGTATGTGTTGCTTTTGAAATTTCTTTAAAAGCATGCAATTGAAATGTATACTTTAAGAGTCCATGGGAGTCTATTTAGCAGAATATCAGTTTTTGGTTATGAGTTTTGCGGGTATGAGCTATCGAAATTCTAATAAAGAAGAAACACAGATATTTTCAATATCTTACAGACAGTATATAACTGTGTGTCTCATGTCGCCCTACTAACAATTGTATACGGCTGAAAAAATCTCATTTTTTGACCGTATATGCTTGATAATTATGAGATAAATATAGTTATTACTCACATCTACTTGAAGGTATTAAAAATATCTCTGTTTTCTCGTTTTTAGAATTTCAATATCTCATACCGTTCAAAAGTTATCACCAAAAAACTGATATTTCGGTAAATCGACTCCCATATAGACTCTTGAGTAAATTTAACAATATTCAAGATTTCAAATGAAACGTAATGGACGTAGAAATTGAAATGAGTATAGCTATAGTAGACCTTCACAGATAATAGATAATGATATAGCGTGTGACTCTACACTCATTGTAGCTTAGATATATATCATGTTGTCGGTACACATAACTCATAACTGGATTCCATCCCTCCTGCAGTTTCATATCTCGACACTTTAATAGTCAATATAATATTAATAAAGATTCCATGTATTGTTTATCACGTACCACAATGGCAGTACACAGATAACTAATTGAATAACTTTTATTCAGGATTCTGGCAAGGTAAAATATAGATTTATGAGTGAAAATAATTAACATATATATATATATATATATATATATATATATATATATATATATATATATATATATATATATATATATATATATATATATTTGATGTCACTGTATTGCTGTGATAAGATCTAACTAATTATAAATTATAGATGTTTTCCCAACATATTAGTATATAGACGAAAAAACTCGGAAATGGAAGTGTCAAATATAACGTATAGCCCGTATACCAGTGTACCCAGTTAAATGAAATACATGTTCAGTTTTTCAATTATCAGTATTGTTGATCAGATTTATCAATCGTATTAGAGGTTCAATTACAATAATAATATGGTTTCCTCAATTTTGTTGATTACTATCGCCAATAAATTCAAGTCATCATTAAGCAGCCCGTGTTAAAAACCAACATAGAAGTAAAAAGCAACATTTACTATTTCTATATGTGATTATAATAACAAAATTTAAATAATCGTAATCATATGAATACATATTTTCTCTGAAAGTGCATCAAGTTATTTTGTTATTTTACATTACGTGATTTTTGTCAACATTGCGTTCACACTGTCTAACTTTGGAAGTCTCTAAATATCTTAATACTTTTTCACATAATAATATTTTTATGCACATTATCTAGTTCTTTAAACCACCTTTTTCCATACGTAGGTTAGTTTGGGTGTATTTTTCAATAGTCTCATGTAATAAATCTCATATTGATACTGAAGAGACCATTGTACCATCTTTGAATTATAGCTTGCATCTTACAATATACTTAAAATAATATCTGATCACGTTTCCAGCTTACATAATATACAGCATTGTAGCAGTGATGTTACTGCATACGATTATCCTTCTAGCAAGACTTGTTCTGCAATATTTATGACCCATTCTGTTGTCATTAAATGCGCCTTATTCCAATACCTCAACGTGTGCACGCTATATATACTTGTAACAGAAAAGTGCAGAACGAAAAATCACCTTGACATCACGAAACAAGACACTTGTATTGAATTACATGAAAGAGATGAAACAACGGAAATATTGTGATAGAATTTGGTGTATCATCTTGGTTAAGTCTTGGTTCATTTCGTATAAATGAGTTTAAGAAATCATAGAATATAAGCCATTTTTAATACTATTTTATATAAGTGAAATTAAAATGTTTTGATAGATGTAAACAGATGTATAAAATTTCAAAATTGTGAAAATACAAATATGAAATCGCTTACATCCACATCTATGATGTAACTGTGTAAAAAGATATTTTTGATTGTATGCCAATATTGTTATTAAATTGTTTAGTATTATTCAACACGAGTTTTCACTTCTTATATGCTGTAGGAGGAAGCAGAACTTTGTATTATTTCAACGGATTCATCGGAGAGTATAATATAATACCGGAAGATGTAATAATTCATGGATATATTTCAAGATTTTGCCTATAATTTTCAACACAGCACATTCTAGACCTATAAAATAGAAATTAAACATAGAAATAATTCATTTTGATCTAGTCAAGCAAGAACATGGAAGAACCAACAAGATCCAGGACCGGAAACCAGGATAATAAGGACTCCTCGCAGGAAGTTAGTTACACCATCAACGCCATACGAGACGACCGCTGATTACTGACGTTTACCTACGCTAATGATGTAGAACGGCGTAGCTCCCTCGTAAAAAGGAAAAAATAACATGAAAAATATCATACTTTGTTCATCTGGAGTAGAAGGCAAGCTGCTTCTCTAGAATTTCAGTTGTGATGGTTGAGATAGTTACGAGGGTAGAAGAGTAAACATCGGCTTTCTATTATAGGGTTAAATATCGAGTTTTTTAAAAGAGTGGGTTACGAATCGGGGAAATGAAGGAGAGCTGCGAGGTAATATTAAAATTATATTTGACAACATTCAGAACATAGTGATTATGGGGTGAAATGACTGCCTATTTCCTACTCAATTATTGTAGTTATTTAAAGAATAGACGTTATACATTTGCTAGGTACAATCACCTCACAACTAACTAACATTGATCGTGAGTTAACTAACATTTACTAACAAGCCGGTTTGAAGACCAAATGAGAAAGTTATGTGGCAGTTAATGAAAAATTATAAAAATCACCACGATCACTACCAATTATTGCATCTTGTTAAAATTGTTGATACTATACGATTGATAAATTATAATTAGTTTGTCATTTGAAACAATCGTCCTGAGTTGAACTGGTTGTACTATAATTGTATTGTACTATAATACTAATCCGATATTGGTAGATAATAAATGATTGTATTTATTTTAGCCATGTTGATAACTAGGAAAACGCCTTATATGCGTTGTGAGATGAGCTTAGAAGTATGGAAATGTAGAATTAAGAACATCTGGTCAGCTCAATGTACATATACAGGCCATGGATCACTTCAAAGGTTTAAGAACTGCGGCTGTCTGTTGGTATATAAACCTTGGTTTCCAAACAATTATACCAGTGCCTTCTTCATATTCATCACAGATTTTAAACGTTTTAATTTATTGGTGACACTTGTTGCTCACATTTAATAGTTTCTTAATTGCTTTCTTAATTGCTTTTATTGATGTGTAAAAAAGTACATTAAAAATGCGTTTTCTTCGTTATTTCACATCCGATTGTTCCATAAGTCGCTTAAATTGTGTATGATAGTTCTTCCCATATTCGGTATAAATTTGAGAGCTTTTGGAAAAAAAAAAACCAAGTATTTCTCCCCCGGCCTATTCTTATGGGGAATTTCCATACTTTCCAATTTTTTTCCGGAAAAACCGTCCGACCGATTTTTCTGAAAAACAATCCCAACCTATTCTGGTATAACACCAATCTGTAAAAAAAGTTTCGAGTTGATTGAAACTTTTTCCTGACCTGTATGCCGCGTACAAAATTACACACAAAAAAACAAAAAAAAACAAAAAAAAAAACATAAAAACCAAGCCCAAAATTTTTCGGTATATGGAATGAAAATCTTCGCTACGCTCATCTAATAATAAAATGGCAATAATTCGTCTGACAAAAACTACACTCCTCGTTTGATGCATTCATTCTGTCTCTACATGGCAAATATGGATTTCAACCATTTTTCAAATCTACTCAAATAACATAGTTTCTGAGCAGAGATATGCACAACACGTCAATATGTCTAATACATAAATAGCGAAAGAGATATCTACTAATTATGCGATTCTCGTGTAATTTCTCAAGAAAATATTTAATTCGTATAGCACAAGGACGAAGACGATGTTGCGTAGAAACGCGACTGCATATTTCAAGAGTGTCAAATCCTTGAAATTGCAACACGGTTATAGGCCTACATTAATCAACTGCCGAAGTTTTACACTTATTTTGTTGATAAACGACCGCGTCTCTTCCGTGGATACAGTTATAACTTCTCATCTTTCTTGAGGAAAAATGATTTATAAGAATAGCTTTGCATTTTCCTCACAACGTTATTTAATATTCAATATTGATTATACGGACAAAAACTAATGTTATTTTGCCATAGTCGTAGTGCACATTTTGTATACAATCTATTGTGGTTTTTTATTTATATTCCATTTATTTCTATTGGGTTTAACGACGCAAAACTGACGACTACGACCTGTTGGCGTCGGTGAATGATATATGAGATGTTGGGATGATGAGATTAGAGGTTATTTTATTATGTATTTTTGGATAGTGAGAAAGAGTCGGTCGTGGCCTGTTGTTGAGGAACAATCCCAGTATTAACCTGAACGACATCCAGAGGGAAACCACGGTAAACCCCAGTAAGGATGGTCGACGATGGCGGGTATCGACTCTCCTGTCGAACCCCTGTTCAGTGTGATAACCACTCGACCACTTGTCTCACTTTTTTATTTCAATAAAATAACATTTTTGTATATGCCTTTACTTGGTACGTATTTGGTATGTGAGTAGGTATTTGGTGCCTCGCGTGAGCAGACAGGAACAGTGTCTAGCTGTGGGTCAGAAGTACAATGGTGGTGCCAAGGTAAGGAAAGTATTTTATTATTTGAAATAAATTAATATTTATTAAGTATTCTTGCTGAGTTTTTGAATTTATTGATAGGAAGAATGGAAGTTATCTAGCATAATATTTTCCTCACGTATTGAAACGTGTCTATAAATGTTATTGGGATGATAGCCAACCGAAGGCGATACGACGTTCAGATAATTTATTGTATAGCTATAACTATATATACCGGTATATATATATATATATATATATATATATATATATATATATATATATATATATATATATATATATATATATATATATATATAAGGCCTATATATAATAATTTATAATAAATTATAATTCATCATAAAGTTTTCGCGCGTTCTGGGGTTAACGCCGTTGAGTGCGGTAGATCAATTTGATTCTCTGATGTGTCAAGATATTATATAGATCGAGATTCATTGTTTGAATATATTTTAATTTTGAGAATATGTAATTATAGATATTTACAAGATAGAATGGAGAAATAATTCAAATTTTATTTGAAACACCATGTGAAGATAAATTTAAAACTATTATATTTACAAATGTTCTTCTAATATATTTTGAAATTTATTCAAATTTTGACATGAATGAAGAATTTGAATGAATTTCAAATCAATTGAATCAACGTGAATTTCCTGGAGAATTAGTGATATAAATTTGAAAAATAACACAATTTTATTTTTATTTTAATCAGTTTTTCTAGATAGTCCATATGGATTACTCTTTAATTTTTTCCAATTCTATTTTTGATACATATTACAATGAATTATGAAAGAGAATGAAGAAACTATAGAGAGGAAAAAAAATCATAAAGAATATTAGAAAATGGAAGAGAAGCTTGACGACCACGAGGAAGATGGCGTGAACAGGTAGTCCTATATATCAAAGCGCGGGGAAAGCGTGAAGCGATGGAGTGTATGGAAGAGGAAAGATTACGGGAAGAACGGAAAGCATGACGAATATTAGTAGTTGTGAGGAGATGATGCGACAGGATAGCCATGGCCTGCAGTGTTCGAGTATGGCAATAGATGATGTACCTGACTAATTACATTGTTGTAACCGGGAAATAGATGTTTATTTATTAGTTTAATATTTCAGAAATTTCATCTTTTCCTTCACTATTGCATGGACAAGGAATATTTTCGAGGAAATGTAGTTTATCCATTCTGATCCTTAGATAGGAAAATGACGTGTATGTAGGGCCTAATGTTTTCTTCATGCTTTATTTGGTGAATTTGTTCGACTCACGAAGTTCAAATTGACATTTATCGAAAACATGTATCGACATTGACAAGTACTCGTAGGAGACATACTGATCAAATAAGGTAAAAAAGGCAAGAAATAATGGAAACCTGTTCGAGTTGGTTGGTATAGTTGTACTCGCTTTAATACTCTAGCGATCATAATAATAAGTACTATACTAAAAACATCAATAGCTCATACGTAGCTTTGTCTCTTTTTCTAATGAAAATTCTATTCTCGCAACTGATTATTATTAAAAGTTGATTAAACTTACATTCTTTCCAAAATCATAGCAGGCCCTACTTATCTTAAACTATGAACCAATATCACATAAATCAACACATTCATATAGAAATACTATTTTTACATCATTCTATACATTTTGGTCGCGTATAGTATATACTTTTTTCAAAAGTAAAATAAAAGTAAATTCTATAATATCCTATCTTATGTAACCTTTCCGAACCTATTTTCGAACATTAACATTATATGGAGATTCAAGATTTAAAAAACCAAGTAAAAAGAAAATCCACTATTAAATGAAAATTACATTATCTCTCATCAAAATATTTCATTCATTCATTACACACACCAGGTGTATGGTTATGCCATAAACGACGGACAGGACACAGATGTGAGAGTCAAATAAGAAAGCGGAAAAGGGGTACGATCATCGAAAACGTCGACATCTTTTTTTCCAACTTCCGTTTCACTAGATCTGATAATTTGTCATCGGGATATGAAACCCGACCTAAATAACGACATAGATGACATGATCCCCTAATCCTCTCCCTCTCCCTCTCCCCCTGTCCTGATCCAGAAGAGACACCGCTGGATTCGGATGTGTATAAGACACCCATGCTATCACAAATCAGTAATGATGACGCCGTTGATGGAACACACGGTTGACATTATCACGGTACTAATTTGTACACGCCAGTTGGACACGTGTCGTCTGCTGTCATCATAGAAGCAGGCCTGTACGAATGCACACAGTTGCAAGATAGAAGCTGGTGCATCTGTTAGGCATACTTCATATCTTTTCAACCCACCTGACGGTATTAAATAAATGATTGTTTTACTTTTCAAATAAAAATGTATTTGTTGAATTTTCATAGCAGACAGTGTATAGGGAATATTATTATTGGGCCTAATTGTTTATTGTTCAGTTATTTTTTAATGTTCACAAGTTTATGTAATACCGTCGATTATGTAAGACCATCGATTATTAAGATTCGTAGTGAATATATAAAAATAATTGTTGCATCTATACAACTACAACTACGAATTTCTTGAAGTTATGACAGTAGTTCACATGCGCACGTGTATGAGCATAAGCTATAGAAAAAGATAGATTGACCTAAATTAATCTGATGTAACTAACCAGATCGACCTAACCTATAACTAGCCTAACCCAAACTTCACACAAAAATCCATGTCTTAACGTTTTCTTGGTGGCCGGCATAACGATATCATATTCTATAACCGTCGATGAAATCTCAAGAAATATGAAATATCTAGTATGTATAACAATATTACTGAATATCTCATTCTCGATTATCTAATTTTTCGAATTTTCGATCATCTATTTTTTTTTCACAAAAAAGTATGAATCTATAATATCATAGGTTCAAATTTCTTCTAGACATATGAAGGCTAAATCACCCCTGTGAAGTTGGCCACGCACATGTGCGAAATCAAATTTTGACAAATGTCATTCGTTAGTGCTTCGTTAGTGCAGGTTAGTGCCGCAAATAAAATCGTTAGTGCTATTATAGTGCTGGCACTAATGTACCAAATACATGTGCGGGGCCAACTTCACGCTGGCCCCGCACATGATCGGAAATTGAAATTTTTTGACGTCATCATCTTATATTGTGTTAGTGCTCGTTAGTGCCGCTCATTTTATCGTTAGTGCTGTACTGGTTTGGAGCAAAAACGACCTAAGTCATGTGCGGGGAAGCCCCGCACATGAGCAATTATAGCGTTTTTATGGCATATCAATTAATGTCTTCGTTAGTGCTAGTTAGTGCCACAAAAATTATCGTTAGTGCTAGTTTAGTTCGGTCACAAATAAATGTCAAAAGTCGAGATATAGTATAGCGCCGGTGCTATCTATGTGCGGGGCCAACTTCACGCTGGCCCCGCACATGATCGGAAAATGAATTTCTTTACGTCATCACCTTTGATTGTGTTAGTGCTCGTTAGTGCCGCTCATTTTATCGTTGGTGCTGCATTGGTTTGGAGCAAAATCGACCTAAGTCATGTGCGGGGCAGCCCCGCACATGAACAATTATAGCGTTTTTATGGCGTATATATTTAGGTCTTCGTTAGTGCTGGTTAGTGCCACAAAAATTATTGTTAGTGCTAGCTCAGTTTGGTCACAAATAAATTACAAAAATCTATTAATAATTTAGCGACGGTGTTATCTATGTGCGGGGCAAAAGCAATTATACACATGCGAACATGAGCAATTATGGCATTTTTCTGTCACACGGAATAAGGTGTATGTTGATGCTGTTTAGTGCCACAAAAATTATCGTTAGTGCTAGCTTAGTATATCCACAATTCAATTCACAAAATCGATATATAATTTGGCGATGGTGCTATGTGCGCGGCATCCCCGAAGATGAGCAATGATGGCGTTTTTATGACATATACACCTGAGTTTTCGTTAGTACTGGTTAGTGCCACTGAAATCATGGTTAGTGCCAGCTTAGTTTGGCCACAATTGGTTTCTAAAATCGATACATAAAAAATAGCTACGGTGCTATCTATGTGCGGGGCCAACTTCACGCTGGCCCCGCACATGATCGAAAATTGAAATTTTTTGACGTCATCATCTTGGATTGTGTTAGTGCTGGTTAGTGCCATAAAAATTATCGTTAGTGCTAGCTTATAGTTTGCCCATAAATCAGTTTCAAAAATCGATATTTAATTTAGCGACGTGCTAGTGGCATAACTAAACTAACACTAACGATAAATTGTGTGGCACTGACCAGCACTAACACAATCTAAGATGGTGACATCGAAAAATGAAACATTTTCTATCATATGCGGGGCCAGCGTGAAGTTGGCCACGCGTATAGATAGCATCGTCGCTAAATTAAATATCGATTTTGAAACTAATTTATGGCCAAACTGAACCAGCACTAACGATAATTTTTGTGGCACTAACTAGCACTAACGAAGACCTAAATATATACGCCATAAAAACGCTATAATTGCTCATGTGCGGGGCTGTCCCGCACATGACTTAGGTCGATTTTGCTCCAAACCAATGCAGCACTAACGATAAAATGAGCGGCACTAACGAGCACTAACACAATCCAAGGTGATGACGTAAAAAAAATTCAATTTCCGATCATGTGCGGGGCCAGCGTGAAGTTGGCCCCGCACATAGATAGCACCGGCGCTATACTATATCTCGACTTTTGACATTTATTTGTGACCGAACTAAACTAGCACTAACGATAATTTTTGTGGCACTAACTAGCACTAACGAAGACATTAATTGATATGCCATAAAAACGCTATAATTGCTCATGTGCGGGGCTGCCCCGCACATGACTTAGGTCGTTTTTGCTCCAAACCAGTACAGCACTAACGATAAAATGAGCGGCACTAACGAGCACTAACACAATATAAGATGATGACGTCAACAAATTTCAATTTCCGATCATGTGCGGGGCCAGCGTGAAGTTGGCCCCGCACATGTATTTGGTACATTAGTGCCAGCACTATAATAGCACTAACGATTTTATTTGCGGCACTAACCTGCACTAACGAAGCACTAACGAATGGCATTTGTCAAAATTTGATTTCGCACATGTGCGTGGCCAACTTCACGGGGTTGGCTAAATCTATTTAAAATATAAATAACTGTGAAGGTATCGTGAATTACGGTCCATTATATCATTATCATTTCGGACATTTCCTTATGTACCATACTGACATTTTCTTTATAAGGTAATGAGGAGAAATGTTTGATAAAAGGCTCTTGAGTGAATATAAAATAAATATGAGCTCAAAACACTTTTCAAGAAATCAGTTACATACGTCAAACTTTCAAGTCAAATTACACCTGAAAACAAACAAGGCAGAGCGATTTTACTTCAGTGATTTATATATATATATATATATATATATATATATATATATATATATATATATATATATATATATATATATATATATATATATATATATATATATATATATATATATATATATATATATATATATATGAATGAAGTCACCACATCGTTTTGTTTCACTGCTATTATTATAGGCACAAATCTATTGTTAGCAAACTAAGATACAATCAGACTAGTCATTCCTAAATCTAGAACTATCGAAGGAAGTGTTCCAGACCAGACAGTAGCTAGATGAAGCCACCTCCAAAGGTGTGAGACGACCTCCGACATGCAAACGACTTTTGTTTTCTACGACAATCTTACACGAGCTCAGTGTTTGTTTAACAGTTGTGGAAAAAACAAATACCACTACGCGTAGTGAACTTGAAGTAACAGTCATCAATTGACAAACACTATGGAGGGTGAAAGGCAAACTCGGCAAGTTTGTTTTATTCTTATTGGCCACGCATCGCAGTCACCTACGTGTTTACACATTTAGACATTCTCATCCTCGGCTAATTATTTCACGTCATACAAAAACGCCACTTTGAGATTCAGTACAATTGGAATTCTTGTAGAGTAAGGTGTATCGAGGATAATGCAATAGTAATTTTAGTAATGGTGATCGTTGGGTTTACTTATAGAATAGAGTTGCAGTTCAATAACAAAATTGAAAACGATACTGAACTTTTAATATATCATAATTTTATTGAATATAATTTATTGAATATAATTATTGAATATAATTCAATCGATATCGATATCGATATCGAAAATGCTGAATCGAAAAAAATTAGCTACGTACCAAGTTAACGTTTGGCTGTAACTTGGCTTGTATCTTGTATCTTTCACTTCTCTTTACGTAACTTTCATCTGAAATGATCTGACTGAGAGTGGCTTGAATTCCGCAGCGTATAATTTTAATCAGTTTTATAATATTTAATCGATATCAATAATTTTTTTGGTATCGAATTTAACGAATATTGATAATCCCAATTCGTTAGCGTATTGTAGTCTAAATGGAATCGAATTGATCGAAAAGATCGGAATTGTGCGACTGACTGCCGTAGATTCGAGTAATTCCTGGTTATACGGATTGTGTGGTAATGAAGTGAATACAAATTGGGCAAGTCTTATTTAATTTGCCTGTGTAATTTATCAAAAGGACCGTGACACCTGTTTATAGCGGTTGATTGAATTAGAATGAATTAGAGAAAACAATTTTGAAGAACGATATATCACACCTGACCATGTCGTTAAACATTATACAAAAATAGTAGAAACATTATTAGATGAGCGTAGCGAAGACTTTCATTTCACTTACCAAAAAAAAAAAAATCGATCTGTATTTGTATGCTTCTTTTTGTAACTTTGCTCGCGGCACAGAGGTCAGGAAAAGTATATAACCCCATCGACTGTATATCGACTTGAAACCACATTGGTGTCATACCATAATGAGCTGGGATTGTTTTACAGAACAATCGGCAAAAGGGTTTTCTCGGGAAAAAAATCGGAAAGTTTGGGCAACCCTCATACGAATAACCCGGAAGAAAAATTCTTGGGAAACAAAAATTCATCAAAAGCTTTAAAAAAATACTAAATTTAAAAAACACTATTTTACTGACATTTTTTGTGATTTTTACAATAGTCGGATGAGAAATAACAAAAAAACACATTATTATAATGAATTTTATCAAATATTAGGTCAAAAGGAGTTGCAACTAGTCGCATTATAAACACTCAACATGCAGGTCACACTATATAAATCCTAGGAAAACCCGATATACGCGTTGTGAGATGAGTTTGGAAGTATGAAAATCTAAAATGCTACTCTAATTGCGTTTCCTTAAGAAATGTGTATCCGATTATAGTAAAAATTAGTAAAAATGTGTATACGATAGCTGTTTATATATTATTTTTGTATCATATTTTCATATAATTGGGAACTGTAAATCATTTCTGAAAAGGTGTGGAATCAAATATACATTTGTACTTTTGGTGGAGGTGCCGGATTAATTGATACTTTTAAATAGTTCCGACATTCAAAGGTTGACCATAAGCTTGATCATAAATTGAACCGTCATATGACCAAATAAGGCTCTTTCATTTTTTTTGAAAATTGAAAGTCATAAAAAATAGCTTCTTCTCAACCTTCTAATGTAATTAGAAAAAAAATATTATAGAATTTTTACAATATTTGAAAAATGTGCTTTCAAACAATACAGATTATAAGGAATATTTATATCTCAAATTAATAAATGTACATATTTGTATTTCAATCGTTTGGCACATTTGTTTTTTCTGTAGTTTTCTTGGCCAACAATTTTAAATCATGCGTGCATCATTCGATGTATGTTGTCACGCTATATTTTAAAATTACATTGGCTTTAATTCAGAACGCTATCTATGTTAACATGTTTATACATATATAAATAAAATGTACCGCCAACATATAAAATGCCAACATATAATTCTAAATCGGTTTAAGAAATCTTGAAGTATTTTAAACGTAAATAAAACGTAATTATTTTCTTATTTTCAAGCATATAAATACGAGAATGCT
The DNA here is from genome assembly GCA_907164805.1 of Brachyptera putata. NCBI lineage: Eukaryota > Metazoa > Arthropoda > Insecta > Plecoptera > Taeniopterygidae > Brachyptera > Brachyptera putata. The sequence continues at coordinate 31,128,372 of OU015462.1, forward strand.
GATGATATTTCGAGAAGATTCGATTGAGTGAACATCCTTCAGGAGTATAGGCCTACTACATATAAACCGGAAGTTAAACACATCAGACGGAAGACGCGCAACTTTTGAACCCAAAAGTGACAAGTGACATGAGAGTCGGGGAGGGGGGAGAAGGGAGTAGAGAAGAGACAGAGATAGAGAATGTCATTGCAATAGTCAAAAATAGACGAGCCGCACATTAAAGAAATTCAATTTCAAAATACTCACATTGAGATGATGGTTGAGATGCATGCAGTAAGAGCCCTCAAAAAGAAGCTGATGGCAGGATTTGCGCGTGAATGGAATCGTCATGTTTTGTCATTTGGTATTATTATAGTCAATCAATTTTGAATATTTTATTTTAAAATCTTTCGGGAGGGCTAACACTTTGTATGAGTTGCATTCCCCTCATAATAATAGAATGGCTCATATAACGAAACTTGACGTTTAATATTCTTTCATCTTTTTTTCATACGTTTTGTGAATAATAGTTTTTGTGAATAATAGAAAATGATAATTCCTTAAATTCCAGGATTTAATATCGATAAAATAATAGTACAGCGTCTAGACAAGGAGGTATCGTAAGTGGAAGGAATAAAATATGTCTCTGAAAATTGTTTTAGTGAAAGAAGTTATGACACATAAATCGCTCAACATCATACACGAGACACACTTCCGGTTATTAGATATATGAGCTGACATCGGCAATTTACTACCCAATTGTATCAACTATATATTTTTCACGATTTTGTTGAAATATAAGTATAATTATATTAGGCCTTAATGTATTTTCAAAATACCATTATGTAGAGACTATTCACAAAAACATATTCTATGGAAACTAGTCACTAGACCTTTTCAATGATTTATCAAATATTTTGAAAAAACATTTTCAAAAACAACTTTCAAGGGCAACGTTGAAAGTGACCCGATCTCAAACTCATTAAATTTTTAAATGCTTCTACTTGCAGGTGTGATAACTGTTTAAAAATCGAAGGAAATAATTGATGATTATTTGTTGCTGACGGCTGTACAAGATCATATGACTTTGACACGATTGTATTTCAATTTCATTTTGTTTCTATATTCACATATATGGACTATTTATGATAAAATTAGTATTACTATTGTGAGTGTGATTGTGATTACAATTAATATGGAATGAGAATGTATTATTATTATTATTATTATTATTATTATAAAGTAATAAAGTATTATTATAAGTAATGATAAAATATTCAATGACAATCGTATCACGGGACGTATTTACATAAATGAAAGTCTTTCGCCTTTCAACAAAAATTTGCTGTGGAAAACAAAAACGTATGCAAAGGAAAATAACTATTTGTATGTGTGGTATAAAAATAATAAAATACTGGTTAGGAAGTCTGAAGGCTCGAAAGCTATTATTATAACTAATGAAGATGATATTAGTAAGTTGCACTAAATCATCACGATATAAACATGAAATAAGTTAACATTAATACTTGTTTTGTATCGTTTATATTATGTAAACATCAAACCACTACCGTCAACCGGGGTGGAATTGAACACTTTTTATGCTAAAACTGCAATAACTTTTACAAATGAATAAATAAAAAGATACATATTTACCTGTTATAAGTGCTCGTGTTATTTAATAGAATGCATAGATAATTTTATTTTTTTGTTATCATACAAAATTTAAAAAAAATAAAAAGTGAGTGTTCAAAGTCACCTCATGAACGGGGTGTCATTGAACACCATATGATTTCTTATGATAAAACCTCACATTTATTAGGTGTGTTCAAAGTAACCTCATAAGATTATTAAGCATTCAAAAAGCTATCTTTATGTCTAAGTCTCAGCAGTTTAAAAATTATTTCTCTAGTCTGTTTTCACTATTTTATCCTTTTTAACTTTTGTTCCTCTACTTTAGAGCTAGATTTTGTAGTGATAATACTTATCAGAAAAATGAGTGAAGGCAATAACAAAATTCTTCATTTCTTCCTGAACACGAGGTAAAAAAAAATATTTTTCCAAGTTAAACACTTGTTACATTTTTTATTTAATTAAAGTAATGGGACATATGAGTCGAAAGAAACCTGGAACACCATTCTTTCCCTCCTGTCCTCAGGATGAGGAAGCTTCTTGACTATATCATTCTCTCTCAGTTCAGATATGTCATCTATAAGAGGCCAAGAAAATATATTTCCTTCATCTCGTTTCAGATACTTAGCTATAAAGTCACCTTCGTCGGTAGTATCAATAATTGTAGCAACGTAATATTTTGACGATTTCTTAGATGCAAGTTTTACCAACACGAAATCAGACTCTTGAATTATTGGAGAGAAGAATTCAATATCTGCTTGAACATCGTCCAATTCGTTTTGCATAAATGTTGAGATCTCATCATCCGACGAATCTTGTAATATACCGGTAATGCTAGTTCAAAGTCACCCCAGAGGAGTGGCATAATTACATATATTTGTTAATTAATTATTTTTTAATAAATGGTAAGCTATATCTTAAAAATCTCTTCACTATTGTCTAAGTAGGATATCATTGTACTCAACAAAAAAAAATGCACTCCGTAGACATTTCCGAACATAACTGCCCGATGTAAAGTTTTTCACTTAAAATTTGAACCACTTTTTTGGTACATATAATTTTTTTTTTTTGTACGTGTACAGACCAAAATATTACGTTAAAAATATATTTCCTCACACCATCAAAACATGATATAACATATAAAAATATACTGGCATTCAATTGTACGTACACAATTTAAGAAAAATAAAATAAACAAAAGTCACAATTTGTTCAATTTCACCCCTGAGTTCAATTCCACCCCGGTTGACGGTATGGATAGTGACAACATAGGAATGGAGCATGTTTTCTTTTCAATAAACAGCTGGCGTGACTGGAATGATATTAATATAGGTGTACCTCAAAAAAATAGCATAGAAATTATTCATGTTAATATTCGATCATTACGTAAATATTGGAATCAATTTCAAGTCTTTATCGCGGAAAGCGTACAACATCTAGATATAATTGTTTTATCTGAAGTTAACATAGTTGACGATGAATTAACCCTTTATAATCTGGTTGGTTTTAGTAAGTGTAGTAGATTAAGAAATACAAAGTCTGGAGGTGGTATCATTATTTTCACAAAGAATACAATAAGTTTCGATGAAAAAACCATGGAAGACAAATCTATTATTTTAAATTTTGAATATATAGCAGGCACTATCAAATCATTATTTGGCACTTCTATCAATATCATCGCAGTTTATAGGCCACCAAATTTGAGCAAATCTATGTTTATTTCGGAATTAGATAGTATAATAACACTGTTTGACAAAAATGCAGAGTTAGTTATGATAGGGGACACAAATATTAATTTAATGGAGAATACTAGCAAGGTTGTGAATGATTACGAAGACATGCTGGCTGCAAATGGTATGGAAAGCTGTATTAATGCGTTTACGAGGGAAGAAGAACTATTAGGTAAGAAAGTGCAATCATGTATCGACCACATATTTGCTAGGAGCTCAAAATTAACCGAAGTCATCTCTGCTGTGATAACATCTAAGTTAGCTGATCATTATACAGTAGGAATTAAACTTCTTTATAACAATACTCAATATAAAGGGAATGAAACTGCGATTAGTAAAATTAACATCTTTAATGAAAAGCTTATTGAGGACAAACTTAAATCGATAGATTGGACAGCACTTTCGGAGCATATTAATAACCCAAACTGTATATATAACTCAGTTGTACAAAATTTTATGTCTATATATAACACGTCATGTCGTGAAGTGGTGTATAAAAAACGTGTTTCTAAGGGGTGGGTAACAAAAGAGTTGAAACAATGTTTCGAAGCAAGGGATGAACTCTATAGAAAATGGAATAAGTGTTCAGCTAATAATATGGAAAAGAAGGCAAATTTGAGGGCAAAATATAATAAGTATAGAAACGAGGTGAATAAAAAAATTGATAAGGTCAAAACAACTTTTTTTAGAAATAAATTTAATAAAATTAAAGACGATATGAAAGCGACATGGAATCAGATCAATTTAGTTGTTGGGAAGAAAGGCAAAGCTACTGTAGATGAAATAATAATGAAACACATGGGAAAGACCAAAACTACCATAGAAATTGTCAATGGATTTGCTCACTCATTCATTAATGATATTGAAATTTTAAGGCATAATTGTGACAAGTCATTGAGTACTTGTTCAAACGATGTAGCAACACAGTCGTTCTACTTACCTCCAATAACAGCCAATATTGTTGAACTAATAATTACGTCGATGAACATTAACAAATCACCTGGCATTGATGGTATAAGGGTTAAAGATTTGCATACAATTAAACATAAAATAAGTCCGTGCATTGCTAAATTAATAAATACTTCATTAAAAGTCGGAGAAATACCTGATATGCTTAAAACATCAATAATAAGGCCAATTTATAAAAGTGGTGACCACTCGCAATATAATAATTACCGACCTATTGCCTTGCTTCCATCCATTGAAAAAATATTAGAGAGATACGTAGCAACTTGTCTAGTCGATTATTTGAATAAATTCAATATTCTAAGTGCCCAGCAGTACGGTTTTAGGAAGAAACTTAGTACGACCTCATTGCTGGAAAAATTTTCTGAGTGGTCTAATAATAAACTAAATGATAATAAGCACATAATTTCAATTTTTATAGATTTTAGTAAAGCGTTTGATACTCTGAAACACGATATATTAATGCAGGCTTTAGCCGATATTGGTGTTCGTGGTCCAGTTTATAGTTGGTTTCTAAATTATTTAGCAGACAGAAAATTAGTTGTTAGTGTTAATAAGACTCAAAGTACTGTATTAAAATTCAAATCTGGAGTACCACAAGGTTCAATTCTCGGTCCTACACTCTACTTGATATATGTTAATAATATTTTAAAGGAATTAAGTGAATGCAAAGCTTTCCTATATGCCGATGATACAGCTATGATGGTGGCACACGTAAATTTGAACATGGCTGAATCTATTTTACAAAATGAATTCAATAAGTTAATAAGTTGGACACATGATAGAGGCTTAATCATAAATTCCAAGAAAACGAAATTATTGCATATAAGAACACCCAAGCAAACAACGAGGGAAATATTAATAAAATTTCACACATGCGATTGTCTTGAAAAGCAACACAATTTTAATCACGTATGTGTATGCAACACTTTTATTGAGAATGTTCAAAGTGTTAAATATTTAGGTATGCATATTGATTGTCATTTAAAGTGGAACGTACATATTGAACAGCTACGGAAAAAATTAAGATCATGTTCATTTAAAATGTATCAGTTGAGACCTTATCTTCCTCTAAATACATTAAAAATTGTTTATTCGGCCATAGCAGAAAGCATAATTCGATACGGAATTCAGATCTGGGGAACTGCTGCTGACACTTACATTCAAACAATAATTAGCGTACAATTATCTATCTTGAAAAACATGATTCCATTTTATATACAAATTCCCCGGGAAAATTTATTTATTCATTGTAATATCTTATCGGCTAGAAATTTATTCAACTATACAATAATGATTCAAAATTACTTTTCGGAACAATATAAACAACACCCAAATCATGTATATAGCACAAGGAATAGAGTAAACGAGTATTGCATTGTACCTACATATATAAACAATTATGGTAAACGACTTTTGAAAATATCTGTACCAACTTTATTAAATGCTATGCCAGCATATCTTCGTAATATAAAAACTATGTCTCAGCTTAAAACGGGTTATAAATTGTGGCTTATGTCCTTAAATTAGAAGTTTTCATCAATTTAATTTGTTTTTCACTGTAATAAAGTAAACTATAAAACGTGTAATTTCTGTTTTAAATTTTTTGTCTCATTTCTAGGAATTAAAATTCCAATTCGATTCTGTTTGTTGTTGTTTTTCTTCTCCAACTTTTCTGCAAATGAGTCATTATAATATGTATATATAATTATATTTCTTTTGTTTTTGTGTTCTTCTATTATTCAATGATATATCTGTGCTCAATGAGTTACGAGAAAAATGTATATGTTAATTTTATTGGTTGTTCTGCTGACAAGCTGCTATTGTAGCTTAGCGGAAATTATATTAAATACAATAACTGTTTTTTTTTGTGTGAAAAAAAAAAAAAAAAAAAAAAAAAAAAAAAAATTATTATTATTATTATTATTATTATTATAAATGAAGCAGATTATTCTGATATACGAATATACTAATCCATATAGGACTGAGTGTATACGTTATACGCTATTTTAGCTAGATTTTCTGACATGTAAATATTCAGCGTAATTAACCAATATGTCATAGATGTTTGCGTTAAAATCATATTAATTCCACTATTTTTGACACATCACACAGGGTTATTCCGTCATTTTTTGAGTTGGAACTTCCTGTTGAATATATGTATTTTGGGATATTTAAAAACATTTCATATTAGATTCATCCGGAGATACACCTCGATGCCAAATTATTAGATGTGTATATATATTTATATATAAATAAAAACTTAATCTTATATTTTATAAGATTGTAAACTTTCTCGAAATGTTTAGAAAAAATATTTCGGTATGTTCCAGGTATGGATAAGAATTATAGGCCTATATTTCATTATTCCTTACGATTAGTTGAAACATGGAGTTTCGGTCTATATCGTTTAGATTTTTCCTTCATCAGAAAATGATTGATCTATATGAGAAGCGAAAAAGCAGATTGTATTCAGTTTAAATCAAGTGATAAAATTGTTTAAAAAATAATTCACAGTTTAGGTGTGATCGCGAGTAGGCCTATTTCTGCTCAATAGCTTTACAGTATTTCTTACTGCTTTCAAGCCATGGTAGGCCTACTACTACCAAAATCGTTTGTTTTCCACATTACGGATTAAACCTTTTCTTATTGAATGAGATCATCGTGTAACTGGAGTGCTGCGTTTCCGTACTAGTGGACCAGACCAAGTTTTTGGGGCGTGAAATATTTTACTACATATTCAGAAAAATTTGCTGATTTCAAAAGGTAAATATGTTTTTTATTATTGTACGTTTATTGGGGGTGGTGAGAGTAAGAAGTTCTTGGGGTTGGAAAATTAGTTAATCCCACCTCACCACCCCCAAATGAGGGAGAAATTTCAAGGCCTCCTCTTATTTGTGAAATCAAATAGTTTTCAAATATGTCCCAAGCATTTCGTGGTCATCACTAAATCCCGAAAACTCCTATTAGTTCCATCTAAACTCCGCCCAGCAATACTTGCAAAGAATGTAATATGTATTGAATAATGTATTACTATTTAAAAGGTAACTGTCTTACGTACAGCAATGACTTCTAAGATAGCTCTTCATCTATTTTATAAGATAAATTCTTCAATCGAAAATCAATCAAACGTTCAATTGATGCGTATATTTGAGATTATACATATTGAGAAGTAGCATCATCATACAACAAGGATGTTCTAACACGAAAATCATAAACTCACTCGACTCTGATTTGACTGTGAGTAATACCAGAACAATAATAATCTAAATTGATATTCATCCGTCGATTCGTAGAAATCGCGAGTTCTGAGATCGCAGAAGCGGCACACGGCCATCGGATGAAGCTCAGAGTATATTAACCAGATCTATAATAAAGTTAGTCACGTCTAAATCGAGACTAGCTAGAACGCAATGGCCAACAGATATAGGCAATATCCGATCAATGCGGTGGTTACGAGAAAACACGTCACATTGAGAAGTTACATCCGTTTATACTTTTTTTGTATTATATCGTTAGACGAGCTTTAGCGAGGATTCAATTTGACATACTTGAAAAAATTGGTGTTCGTTTTTATGTCTTTTTTTTCATGTTTTTTTGTCGGTTCTCCACGGGTCAAACGGCCACAGCTATCAACTTCAAACTTTTTTTCAATAGGCTCCTCATCTAACTTAGATCTGTACAGTTCTACTGCATTATCGGGTGGTAACTTTTTTTTTATAAATTTTAGAAATTTCAAAAATACCCATTAGAATAACACAGCGGAAAAAATATATATATTTCTATTTTCCAAAAAAATGAAATTTTGCGTGAAGTTGAATTACATTTTGATAAACATTTTTGGAAATTTTCAGCTTGATCGGGTCAGTCATTTTGAAGAAAAAACATAAAATGTGCTAAATTGGTACCACTCGAGGCAGTTTTTACCCATTTTCACCCATACTATTACTATCCGCTCGTCTAAACAACGCATATATGGCGTTTTCCTAGTTTGTATTGAAATTTTATTACGGTATATATTGTTCATTTTGATGGTAGTCGGCTCATTATGATGACAATAGTGCTAAAAATATGTATATTATTATTTTTACTATATGTAGGCCTACCGACTATTATTAAATTTTACTCATGCATCGCATCGAAATATTCGATTTTTTTTCCAATTGGTTTTTAATCTTGACTGGGTTATTTTCTTCTTGTCACTATTAGATTCGTTTACATGCAATCGATTCTTTTGTTTATGGAGGTAACATCTCTTTTACACCATAGCGGTATGCCACAGCATACTATTTTTATTCAAAAAATACAATATGTTCCGTATTGTTTGCGTGAGACCAGGTTTCAAACTTACCACATACAGGTAATAGCCTGTAAATCCTCTGTCTTATCTCCCTTTCTTTTTTCTTTTTTTTCAATGCTGCTTAACGACCCCACCAACAGCTAGGTTATACGGGGGTACGAATGAGCGGGTAATAATGAAACGATGAAGTGATGATAGGTGAAAGGCCGTTTACAAAAACCCATGCCTTATGCGGGACTCGAACCCACGCCCAACGGTGACTTCAGTTACTACCGCTAGCGATAATTGACTTAGCCACCGGGGCGGCTATCTCCCATTCTTATCTCACTCTTTTTTAATAAAAAAAATATGAAAATACATCTCTAGTTCGAAAATAAGGCATTAAGACTATATTACTGTTTGGAAAAATTCTCCAACATGAGTATAGTCTGCGGGCAACCTTTTTTCAATCATTCTTCAATCCAACATGCTAATCTTTATAATAATATCGGGTAATAATATATGAATAATATAAATGATGATAGCATTTATGATAATACTGCTTTAATTTGAGAAATATGTTCAATGTTGACTATAGAAACAGACAATAATTTTAAAACAACAAAATTATGAACGGATACGTTCTATAACTTCTTTCTGTGGTATTCTACCCTCTAGCCAGCTGTTTATGATACCAAGACTTTGAAATCAATATGAGCAAGATCAAACTATTGGTTTAGCCCAAGAAAATAACACGAGTTTATTTAAATCAAGTTACAAAATAGTATAGCCGACATGAAGTATCTCATACATGTATCATAGACAAATTTCAAGTGATCTCTTAAAGATGATTGCATACAGATAAGAAAATACTATTACCAAAGATATAGAATAAATAGTAATGAGTAACTATATACCACCGAGACTAAACCACTTGGGTCATCGGATATTTCATATAATATGTTGAAGTGGGGCTGGATCCAATTGAAACAGTACTTTTTGTCAAGTCTCTTTATACATTTTTCTGCATAGTGAAACTACACATCACATCGTGAAAAATCTATGTTATAAAATTACTTGAAGTGAAATATGAAAGATATTTTTGTATCAGTAAAACCAGGGTGAAGTCATGGATGTGGCAGTAATAAAGGTATCAACAAATAACATAAGATTACTAGAAAAAAACATGGTTATTATATTTAACGCTCACTTTGAAACTAACGATACTTCTCAAAGCTTTTAAAACTGTCATCACAGGTAGTTTAATACTTTTTCTGTATTATACATTCTTACTTCTACTGCAAGGGTTGCATATTTTGCACCCAGTGTTTTATGAGCATAGAGGGTTAAGATAACATAATTCTTATTCCAAACGTATTTAACATTTTTTAATTTAACCCTCTGACTTCAAATATTTCCATCAGTTCAAGCATGAACCACTCCACACGAGTAAAATAATAGTAGTTAGTCACTCAAATGAATAACGAAACGTGCATAATTAATATATATATATATATATATATATATAAATATATATAATTAAACAAAAGAATGTAAAACGACATTCTCAAACAAACAACCGCACCATCTCACAAGATGCTCATGACGTTTGCTTAGTTTTACTGTCATTATTATGTGTATAAAATACATAACATTTTGTTGCTTCTAACAAGTAAAAACCACAAGTAATTTACCACAGTAATAATATGATGAACATGTACAATAATTCTACTAGAATAACGAGAGTTGTAAGATGAGCGAGATTTTGCATGAAATATATACTGGAAAGATAAACACACACACACACACACACACACACACACACATGAATCTCAAATCTATATTAACTCACCGACTTTCTGATTCATCTGTTGCGTAATCAATCGTAATATACTATTAACATATCAATCGTTTTACGATCTAATTGGTTTCACCTATTGATCATGTTAATAGCTTTCTTAATATATTCAATTGATATGAAAGAATATATATATATATATATATATTCAAAGTGGCGTAACCGATTTAAGTTAATACAAGTAATAATGTTCATCATTCGTGTACATAGATTTCGTATAAATCTGAATTTATTTGGAGAAAATGTATTTTCCATATTTTGCCCCCTGGGTTACTCTTACGGAGGTTTTCAAAATTTTGAAATTATTCTCAAAGTGGTCCAACCGATTGTGCCTCAAACCTTCACAGCACCGAGTGTGCATGCCAAGTTTCATTAATAAGATTTCTTTCGTTTGACCTGTGGAGAGCGAACAAATTGCATTTTTATTTCAAAAACAGTAACATTGAGTCTTCGCTTTGCTCATGCAATTAAAAATAATTTTTTGATAGTGATATTTCCGAGTAATTGTTTTATCTTTGACCCATTATTTTCTCACCTACAACAGGTTTCTCCTTTGACCTTTCAGCAACACTGATTCAAAACTCAAAAACACTTGCGCGAACTTGCGATTTTTTTTTAGATTTTAAATCATTCAAACTCCTACTAAAACGTCCAAATAAATGATCAGTAAATCTTATGAATCCCTTTGTTGTCGTGTCCTTTCTCTATCTAAATTGATTGATTACAGCAATTACAATGTTACACAACAATAGACTTCAAAGGTAGTATTGACAATATACAGGCAAGTATAAATACTGTACAATTGTGTTTGTCTTTTAACTTTCAAAGCATGTCTGTATAATGAATTATTATTTATATAATAATAAAACATTTTCTTCAAACATATTGTATTGTTTATTTCATGGAGTACTTGACGTGTTTTGGTACTTTGGCTTTACTCCAAATGTTCGCCTCGCATCTGGCTTGCCTATTTTATGTAAGGAATAGAGAAACAATCTTTCTGCCAAACATCAGCCAGGTCAAACCAGGCCGGGTATATGCATGATTACGCATTAGAATTGTTGCCAATTTGCACCTGAAGGTTTGACATGAAGAAGGTGCCAAACGTTACAGTTTCAAACTGTTTTCAATCAGTACTCAGAAGTTATCCATCAAAATGTGAACGTTCCTAATTAACAAGTAAAGTGTGTCGTGTGTCAGTGTTTGTCATCGAACTGTCTTAACAAGAGGAAACTTTGCGTTCAGTTGCTATGTAATCACCATCAATGAAACGAAACATACTGACGATGCTTTCAAGTTGTCAGTCCCTAGTAATAGGATTCCAATTAAAAAATCGTTATATATATATATATATATATATATATATATATATATATATATATATATATATATATATACATATTCATATGTATAATATAGTTTATGATAATAAATAAATATATAAACTTATAATTTATCTTTTCATGATTGCATTCATATTATCTTATACATGTAGGGCTACGGATGCCTCTTTTCCATACATATATGCCTTTTTTAATCTATTCTATGCTGTTACACTTAGTTATATGATTACAAATTCAAATTACATGTTATGTGTTAGACTACTGAGTTGACGAGGAAAAAAGGAACAGCTGCTAAAATGAAATTTTTGAGAAGCATAGATGATAGCTGAAGTTGCAGATGTGGAGGGAAAGAGAAGCGTAGCAATATCAGTATCAGGAGGAAAGTGGAAGTGGAGAAACTATCCTTTAAAATGGAAAGAGAACTTAGGTGGGTATGGTCTGTGTATGGACATATGCGACAAATGGTAAAACGAGACGATATATTAAATTTATGATTTTAAGTTCAGAAGAAAGTAAAATGAAGGAAATGTGAGCACGCCACCAGATCTAGAGTAAGAAAGGCAATTAGTAGATGCGGGGGTTCATGCATGGTGCGTTTAAAAATAGAGAAATTTATCTTGGCGAATTCGTGTTCGCGAACTAGTTTTATGTTTTTTAATTAATATTACATTCTACCCTTTTTAATTCAATTCATTTTCAATTAATTTCATCACATATTGAAACTGATTAAATTCATAAAAATAGAAAGTCATATTGATTAAAGAGCATAACAAGTCTTGGGTCGACTCGATATGCTTTTTGTTCAATGACACTTGTTCGTGAACATGGAAAAAAATATAGTAAAGATGAATTTCTCTATTTTTATAAGCATCGTGCATGCAACTCCTTAATTGACGTAACAAGTAGGGACAAGTGGAAGAACTTGTGTGATGAGGAGGAGTTACTTAGTTCACCTGAGACCTGACAATTAGTAATCCTAACCATGCACGCAACAGTGTGATATATATCGTCTTTGGCGATACCTTGAAAGAAAACTGCCAACAGGCTGCTGTACATTACCTTATTAGGATGGTTTATAAAATGAGTTATTCCTAGTTACGTTAGTCGTTAGATGTAATATATTGTTCAAGAACATTATTATAATATCAGGTCTCAAAAATCAATCAATTAAACAAATATTCGTATCACTGATGTCGTGGTCAAAGGTCATTCATGTCTAATGAGTATAGGTTTACATATTATAGGCATATATTTAAATAATAACATATAATATATAGGACATGATCTAGTCTTAAAGTTTTTATATATTTTTTGGTTTAAGACAGTTTTTACGAAAAGTCAGCAAGGCGAATACATTTTCTAGAATTCTACGAGCCAAGTTGGTAAGCTATATATATACCGGTAATAAAATAGAATTATTATCATAAATGTAAGAATGGTACCGACTTGCATAGAATAAGCACCGGTACAACATATTGAATCATTGACTGGATCACTATTCAAACCCAAATTTGATAGTATATCACGGTACAATTTGAATGAAATTTAGTAGACGCAAAATATATGAACTCACTGTATAGTATAGGTTTCAACTATGGTATTATTTGTTGAAAGAGTAATGTCTGAAAATTAGAATAAAATTAAACTTAACAAAATTAAACTTGTTGTATAGATTCTATAGAACCTATACAGTATCATTAATTTTAACTGAATGATAGAGCCACTAACTAGGCCTATAGTTATCACGAAAGTGCGTCTAAAACGTCTTGAAAATAGACAAAATTTTAGAAGGAAACTTTGGACCGATATAAAAACACGTACAGTCATAGAGAACCAGTTTGGGTAAATTTAGACATCAATGGATTGATATGTGTATGCTTCCACGGCCCCCCAAACGTGATGGTTATTTGGGGTTACGAATAAGCAGATTATAGATGAATGATGTTTACAAAAACCCATGACTTATGCGGGACTCGAACCCTTGCCCGACTTGACTTCGGGTTCTAATGCCACACGAATGATGCCAAGCGGGCAGGCAGAGAATTTTTAAGTTCGCGGACATTTATTTAGAAAATCAATGAGAATTGAGAAAACGCGACATTTATTAACGCCACACATTTATTTAGCCCATTGATAAACATTATATCTATAGTGGTCAACTCCAAGAAACAACGTTATACCTGATTTATAGTAACACAACTAAACTTAAAGGACATCACAATGCTGAAACTAGATTTTACCGAATAATTACGCTATTTACTTTCCTAATTCTACAAGAATCTAGAAATAATCAGCTCAAATTTAGAAATTATAATTAATTTATTTGGCCTTTATGACCCGGCCCTTTTCCTGAGTCGTGACGTATATACATTTCTCGATACTGTTCATGTTTCTAAACAGAGTTGGTAATGCCTACGATATGACTATTGATCTCTGAATGACAAAAAAAATTCTAATTTCTGGAATTGAGATGATTTTCTAGTTTTCTCTGAAATTAGGCAAATAAATATCGTCAGTATTAATTAAAATCTAGTTTCAGGGTTGTGATGTCCTTTAAAACATTTCTATATTATGAAAATGCTATCAGAAAAGATAGTTTTCCTTGAACTCTAGAAATAGAATTAATCCATCACTCTTAATTATCCGATGTACTAAAGCTAATCATGATTTCCATAGTGTACGAAGCTATTACATGGTCATGAAGTCTGATGTAGGCATAGACCCTAGATAATTGATTTTTGTGCATTCGAAAACTGTCTACCTCTAAACGAGAATGCAATCAAACTACGACGAATTCAAGGTGGAACCCATACTATATAGACTCTAATTAACTGCTTAAATTAATCAGCTGTGTTGGTTTGGAGCCAAAATGAGTTGTTATCAGATCAAACTCGTAGATTGATTATAAACGTTGCATTTTAAAGAATGCAGAGAGAGAATATACAAAATTGAACGGTCGGGTCTCTGGGCTGAATGTATATCTATTTATACAATACGTAGTAGTGAATGAAAAGATTGAACATCTAATTACAGAAATACGTTAACATTGGCGAACAGACGAAGACAGCTGTGGTTCATGTAACTTTCGCGATTTAAAGTAGATAAAAGGAATGTATTTTGCTCGTAAAATAAGTGCATACCGTACATGTAATTTGGGCGACTTTTTTTCTTTAAATATCGTAGAATGATGGTAGGTGAATAAAATGCATAGCAATAATAATTACATATACGTAGTTATACTGCTGAATTTTTGATAATTTTTTGGTAAACATCCAGAGTTTCTGAACTATTTCATATACCGTATTATCCCGAATATATCATAAACAAATGTAAATATAAATCCGACTTTAAATCCTTCAAGTTGCAACGAGATCATGTACTTAAAGAACTTTGTATAATCATTTACTTGGCAGACGACCTTCTTCTTCGTGGATACTAGGATACAATTACAATTTTATTCTTAAATTGGACTATCGTATAGGTTCATGTTTTGAAGTTGATTGGTTCATCAGGTTGATATGTGGAACACGCACGACCCACGAAAAGGGTCACACAAACAACAATATCCCAGTACCGCAAGTGAAACTGAATACTAACTTAGGCTCATCTAATTATTATATCGCAGGAAGATTTTATCCTCAAAAAATAATAAAGAAGTGTAACAAAATTGTAATGAAATTGTAAAATTGTAATGAATTGTCCTCTGATTATCAATTCCATCTCAGCCCTACACAGAACAGGAAACCTTGACGGAGTTTTCAAAACTTTTTGAATATTCATGAATGATGTAAATACAATTATTGAAATTCACTCTCTAAGCATGCTTATCGGTACCCTTTACTATGTTAGCCATATTTGTTATATTTTTCTGAATTCTGGCCATGGAATCTGGAAGCTATTCTACTGTTATAGAGACGCGTGCATGCAGTTTCCGTTTTACACGTCACGCAGCGTCAGGTTTTGTCAGAGAATATCTTTCTTTGATACATTTAACATACCGACTTGATGTTCACATTCAATTCAATAGTCTTTGATGTTTGAGCAGTGTAGCCCTTCTTTGGCACTGTACCGCTAAAGACGCTATCGGATTCACACAATGATCTTTTGAACCTTGGAGAAATTACTCCCACATAATGTAATTGAAAGACTCGCCTTCCACTTGATAGTAGAGATGGTTTGTGGCAATGAATGAAATTATGAACCCCTGTTATAAACCCTTGTTTTAGACTTTTAGCCTATTCCGTTAATAATTGTAACTTATAAACCCCATTTTAAAAATACGGAATATTTCGTATGTATATACGAAATGTATACAACTATTATATATTATTTTCAAAAGCTTTTATTTCTTATATAATGAACATTTATAAGTATTTCACAGTTATTTGCTTGAAAAACTTGATAATTCAGCTGTGAAAAAATACATGCTGAAATAACAATAGGACAGTCCGATCGAATATTACGATTTTTAATTTTTAATTATTTTTAATTGAAGTGAAATACTTGCAAGTGTCATGTGAATTTAATTTTTGAAGAAATTATTATTGTAATGCATACACTCACTATTCTAGAAGACTATAATAATATGCAGTTACTGGCGACATTTATTCCTCTAAATTGTTTTTCAATTATTTATTCCATGACTTACTGAATTAATTACCAACCTTCCAAAATGTCTCTAAAGATGAGTTATTACAGCGTCAAGTTGTAACATATTAAATACTTACGACGTAATCTATACAAGTACATTAATAAACATGAGAAGTTGATCATTCTCCAGGTGAGATTATGTTTCATGGATTCCTTCATATTTTTGTATCTGAGCAAAAAACGTAGACGCATGCAATATTACTATCACAGAGAGCATACCGTTCTGTCAAAAGTCAAAACAGCGACGAACAAGCAAAACGATCATAAAAGATGATGTCATAATATGTCAAAGTCATAGACGACTGACATGGACACACGCCTCTTCAAATCAAAAACCATTTGTTATGCGGCATGTCTTTCCCTTTTTTTTTACGAAAAAATATCCGGTCTCACCCTAAGGATGAAAAAAACACCGTAACTATCAAGTAGCCGAAGATTTCCGAAAATAAAATAAATATGGTCACGATACGTTTTTGTTCAGTTATACTGAAGGATTATGTTGAACTTGATTAGAAGGCTACTCAAACGATTAATGAAACAACATTAAAAATATTGATATTTACCTCCCGATAAAAAGACCGATAGAGTAGGCCTATAGTAGACTAACCTATCACCTAGTGAAACCATTATTTTTTATTACGAGATTCAATCTCTTCAAATAGATTCAATCGATATATAACACGATATACGATATAACATACTACACGATATGGAATATTATAAAATTATAATGGAAATAATGAATTATGGTCGTCAGATTGGGTTAGGTTAGTTGGTTACGTTGGGCTGAATTTTACACAGGTTCAATCAATTTTCAGTATGGACTTTCCCCTATCAATTCTCGCCACAGCCTTCTCGATTGAATTTGACCGTCTCTTTTTATAACTGAAAGACCTGAATAAAGAACGAGGTGACTAAACACGAACAAATTTAAAATCTCGTTACTTGAAAAATACTCGCAACCATTCAGCAGCAGAAAGATATTAAGGTATAGGCTATATTTTGCAGGGTTCCCTCCCCCTTCCGAGATTTCACGACAGAGCAGACGAGATGACCTCTGCCGGAAATACGACGTCAGGGAAGCTGTCTAGATTAAAAATGAGGGCCACGTGAATATCCGGTATCAAAGATCAAATTTTGATATTCATAATATAATATTGTTCGTCTGTTATTGCTAAAAACTGTCTTGTTAGATGAGCGTATAATCGTAGGCCAGTACTTTCACAAGAAGAACCCGTACAAAAAAATGTTTTTGTGAAATAATTTTGAAAATCACAAAAAAGCATTCAAATTGAAATGTAATGTAAAGCTTTACACACCTTCATTTTGAAACTTTGTCAATGCCTTCCTGTTTTACCCGTTGATTATTTTAATCACAATACAACTACAACTCCATTGTTTTACGACCTAATTGGTTTAACCTATTGATCTTCTTTAGCTTTAAATTAAAAAATTATCTTCCCAGTGATGAATAAAATAATTGAATCTTTGGAACATATATCTAGCCGTCAAGAGAAAGCATTCTTCATCTGTTCACATTCGTTAGTACTCTACAAGCTAACACAAACATATACCCTGATAACTATACTTGATACAAAAGGTGCAGAACCTGCTGACCAGTATAGTTATGCTAACCTGCTGACTACTACGCTAGTAGGCCTATAGTGTTTTGTAGGATTCCGGGTCATGTGGGCATTCAGGGCACTGAGATCGCTGATAAAGCAGCTAAAGATGCCATTTTGAGAAATTATCTTTCTTTGACTTGAAATCTCATTTCAAACTCTTGTTCAAATGTAAATGACAATGAATGGGACAAAGAAATAAACATATCAAGCTCCATGAATTAAATCTTATTGACCTTTGTGATTCCTCGATTCGAGGGTTGCGAAGAGAAGAAGTCATTCTCGAACGATTGCGAACGGGGCATTCCCAGTGGCGTAACTAGGAATTTTGGCCCCGGGGCAAAGGAGTCACATGGTCCCTTCCCCCAAAAAAACTATATATTGAATAATCAACATCAAATTATTTTTACCTTCATATGATGTGTAAACTATTGAAAGTATTGACAGAGCTACGTAACTAGGGGTTTGTAAGTACTTTCAGCTGACCCTGTCCAGGGACGTCCTTATGATTCGTGTATTGAAGGGGGAGGGGGGTGCCGTTAATATAAAGAAAATAACAGTTCAGCACAGGACACCACAACTCCCCCAGCAGAGCCCTATAGAGAATTTTTGAAATATGGTCATTTTTCAAGTGATTTGAATTGCGGTTTACAAGCAGTTTTGAAGTCCGATAAGTGAACCATTCTGAACATTTTCGAAGTTATTTTCGATAGTTGAATCACTATGGATTCTTTTTCGAAGTTTTTCTGCGATTTCCTTCAGAGAAGCCCCACAGGGAATTTTTTTAAATATGCTACATTTTCAAGGGATTTTGCGATTTACAAGCAGTTTTGGAGTCTTGATAATTTAATCATTATGGACGTTTCCGAAGTTATTTTCAATAATTCAAATGGTATGGACATTTTTGCACTCATTTTCGCGTTCTAAGCAGCGAATTGTTTAAAATATGGTCATTTTAAAAGTAATTTTTATGATTTACGAGCAGTTTTTGAATTTAACGATTGAATCAATAACCACAACGAATATATGAAAAAAAACTTGACACACACTGAGAAGGGTAAAGAGGCTCCAGCCCCATAGGGAATTGAATAACGGTAGATGGAGTGTCCTTGCGTATTCTGGAATCATTTTTTTATCATCTTTAGAGTATGTTAGGATTGTACACACTTCATATAAGCACAGAAGAAAATTCACATTCTGTTCTTTTTTGTTTACACCAGAAAAAAAATTACCTCTTTGCGACACATGTAATGAGGAGTTGACCATAAAACACATTATTAAAATGTACCAAGTATACAATATAAGACAACATACAACTAGCAATTGAAGGCACAATTTCCAAAGTTTTGGATGATGATAGTAATGCCATTAACAACGTATTTATTTTCCTAAAGCAATCTAATTTGATAGATGAAATTGACTTTATCTCACAGAATAATATATCAACACATTATGTTTAAAATAATATGAAAAATTAGAAAATTAAGGGAAAAAAATGAAATCTATACAAGTTCGAACAGGTGATGAAATGACCATGCTGTCGGTGTCACCCCCCAAAAAAATTCTTCGTTGACAACGAGTGAACGTGCAAGTTGCCGAATATACGAAAAATTACAGTTTATCTTCAGGATTGGTTATTAAATACTATAAATAGTACAACGTGAACTACCGATATTAAAACGTGATATTCGAATACTGTGAATAGCAGTTCCAAGCCTAAAGAATGCTCCTAGGGTTTCACCACACAGAGGAGGGAAAAGGGGCTCCAGCAGTCCAGCCCCGCAGGGAATTCAACTGCTATGGGCCTATATTATTTGGAGTGTCTGCGTACACTGGAATTATTTTTTCGTCTTGTCCTTCATATACGCATAAAATTCATATTGTGTACAGTGTACTGTTGATTTTTGCGAAACACAGTACGGCAGTAAAAATAATTGGGAATCATACACACGCACTTTAAGTAATGCATTTATTTGTTTATCATAGTGTGTTTTTTTTTATATATAATGAACGTATATTATAGAACGTATTTTCTCCGCCCTACTTTAACGGGGTTTTCTCTTCATTGGGCAGTTTTTGAGCTCTGGCGGTTACACCATAACAGTATAAGTCCATGATTAAACAATGATCGTTGTTCATACGATTTAAACCCTAGAAAGTAATATTTTGCAGGAAAAAGTGTACTATCAAATGTGTTACAAAAAAGATTCAAATGTATCTATTATATCTATCAAACAGCTACCAGTACCTCAAAATAGAAACAGCAATATATATATATATATATATATATATATACAGGGGCGTCGGAACGTTTTCAAAGTAGGGGGGGGCAAGCTCAAAAATTGCGACCCGCGGAGGAAGGAAGTATGGGGTGCCACACATTCAATAACATTTGGGTATTTTTCAGGATAGAAGGACAAAATACTGAGAATACCAAGATGGGGAGGGGGGGATCTCAGTTTGGAAAAGAAAATGCCATTTAAGAACAGTTGTACAAAGGCCAGTTAACGCGAAGCATGCGACCCGCGGGGGGCAATGGGGAAGGACCCCCTCTGGCCCCGCAGGGAATTTTTTTGAATTACCCTTTTTTAAGACGATTTAACGTGTTTCAGATAAGATTTAGATGACAAAATTAATTGTTTTGAAGAACTAGATGTGCCCAACTGATATTTGCCAAACATAGTTATTGTAACTGCAGGGTCAGTCTGGCTCATTTTAGCGCCACGGGCAAGGACTAAATTATGAGCCCCAAAAACTATATGCGCATAGTGAAAGTGAATGCGAGTGAGGGAGGAATCAAGCCCCGCAGGGAAATTTTTGTGAATTTATCTTTTTAAATGCGATTCTACGGGTTTGGGAATTGGACGAAATTTCTGGAATTCATGAATTTTTTAGTGTGGTAAGAGCTAGTTTTGCTGAATGGCTGATCCAAGAAAAATCTATGTCTTTCGATAACAATGCTGTTCGAATGATAACATTTTCTCCACCCAATAATGCACAAGTAAAATAGAATACGATTTATGACATATTATTATTAATAGAATGTTACAAAATTAATGTGCGCCGATAGCGCCCCTTAAATTTGACGCCCCTGGCAGTCACCGAACGACCCTTATTGGAAGTTCCCTTTCTCCATTTCATTGTATTGTCATTGTTACGACTGTTCGAATTTTGGAAATTTACAAAATTTACAAAAATTGTAATGAATAATTTATATCTGAAAGAAGCACTGCCGGCAGGGTTGTTTGTTGATTTCTGATAACTAATAACTACTTACCAGAGCTATCATTCCAAAACAGTACACCAAATTCCTTTAAATCACACCTTTTTTAATATGGTTCAACGTGTTCCAGATGAGATTTAGATGCAAAAAATCAATTTTCTCCTAAAACTGAAGGTGCCCATCTGATATTTGATTTTCTATGCAATGTGAAATATGAATCTATGTACGATTTGATCTATCTAAATAGGTCTACATCTTTCCTTCTTACTCTTTCTTTCTTTTTTTTTCTTTCTTTCCTTCTCTCTTCCTTCTTTTTTTCGTCTTTTCTATTTCTCGTCTTTTCATTTTTTTTTGCAAGACCTTTTTCTTGCCCCCCCTTGCCCCCCCCTGGCCGAAAGTTGGGGGGGGGGCATTGCCCCCCCTCCCCCCCCCCCCCCGGTTCCGACGCCAGTGTATATATATATATATTTGTGCCATCTATATAGATTAGAAATTTCAGGTTGAATTCATATTACACACACACACACACACATATATATATATATATATATATATATATATATATATATATATATATATATATATATATATATATATATATATATACACATAATATATATATATATATATATAGAGAGAGAGAGAGAGAGAGAGAGAGAGAGAGAGAGAGAGAGACACAGAACCACATTCAGACCCATTTTCAAATTACTTAGTATTTTAACCTTACCTGCAATATACATATACAGCTAAATTATTTTTACCAAACAACATGGAAATCAAGCAACAAACATACACATCCACGATCATCAAACCAGAGCAGAAATAATATGCACATCCCTGCCCACAATCTGGCACTGTACAATAAGAACCCTGAATATGCGGGGGCCATTCTTTACCACAGAGGATGAAAACCATAAATTACCATAATCTCAAGCTATCTATTAAACGTATTCTTCTTGAGCTATGCCCCTACACCGTCAACGACTACAACGAGTATCTACAATACGAATTTCCACGGAACGCATTGTAACCATATCATGATAAATATAGAATCTGGGGTATATAAGACCAAGATTACATGTTTCGGCACTTTCCATAAATGATGTCACACAATTTTAGGGTATCACCAAGATGCATTGAGGGTTGCGTTGGTTCGCCGGACGGCGAACCAACGCAACCCTCAATGCATCTTGCCTCCCATGTTGAAAATATTTATTTATAAATATTTTATTATATATAAATAAATTGTTAGAACAACCGATTATGCGTAGTGAGTATTAATAAAAGGAACTAACTTTGTTTACAAATACACGCAAAATGACGTTTACGTTTGCTCAGTTGTCTGAAACAGTTTATTATATGAAGTAAAACGGAGATAGTGAGGTTAAATTGTGAAGTAATTCATAATAATAATTCATAATAACGCAAACTATATTGCAAGTAACTTACGATTTTGTTGATGTAATCGAATTCGTGTGAGAAATCCACATGCCACAAACAAATAAGTATTCACATTTCACTTAATTGGATTACCAGTTAATATCCTTTTTCATAAGCCTAGAGCAGTTGTTTACTTCCACCGCATCTTGGATGGCAATATGCACTGCATCTTAGATGCAAATATTTGAGGTATGTAGAAGGCATGACATCGAGTTTCTACAAGAAAACACCAAATTTTATAACACTAGGTCGAGGAGCGATCGTAGATTGCTAGCCTATTGTCCTAGGTACTTCTCTATCCCCGGGTACTACTATGGTATTGCACATACATTTTTCGTAAAATTCAACTTTGATTCAACTTTTGGCCCCACCCTCGGTCATACTCGCTAGTTTCTTCCAAATGTTGTAAATGTGGTCAACAAGCAATATATTCGGTGAAGAACCATATTCACAATCCACATCAAATTGAAGTAATTAATTTTCTATCCCTACCACCCTCAAAAAGCCGATGAGCAGTCCCTGCAAGATGACCTTTGGAAGATCCACCTTTGGACAACAGCAAACAAGATGAGACTCAACGAAGACAAGACCTGTTTCACTAAGAATTAGAAGATTCCAATAGACACTCGTCGGTACTCTTTAAACGGACTACAACTTGCAAAATCAAAATCTTGTGAATAACTGGGCATTAACCTTCATCAAAATTTATCCTGGAATAACCACATTATTCTTACCAGTCGAATGCTAAAATGAAATTGCATTTTGTAATGAGAAACCTTGAACGAAGCTTACCAGCGACTATAAGGAACATACATACAAATGCCTGATTCGTCCCCTGCTAGAATACTGTAGTGCCGTCTGGAACCCACACACCGAAAACATGAAGCTATCCTTGGAATCTGTACAGAATAAAGCGGCTCGGTACGTTCACTGCATAATCACTGCAGATGGTCAAAAGTGTTCAATCGACCTTGCCTCAGCATCAATAAGAGTAAATTGAAGCTCAAGTGGGATTTGCTACAGTGGCGAAGATCTCGAGCTACCCTCCGTTGTCTCTTCAAGACCACGACTGGTCTCCCAGCCTGGAGAGATGTGGCGACGCTCATCACTCCTGCGACGTACTGCGGAAGAAGCGACCATATATTAAAGATATCAATCCCTCGTTTCAACTTGGATACGGGACGACACTCCTTCCTGGGCCAAACAACCTCGATGTGGAACGATCTGCTCAAAGATCTCATGGATACTGTACCCCCCAAAATAGAAATATTCAATATCAAAATCAAATCTGCTGTGTGACACTATACCTATTACATCCTAACTATCAATTATCGATTTCAATTCCTATATCAATTTCAAACTCATTGTAATTATAAATATTGATTATATTATTGCTTATAACTATCATAACATTACTGACTACCGGCCACTGGAATTATAACTTACTCTAAGTGATTCCCAAGCTGTTATTAAATAAATAAATAAATACATAAATGGATGAGAAACCCAAAGGCCTTTTTTAAAATATTCAAAATATTATAAAGACGGTTTACAAACAGAAAACTGTATATTTAATTAAAACAACAAATTAAAATCAGAACCTATTTGTATTAATTATTTTTCACATCCAAACGGGTGAGATATCCAAAGACGTCCCCTCCTTTTTGAAATCATGTGATTTTTCTGAATGCATATTGAACATTTCATCGTTCATTACCACCCCAAAAACTTGGTCCCATCAGCTCCACTTGATAGTCCCGCCGAGAGTAAGTGAGATATTATGCTATTTTCACCCTCTTCAAATTTACTCACTCCA
Organism: Brachyptera putata; assembly: GCA_907164805.1. Classification (NCBI taxonomy): domain Eukaryota; kingdom Metazoa; phylum Arthropoda; class Insecta; order Plecoptera; family Taeniopterygidae; genus Brachyptera; species Brachyptera putata. The sequence continues at coordinate 31,152,907 of OU015462.1, forward strand.
AAGAAGCAAGTTACTGTCCCCACATCTCACACCACTAATGCGTATGTAGTTCGCGCCTCCTTTTGTGGATACCCATGTATCATCAGTGGTTCGTAGTAAACTCTGATACAAACTAAAATGTTATCCCATTCATTTAAAAGATGTTCTTTTCCTAAAATCCCCAAAGATTGTTTCATACAACATGTACACTTTGCTTTTTTGGTTTTTGGGCCCAGTGCTTCTTCAGCCTAGTGTGCTTCCCCTAGTTACAGTACTGGATGTAACAATAATGTTGTTTCACGCTTGTTTATAGTCAACGTGTTATGTAGCAATAATAAAAGTAAAATAGTAATAATAATAGTTGCTTCTTTTAAATGTTGCTCAACGACCTCACCAACAGCTAGGTTTTACGGGGGTACGAATGAGCGGGTGATAATGAAACGATGAAGTGATGATAGGTGAAAAGACACCTACAAAAACCCATGCCTTATGCCGGACTCATAACCACGCCCGACCCGAATTTCTAGCAAAGTGCGATAATTGACTGAGCCACGGGGACAGCTAGTGATGGTTCGTAACATAATATCACATGACCTCTTGTGTAGAACCCAATGAATTTCTGGTCCAATACCAGCCTCTCAATTTATAGCCTAGCATTCTTTTTCTAATAATTCAACTACTGTTATGTCCTTATCCTAAATACATGCAATTGAATACATGCAAACTCATCTGATGATGATATAATTTTTATCATAATTTACATGCTAGCTAGGAGCTACTGCCTAGTGAGAGTAGGTGATCTAACATCATTCTAATACATACTGCCTTGCAATTACGATTTCTTCAAAAACGGTTGCTTGGATGAGACTGGGATGCTGAGAAGTAGAATAAATGACAAAACTCTTCAAGATTCTGTGAGATCCTTTTCGTTTATTGGGACTCTTATTTTATATACAAAACCACTTCACTGATGATAAATCCAAAAATGTCATGCTTACATGGATTCAATGGACAACAGCTTAGCAAATCATACTTCAAATACTGATGCCATCCTAGTTACTCAGCAGAGGATACAATTACCATCATTTCATATGAAACTTTTGTCGGCATCAATGACTTAATAACTATGTACCCTATTAGCAAAATTATAGAAAGGTGCAGATGGCAATGGCCAATGGGCAATGGCATAATAAAAACTTGTCATATATAAAAATTACTACTATATACTCAACTATTGTAAAACTGTAATTATTGTGGAAGAACAGAACTGCTGCTGGCATAGGAATGAATGGTGGCTATTCCTCCACAACACTCTTTATTTACAAAGAATATAAATTATACTTATAGTATCAACAGTGCACTTCTTTTCCTAAATGCGTCGACTGTAATGCAGCTATCATTTTCATAGTACTGAAGCAATGTGTAGCATTTAATCTACATTAAAAGTTGAAACACTCTCGTGGAAGCACAATTGTGTGCGAATATTAGCAAAGCACAAATCGACAAACTACCCACATTCCATCATTACCGGCCGCCGTCTAGTTTAAAGCTGTCACTTGATTGGTAAAAAGAATATTAATACAAGATCAAGCATCTCAATGATAGAACTCAAAAGTATATAGTTGTATCGACACGAGTTAGTATGTACCCTTAACCACGTATCGTGTGATTAGACATGTTCAGTTTCACATACTCTTTTGAGACTAGTACATGATACATCTGAGCCAATGCCATTACCAACTAAATAATGCTATGGTATTCAAAAGTATGACTATTCAAAGAATCAACAAAAATCATGCTGTTGCCAATTAAAGTACGGTACGCAAACGTAATACATTGTATTCCTTGAGATACATTTAAAAAAATTGCGTGATCTTAATCATCTCCTTCACAGAATACGTAATAACCAAACTTGCAAAATATATTCTGAAGCACACTGATAATCTAGCTGCAGCCAATTGCCGCAGCCTTCTTCTTAATTACAAGATCTTTAATGTTGAGATGAACTTTCACTTTTTCTTTTTGTTTCGGTGGCACTGAGTTGAAGCAGAATCTTTTGAATGCCTCTAATTCACGTTCTTCGTCGTCAATATCAACATTCTCGAGGTCAATGTCTTTCGGAGCAAACACACTATCTGTAGAAAGAAAGAAAAACATATATATATATATTAGGCCTATGCCTATTAATCAATGTTTCAGATTCATTGTGTACTGATCGCTGCCTGGTAATCAAATAATGAATCGGGTCTTTCTCTAAATTCAAGTTATACTACAGTAGTGAGTAGTTGGTTATTTATTTATTTATATTGATGAATGAGATGATAGGATGACGAGATGAAGGTTTCATAGGTAGTAGGAAGGATAGTGGGAAGAAAGCGGTCGTGGCCTATATTGTGGCCTAGACTGAAGAAACCATCTTGGCATTAGCCTAGACTACAGAGGAAAACCACGATAAAAAAAACTATAAAAATTGTTGGTGGCGGGGATCGAACCAAGGCCCAATATGCCCCTCACCTCCCGAAGCAAGAGCTAGTACGTAGTGATTAGCAAATCAAAAGAAAAAAGCAATCAAATATTGCTGTGAAATGCATATATGTATGTCGTTTACATACTTTGAGTTACCGGTACTCTAGTGAATGGTCAGTAAGGTATTTAAAAGCGGCTGGTTGAATATGTTTGTTAGATTACTTATTATTTTTGGCAGCGCAGTGGTTAATGCGTTCACTTCACGTGATCCGGTAGGTGAGTGAGAGGAATATCGCAACTGGTTCGATATCTGCCAGCGTCCATCTTTACAGGGGTTTTTGGTGGTTTCCCTCTGTAGTCTAGGCTAACGCTGGGATGGTTTCTACAATCCTACAATGTTGGCCACGACTGCTTCCTTACCATTACCTAATAAACCTTTATCTCGTCATCTCATTAAGTTTGATGAGTCTGTAACTTGGAAATTCAACTGCCCGGTTGAATAAATCGAGGTGACTACTAGTATTGTGAGGGCAGGAAGATTCCCCGCCCACTCATATACAAGCTAACCAAATATCAAAATACATTATTATTCAAACATAATATTTTTCAACAGTTTTTTCAACAGTAAATAGACACAAGCCCCATCTACACAACACTTTTCTAACACTTCAACACTTTTGTAAGTTCCTTACCACCAAGGGATAAATCCCAAATTGTAGGAAGAAGCAATAAATCAGCCAATCAACCCCCAAGTTTACGGTAAAAACTTTCAAATGGTTATTTTAATCGATTCTACCGTAATTAATATTTCTCCTTAATCATCAAGTTTTCAACTACCGGTACCAGTATTTCTCAAGTTTTTCAATATTCACCACAATTTCATTACTCCATATTTGGGTATTTTCAGCAATCATAACTATATATTAAGCTATATAATGAGCTGGATCTCATGGTCTGTTGGTATATGTACAATAAACACCCAATCAACAATTAAGAATATACAATTATGATGGATGATATGAGAGATAAATGATGATAAAGTGTAGGAGAAACAAAGTGATGTAAGAAATAATGAGGTCCAAGTCCTTTACACTTACCAACAAGATCAGGTTCTGTTGAATTTCCTTGACCAGCCGCACCCTTTTTCTTTTTCTTCTTCTTCTTAGCATCGTTAGCGGCAGCCATAGAAGCCGCCATTGCTGATTCTAAAGGTGTTCCATTCTGGCTGATGACATAGTTTTGTGGTATCACCTTTGCGGCGGGAAACTGTTGCGGCCGCATACGAGGAGGCACGGCAGAGGGCGGTGAAACCTTGCTGATCGTCAACCCAGGTACCCCGTTCAGTCCATTATATTCCATTTGAGCTGCTATTTTGCTGCGCAGAGTAGCCTCGGCATTGGCAAATCTTGGCGGAGTTACATAGTTCTCCTTGCCCTTCACATTGCCTAATGTTGTGACATTTGGTTTCTTCACAGCCTTCTTCGTGGAAATATCTCCATTCTCAGACGCCTCATCCCTTCCGTTCATCATGGGTGGTTGGTAACGATTTCCGTCAGTCATGTTAGGATGGAAGGCCGGATTTCTAATTGTCACCATCGATCCATTGACCTTGATAATTGCAGCTTGAGGAGAAGGATTTACTGGATAGCACTGAGCGCTGCCCATCGACTGTTGTGGGATTCCGTTGGTATTCGGCAGCTTCGTTATACTGATAAGGTTACCGTTCGGCCGTCCTTTATTGCTACTTCCATTAGACATGCCAACTTCCTGGTTATTGACATTTTTATTCTTTTTCTTGTTTCTTTTCTTACCATTTGTTTGGCCATCTTCCTCAATCTTCCCATTAGCTGCACTAATCACTATTTCCTCCTTCATTCTTCCTGTATCAACTACAATTACGTTTCCACCCATACCTTGGCTCAGATCTCGACCGAATTCGGAGGCGTGATGGGAACTGGAACCGTTAACTGGTGCTGCGATAATTGTGGTAGAGTAACTATCGTTGTGTGGAGGCTTTGGCTGTTCTGCTGCTTTTGGGTGAGGCCTCCTAACTGGAGTAGGGCCATCAACTTTCGTAATTGTAATACCAGGTGGTAACCTGAAGTTGTCCAGACTTAATGCCTTGACACGAGCTCCTGGGCTCGGGAACGCTACTTCTGGCTTAGGTTTAGTATTTGCAGACGTGTTCGAACTGGCAGTGAACTGGTTTGTTTGTTGACGCTGAACTGGTAATGGGGTTTGAATGATAACGGCAGGGAAGCCATCATCGACGGCTTTCTGAGCTTTCCCATTAGACGAAGACTTGCTTCCATTGGTTGGTTTGACTTGCGTGACAGTCTTGGCAGTGGAATGTTGCTGAGATTTGTTATTGGCAGGTGGCGGTACGCTCTTTTGATCGTTGCCAGTAGATTTACCTTTCTTGCCCTTCTTACCATTGGCAGCATTCGCATTCTTCCCGGTGTTAGTGTTATCCTGACCGTTTCCTTTTGACTTTGGCTTGGATGTTTGCTTCTCTGATTTATTTGACTCCTCTTGAGATTGGTTGGCATTGTATGGTAAATCTGCAATAACAAAAAAAATGTGATTATTGGGTATGACCTCAGGTAGTACATTTTTGCCCGATTGTCTAAACTGGGTTAGAACCAGGTTAGTAGAAAAAAATACAATTTTGGTTAGGAATCAAAATGACGCCAGGCAAATGAACATAGGCATACGCTTGTTCACTGCTTTTGTCTTTAATCTGATCAAGTGTCTTGCGTTTACTATGTGGGCCTGACATCTCCTATTGCCACATGAATGCACCCCTTAAATGACATTCGAGCTAAAAGCTGTTCAAAATTTTTTCCAGTTGACACAAGTGCATAAGTAATTTAACCCAAATAAATTTGGGTTAAATTAGTTTTTTTTACCACTTGGGCCTAGGCTACATCTATCTCGTGATGAGTGAGGAGGATATAGATGTAGATCTATATTTGGAAGCAAATATACAAATATAGATCACTTGACTGGCTCTGGCATATACCTTCAGTAGGCCTAGGCCAATGCCTGGAGCCAGTAGATACGAATACAGTAGAACCTCTTTTATATGATTTTAAGGGGACTGAGGAAAAAAATCGTATAAACGGAAAATCGTATAAATGGATAATCGTATGAAATATGATGAATAGAAAAAATGGCATGTTTCAACAAGGTATCAGGTTTTATTAAGACACAAACAAATAGGTAGGTCATATATGTCAGTATAATAATAACAGTTATGTAACATAAACCAGGGTCAGCTACAAGTTAATCATCTTACTACTTGAATAAGTTATCATGATACTGAACAGCTCACAATTTATTGCTTGACATGTGAGACTGTAAACAAACAAACACTGCCATCACAGCATTGAAATGGGAGTGGCTATCTTGACTACAACACTGAGTAGGCCTGCATAAATAGGCCTACTACTTTATCTATGACTACAAGTCACCATCTTGCGCACCTCTGTGGTAATTTTCATTAAAATGCCTTCAACTGATGCTAAGTCACTTTCAATAATATCACTCTTATTGTTCACAAAATCCTTTACCACTCGCCATTGACGAAAATACGCGCGTGTTCACAACAAAAGTGAACTTTCTATCAGCTGTTGCACAGATACAAGCGCTACGACGCGTCTGATTGGTCGACTGAGATGACGCGTCTGATTGGCTAACTAGAGATGACGCTAGGCGCCATGATGGCATAGCAACATAGAATGTCACTAAACAAATGCAGGTGTGCAGCAGGTAGTTTTTACGTTTTTGGGATGTACCCAAGCTTGGGTTTTTACGACTTTATGATGAACACCTGACTGGGATTATTGAAAATGTAGGAAGGGGACAGAAATTTAGGCGTATAAACGAAAAGTTATAAATAAATGAGTCGTAAAACAGGACAAAATTAACATGTAGTCTTATGGAGAATGGTAGGGACTGCCTAGAAAAGTCGTATATATGTGAAAATCGTATAAATGCGAATCGTATAAAAGAGGTTCTACTGTAGTCCTAGACCTGGGAATTTGCTTGTACAAGTGCCTAATCTTGAAGCACAAGTTGAAATACAGCGTTTTTCCTGAAACCCAACCCAAAACCCGAAACCCGAGACCAGAGTTTTTTCCACTACCCACACCCGAACCCAACCCGAACCAAAAAAACACTACCCTTACACCCCTACAATTTAGTTTTAAAAACCAAGCCCAAACATTAAAATACGGACAAAAATGAACTCACCATAATCTGCCTGTCCTCCATGAACCAAGGTGAATAAGACCTTGTCCTTGTCGGGGGTAGCGCCTTTCAGTGTGATGGTGACAGTCGGCTCGGCGTTGTTCGATTCCATCACTCGTTTGATGGTGACCATCTGAGGTTTGGTCGTCGGCGATGGGGGCAGAGGTGATGTGGGGGTTTCCTCAGAGGGAGGAGCAGCCTTTTTTTGTGCGGGTTTAGCACCCGACTGTGCTTCGGATTTCTTCGCGCCCTTCCCGCCCTTTCCATTCTTCGAGACTGGCTCGGGAACAGGCGACAACGATCCCGGTTTCTTCACCATGGTGATCGTCACCTCCGGATTCTTGGTACGGATCTCGTTGATGCGTTCTCGTTCAGCTTCTTGTTCGTGTTGTCTCTCTTTTTCCTCTAGCTGAAAATGCAAGAATAGTAAGAAATCAGTACCAGTACCTACAAAGTTGGATAATTTAAAATCTTAAAATTGAAATTACAGTTTACAGAAGTACAATTTAATTACAGTTTGAAATTATAGTATGATATTGATCCCACAGTTTAGAATTACAGTGGGGTAAAATAGAGCCTAGTCTGAACCAAGGAATCCACAGTTAACTGAATCGTTAACCCTGAACTTGAAAAATTATTGAAGCATCAAGTTACTTAATGTTAGGGTTTAAAGGCGCGTCGACAGCAAGGTCATTTTGCGCCTATTGAAGCATTTACAAAAAAAATCAACCTTGCTCAAAGACCAAGCCCTAATGCTAAACTCTCCTAACTCGAAGCCCTAACACATGACAGTTTTGTATGTTACATTTAAAATATGACATGCCTAGGCCCACACTTTATCCTGGTTAGGAACTAACAAAACATTCAACATTTCGAGCTGTTTGAGGCTTTCGCGACCCGAATATGAGGTACTAGGATTGTTCCGTCGAGGCCGTGTGAATTGAATTGTTACTCACAATTCCATTGTTAACTCACATTGTTAACTTCCATTGTTTCAACTCACCAACGCGACGGAACAACCCAGTATCTAATACCTCATTAAACATTTTGTTTTACTTGAAGACTAGTGATTGGCCTGCCCAAAAAGGTCACAAAACAACATCCAATCAACAAGGCTTTTCAATGTGGAAAATTTGACAATACCAATAATCTTCAAGTGCCAACATGAAGTACGGATTCAAGCGCCTACTGATAGCCATGATGATACTGATTGACTGGTGGTTAATTATTTTTCATTAAAAAAAAAGGAGGAGTGACAACTTGAAAAGTGGAGCGCACAATAGAGTGGTACCAAGTATGTATCAACACTAAAATATTCATCGCTGACCTTCTTTTGTTTCTGTTTAAGTTTTTTGGCCAATTTTTTAGAATCCGTGCACTTCTTCGACTGATTTCCTTCGATGAAGTCTAGTAGCGCCTCGAGATCGCGAGGGTCTTTATCCATTGAATCGGGCATCAGTGACTCGATGGCATCTTCAGGTTCAGCTAATGACAAAGCATTTGCCATCTTGGTTCGTGTTTTCGAAGTCTTACGATGGAGTACAGAATTAGTTGCAGCAGCCAAGGGCGGTGCACCGGGTTGTGCGGGCGCTGCTTTACCAGTTGGATTGGGTGGTGCCACTGTAGCAGGAACAATCTTGCACTTTGCTTTCTTCTTTGTCAAGAGAAGCCTCAACCGTTCACGCATCTCTTGATAATTTCGACTCACTGGAGCAACTGAAGGCTGAAATGGAAATTATTTTTAAAATTGATCAATTATTAATCAATTACACCAGCCGCATGCTACATCAAGTCCCTAGCGCCATCTTGTATGAAAGACAGTATAAAAGCTAAGCTTTGTAGGCTACAGTCCACGATGCAGATGATTCTTGAAAGGATTTTGCAGGAATATTTTTTCAAAGGAGCAAATTATTTATAAAATACAGCTCTACAAAATCAAGTTCAAATGAATTAACAAGAAGTGATTCAGTAGATTTTGTACCATGAAGCATGATGATGTTCAAGATAAGTAGGTAGCTCACTCATAATTTAGATTAGCAAATGATCTTGATTAGATGTCACTTTAGTGGTGACTCAATACCCTAGAAGTTCAAAGTGAGACACTGCTCTAACCACGGTTCTAACATACAAACAACACCGTTAGAGCAGTGATTATTACAAAGGACAAATGTCCATCAAATTATCTACAAATATGTCACCTCATCAAGAGTATTGGTATTTCTTGATGTGCTTAATGGTAAGTAAGCCCACTGAATCACCTTGATTTGGTAAAGCTGCATTTGTTAAATAATCTGTCTGTTTGTAAAAGTACTACAGTAGGCCTACAACCTTTGAGTACGTCGCTCGATACAACGACGATCGAGATAAAACGTAGTTTTGAGATAGTCCCAGTCAATCCTCATAAGACTCCAATGTTATTCTATTTCGTTAATACGACGCTCATTATAACGACGATCGCGATAATAGGACGATTAAAATAGTCCCCAAAATACCAAAAACGCAAATCCCACGACGAGTAAATGTATATTATAAAGTATAATGTATAAAGTATAGTATAACAGTGCATAACATTTGAATTCTATATTATTGTGGGAAAGTACTTTCCCCGCATGCGATTATAGTCCGCAGATACCTGTGTAAGAACGTCAACTTTCACCTTATATGCGAGTGCTACTTTGACGTGAGCGATACTTATACGTGAGTGCAACTTCTACGCGGGTGCGACTTCTACGGGGGTGCGACTTCTATGCACGTGCGGCCTATACGCGGGTGTCATCGATAGTGCGACTTATACAGTCAATATTTAGACCCAGTTTCATAGTTTAATCAATAATCATTATTCGTGTTGGGTATTACTGAATTGACTACAACATAAATGTTAATTATTGATGACAATATCTCATTGTAATTCATTTTCCTAACTTTTATCTTCCTATATTTTAAAACTAAACAAGAAATATATTTCACTTATAACGACGATCGCGATAAAACGACGTTTTGGCTGTCGCCCCTCAACGTCGTACTAGGTGTATCGAGGTTGTACTGTGTTGTACTGACACAGAGAATATATTTTTGTCATGAACGATATTAGAGATGGATGATAGATGATGATACATTGTAGGCCTAGGAGTTAAGCAAGTGATATGTGAAATAATGAGGTGGGTATAGGTTTGAGTAAAAACATAAGAGAGCTTTATTGTATTGACAAGTATTTAAAAAACTACTGTACCCACAAATTGTATTAGAGCTTACTGGTTTTCTTATAAAACAAATTTGTTCTCTTTGTTATAAATAAGTCAGAAAAGTTTATGGCTGTCATCTAAATAAATAGAGAAACTTCTAAGGAAATGAAGGTGCAAGATTTTATTTCTAAAGTTGGAGTGTTCAAGAAAGGCTAACTATAAGAAGAATGCATCATACCCATCGGGTATAGGTCTAAAGAGTACTTCTCAGTTCCTCTCTTGCCGTAACGCAAGCCTACTTAGCACTTACTGATCTATCACGTGCGTACTTACCATGCCATGGCCAAACACTTCGCAATAGCAACAATCACAATGCCTTGAGTCCCTCTGAGTGGAGGTGGTGGTGGAACTTGACCGTTCTGAGCAAGTATCGTCTTGGCTCGATGAGTCTTCCAAGTCGGCTCCCTCGCTATCTGGAACTAATCAGTAAAAACATGGACGGTCAATATACGATCAAACAATAGAGACACTGTCTTGATCAGTCACATTCACATTCGCTCAGTCTCGCCTCAATTCAATGTTAAGAATTACTGAATTACGCCTCTCTTTGACTACTCTCATTTGCCTCTGGTAATTAGTCATTTTAATGTACTACTGTTATTCATGAAGTATTCACTTTTTTGCTTTTACTGCGTCACTTAGTTATTTGATTTAGGCCTATTACTTATTCAAGCTATTTTCTATTTTTCAATTCGATTTCGATCATCGTTTCAATACCGAATTACCGGTATTCAAATATCGGATATTCCAATTTAATATCGAAGCTTTCGCAAATATCGAAATCGAATGGCAACCCTAATAAAAATGAACATGTAAATTGGGAAATAGGATTATCTGAAGGAATGAGCTTGCAGTAGTTTGAATCTACCAACACAGTTGAAGCAATTGATCGATTTTTGGAATTCTGATCAACTATATTAAAATTATTAATTAATCAACATTGATATGCCTGTAGACCTTCAGTTGGAGACTAACTTTGAGATTGAAAAAATGTATAATTTCTGATTCATCGAGTTCGGAGTCAAGAGGTTTACCGGAACTGTAAAACTCCTAAATATATACTTTAAAAAACTTTCTTATATCAACTCACAATCTGTGCAGGCAATACGTTTGATCGGCTCCCGGCTTTTGTGACACGAGTGGTTGGCCTTGAGATTACCAGTGAGACGATGAGCTGAAGTGCTGGTCGCCGCTGCCTTGATGACGTCAGGAAGGGGAGGCTGACATGTGTGCCCGTGCCCTGGTATGCACGGCCTATAGATAGAAACACAACACAAACAACATAAACTTTGTGGTTGGTCTCAAGTAACTCCCTCTACATCATATTGGTACTTTCACATTTTAACTAGGGTTGGCCGAACCGGTTCGAATTAAACCTTAAAATGAGGTTCGAATGTCGAACCGGCTAGGTTCGAAAACGAACTTTTTTCGAACATCTACAGTGTTTATCAAAATAGCCTGCAAATGAACAAAAGCTGTCAGTGCAGTGCTCAGGACCTATCAGCTGCTTGGTTTTATCGATTCGATAGGTCGATCGTCGAACAGACCAGAACTTCAGTTTAGCTGGCTGTGTGTCTTGTGTGACGTAGTTTGGAAATTTGTAATGGAGTCGACAAAACTGTGATGCATTAAACATGAAATCTTTTTCGTAATTTTGCATTTATCGACGCGATATTGCTCTTGAACTAGGAAAAAAAAAAATGAATTCCTTCACGGTAGAACTGAAATTATGTAATCAATGGCGCAATTTGGTACTGACCCAGTCTGCCCTACGAATCTTCGACGCAGTTTTACTTTGGGCCTACTACTGAAAGTGTTTGGCTCTCATTTCGAATTCAAGGTAGACCTAAGCCTTGAAATGGATAGAAGTAGGAGAATATTGAATTTTCCTGGAAGTGACAGCGACAGCGAGGACAACAATGGGTAATTTGGGAAATATGTATAACTTGTAATCGTATTGATTGCACATCGATTTTTTAGGTTAGAAATCAAGATGGTCAATTCACTTAATTGTTATAGGCTCCTAGGCTTGCGCTCAATGAAAAAGAAACGAAAATAAATAAAAATCAGACTGAAATGCCATGTATTGAGTATTGATTATTAATTTGTCTACCAGACGATGTAGTTTTCCTCCCTTACGGTATTTACTCGCATATAAGTCGCATGTATATTTAAAAATTTGAGAGCTCAAAACAGGGGTGCGACTAATACGCGGGTGCGACTAATACGCGGGTGCGACTTATATGCGAGTAAATACGGTAATTCCATCTATCTTCGCGTAGGCCTACCCGTACATTTACGTTGGAAGTTTGAGTAAAACTAGAAGAAAAAAAGGTTCGGTTCGAGGTTCGGTTCGTGGCAAAAATCAGCCAACCCTAATTTTAACCCAATATTGTATCAGTCGAATTAAGAAAAATGTGAAAATCAACGGACCTACGGAAAATTGAACATATAATTAATATTCTAGGCCTATGTATATATATGATTCTAACAGAAACGAAATGTAATATACATTCTATACATCAAAGGGAGATGTATTGTAAATACTGTAGGCTACAGTAATAGGATTCGATTACTTTTCATTTAGTGGGACTATTGAATATACCCACAGAATAATAATACCAAACAGTACATACCCATGTGAATGGTGTGAGGTGCCCGCTGGGCCATGCGAGTGAAGCCCATGTGAGTGAGCCGCCTGCGCAGGGGAATGATGAGCTGGCGAACTGGCTGGCACCGACCTATGATGGTGATGACCTGCAGCCGCCGGATGCACTACTCTTTTCACCGACGCATTGCTCGGCAACTGCCTGGCTGCAGTCGGAGTCATACCTTTACCTTTAATCGGGCTGACGGTGGCAGCAGCGGCATGTTCTCTACATGGCAGCCCCCCTTTGGGCAATGCCGATGTAATACTGGCCACAATCCCCTCAACGAGAGTCTTACACGGGGGCTTCTGTGGTGTTGGCAGCTTCTTAGCTGGGGTAGGGCTGCGTGGGACTTGAGGTGGGGTTGGTGCTTCCGGCACAGGAGGGGCTACAGCTTCGATAGTTAACCCGGAGGGCAGTTCGGTGACTTGAAGAGGAGAATTAGGATGTTTCCCAGTACCTAACTGGGACAACAGCGAGGGATGCACGTTGTACAGATGCGGGTATAAACTTCCGTTATCGCAACCGCCGGTTCCATGGATATGCGGATAGAGTTGAAATCCGCCGGTGTGCAGGTTTTGATTGGCCGGAGTCTGAACGCAAGTGTGGCAATCATAGCTCTCCATCAGTTCTAGAGGCGTCATCAGCGGTGCAGTACAAACGTGACACTCACAGCTCTGCTGCGGCACGACTTCACCCCCAACTGCCCCCTCCCCACCCTCGCTTGGTTGCTCCCTGCCTTCGCCCTCCACACGGAATTCTCCCTTGGTGTGCTCATAGTACGGGTTAGGTGAGTGCGGTGGGGTTATCAGAGCGCCGCACGTAAGAAGATGAGTCAGCGAGCACTCATCACATGGACAGCCACGGTGCGAACTGCAGCCGCCGCAGTAGCCGTCAGATTTCTCTGGGCTACTCAAGTCCTCACGAGGTCCACGGAGGCGAAGGCTTGCCAAGGACATTAACCGCTCATCGAATTCGCGCAACTCACTTGCAGTCTTGTTCCACATTTTTTGTTGGACGAGTTTGCGTTGAGCTTTGAATAATTCCCAGTCTTGTCGTAGACTTAGCTGCTTGGCTTTCAAAGTTGCCTGCTCTTGACTACAACAGAATAATATTTACATCAGAAGATCCCTTTAAATCAAGATAAGATTCTGACAAGTACCTACAGTAAATCCTTGATAATCCAAAACTCAGAAATATAAAAAAAAGACATTTCAAATTTTGAAAGTTTGAACCAACGGAAAAAATACCTAACAAATGTTATTTGCGGTAGGCCCTAATATACGCTCAATCGTCAAAATAACGCTGTTCATAGCTTTCCGCTTGACACTAGTGCCAAACATAATTGAAGTGACTCGGAGAAGCGAGGTGCCAGATAGTACGTCAATAAACCGCGTAATTTACAGGTGTGTACCAACAATATTATTAAGAAGGCCTACTGGTACTTTGGGCATTGAGAGATCACCAAACCAATAAAATCAACATAAGACTGTACTGCACATAAAATATTGGGACTTGGAAAACTGAAATTTAAGGTTAGGACAAACACAGTTCGTAATCTTATGGGGAAAATATTCTTGAAAAAACATTTCATTTTTCAACTTTCATATGCTCTCAACTATCAGATGCTCGCAACTTGCACGCAGCAACAATGGTTCTCTGTTTAGAACAACAGGACGCAAAGTGAATGTCATAGCGAAGACAAACAAATATATGATTATAAACACTATATTCATGTTGTATGTGTTGGAAGACAACATTTTGAATTAAACAATGATTTCATATTGATAAACTAGCGATTGGGGGACGGAAAGAGTTTGAACTATCAAACTATTCAAGATTGTATTCCCTATTCCTAGGATTGGGTACCGAGTTTGATTTGAATTATGACGAATTTCGAGGGTTGGAAGTTGGAACAAGGGTTTACTGTACAACAAAAAGGATACTCATAGTCGAGACTCTTGATGAACTTTTTTGAATCTAGGTCTAATTTGTATTACCTAATTAACATCCAACTCTTACTTGTATTTGATGACGTGGGTCTCTGCATCTCTCCACATAGCACCTATCAACGTCATTTCATCGTCGAATGCCAGGTAACGATGCACCAATTCGCAATACATATCGTTTTTCCCAGGCAACATGTTACGAAGCTGTAAAAAGAGGAACAGTTTATATAGTAAATTGTAATCTCGATATTTATGAACTATGATGAACGATGTAATAAATGAGTGAGATTAGCTACATTTGGAAGATTATAGAATATCAAAATAAAAATTCTGAACATTTGAAAGCATTTTCGTTACATGCGACTGTCGGAAACCCAAGAATTCCATCTAGGTCTACATATTTTCCCCATTGAAAATATAAATACCGTATTCAAACCGTATTCAATACAAGTTGAATACTATACAGGCCTGCCGTTTTCACGGATTTTTTCCGTTTTCACGGATTTTTTGAGTTTAAAAAGTGTACAGGATTTTTGAGCAAATTTGCTTATTTTCATGGATATCTGTGACTTCACCAAAAATTTGAACATAAACAGCGGTAAATCAGTAGAGTTACCATATTTACACACATATAAGACGCAAAACTGTCATATTCTGCGATATATTTATGCGCGCTCGCTGAAAACAGTTTTTTTCTGATGTAAAAACATCGCAAAAACAGTTCCCGTGAAACACTGCCGGTCGTCCAGTGTTAAAGCATAGGGCGAACCCACAATCGTCTTCAGATCGTATGCACGACGGTCGTCCATATTAAGGCATAAGGCAGACCCCCAATCGTCAATTGTGGGGATGTAATATTGTCGTAAATGTGTCAACAAATGACAACAAACATACTCATAAAATATCCTTATGCCTTTTTCCTCCATTAGAGGTCAGGAGGTCAGACTCTGGATCATGTTACAGTGAATACCAAGACAAACACTTTGACACATCTGTTTATCATCAATCAACAATACTTGCCTCCAAGTGCGCTATATGGGTGATAACTGAGTCTATATGGCGCTACTCTTTCAACACTATATGATGGATAAAAACAAATCTAAACTTGGAAGATATATTATCAATATTGTTTATTGTCTAATAGAGTGGATTGGGTATTTTGCATTTGGTAATAGAGTGGATAGTGGATTTTTTACAATATATTTTGGTAAATTTCCGCATTTTTTGAACTAGTAACGCATAATTTACAGGATTTTACAGGATATTTTGATGAGATTATTACAAGATTTTACAGGATTTTTGGGTAACATTAACAGGATTTTTAAAAAAAGTTGGTGGCAGGCCTGTACTATAATATTCAATATCACTTTAAATAGCGTAGGCCAACATGAATTTCCAACTGAACAGCAACTTCATGCCCTACAGTTTTTTCAAACAACTCAAACCACTCAATCCCCATTTTAAAAAATCACCCAGATCTGATAGGCCTATGCCTGATTATAACTTTATAACTTATGACTTTAAGCGATGTTTCTACAACTTACTTGGGCTATGTATCGTGGTAGATTATCTTGCACTTTCGGATCAATATACACACATGCAAGGTACATGTGCTTATTGAACAGTTCCCACGTGAGGTGGAACTTCTTCAAATGACCGGACTCCAGCTCGTGAAGAAACGGCGACAATTTCTTAGCTGCCCAGCAATAGCTGTCATGTTTATCTAGAAGACCTGCAAAATAAAATTAGTTACCGTATCAACAGACATCATCGGTTATGTGGATAGAGAATTTATGCTTTAGCGAAGGCCTCAATGCAACTCTCACACCACTTTCTGGTTTTATTATGTGCGCACTGTTTAGGGCATACCCGTATCATTACGAAACTTTTTCTGAACAGCACACTAATCCAAAATAGAACTGTGTACGCCTAGTATTTGGGGAATATTGGTCGGACTTCTCTCAAGGAATTTTTTTTTAAATATTTTGATTGAAGACATTTTTTGAAAAAACTGGAATAATACTGAATTAAGAGGCCTAGGCCTACGTCGACATATAATCACGAATATTTTCAACAAAATTAGTTGTAGTCATTTAAAACAGGGACTGAGACCGTAACCGTAACCGTTAAAAACCCGTATTTTTCGGGCAACCGCAACCACAACCTTTATTATTAGTGTGGTACAACCATAACCACAACCGTTATTATTTTTGGGGCACAACGGCAACCGATAACCTTTATGCTGAGGTGATGACAACCACAACCACAACCAGCAACCTTCGTTATATCGGTTATTCGGGTCTCAAACAGGGCCCAAAAAGGGCTTGAATCGGTTGTCTCATCACATACACTTAGTCTGAAGAAAAGGAAATACAACTTGTTTATCAACTTTCAGCCCCTCAAACACAAACTCTTTTACTTCAAGGTTGTTGAGGCCGAGCCTTCGACGAGTGGTAAAGGGGGGGGGAGAGGGGGCAGTCGAGAGACAGTATAAGAAAGTACCTCTCAAGATTTTAGTGTAGGATTAGTGCGAGTCAAAGTCATGCCGACGACAAATTTGTGGGAATTCCCAAGTCCAAAACCACTTTCATAAGAAAAGAAAAATATAATAATTGTATTGACACAAGAGATGTATCCACGAACCCTCCGTTCGCTAGTGATGCGTAATAGGAAAGACGGTCGATCGGGACCTTCATCTCTTGTGTGTATATGTTTCAACAAAAATGAAAAATGTGAGAAAATTACATCTACTTGGCATTTTTTTGTCACTCACGCCCGACACGCATTCGGTGTACGCGCGTCTCTGGTGAATGACTTGTGCTATAAGTTAAAACGTGTGTGAAGGTGATAGGGGTTAGGGCTGAAGCTGACATTTTTTATTTTATACTTGTACTTTTATACTTTTATATTATACTATTATATCTATTCGTAATTAATTAAATTTCGTGTGTGATCACCAAGTATTATTATAATTAATTATTATCATTAAAATTAAATATTAAGTAGCTTTAGAGTTTAGAATGGGTAAAAAAAAAGAGTGACCCGATTCGGAAATACTTTCAACTACGTCCGTATTGTGGACGAGTCGTCTTGCTAAGTGGGAGGCTGTGCCGCAAAACTTAATGTAAGCAGCACCAGGACCTTTATAAAATTTGTACCATAACCTGGACCGGGACCGTAAATAATTTCACTCAGAGACCTTAACCGAAACCAGGACCTTTATAAAATTTGCTTCGTAACCGGGACCGTAACTGGGACCTTTATGAAATTCAGTTCATAACCATAACCATAACCGAGACCTTTATAAAATAACCATAACCGGAACCGAGACCGTTATTAATTTCACTTCGAGACCTTAACCGAAACCAGGACCTTTATAAAATTTGCTTCGTAACCGGGACCTTTATAAAATTCAGTTCACAACCGTAACCGCAACCGGGACCTTTATACATAAAGGTCTCAGTCCCTGATTTAAAATGACGAACAGGTACAATTGATTAGACCTGCTACCTGCATAACGAACAAAGTGAGCAATTAGACTTGAAGAGTTTCCAAACCGGGATGTGTATATATTTCAATTTATTATCCAAATAATGAGCATAAATGTCACAAAAACCCACGTCTTATGCGGGATTCGAACCTACGCCCAAAGTGACTTCAGTTTCGTAGACGATGCCTTAGCTGAGCTTACAAAGTGTGGCATAAAACGTTATTACCAAAACAGTTGTTCAGTCCTAGTTGGCATAGGCCTACCGGTACTTGAATTTCCCTCTGAAATCGACTTTCACTTACTTGCAATTTCTTAGAAACACACCTAAATGCCACTTACCAGTAATGAATGTGCAAGCTAACTCGGAAGTCTGCTCTTCTTTGTCAATCAAGGTCAGCAGTTGATTTTTTGCTTCAATAACAAAGTCTTGCACCAATCTCTCGAGCCGTTGAAACAATTGATGAGGGTCACGGGCACAAAGTCTGCAAGTAAATATATATCAACTGTTGAAGTACCGTATTGAACAAAAAAGATTTTTTCATTGAAAATGCATAAATATTACAATTTAAATACCCATTTCATTGAAATTAAACATGTATTCCTTCGCCAAAATCATGCTGCAATAGAATCACTTCAATAAGTTTCTCTTCTTATTGTACATTCACTAAATTAGCCTAGTAAGTTTGATTTTTTGACCCTACGACGTAAATAGCTTTCTTAGTTAATTCTTCACTTGCGTACATTTTTTCAAGTCTAACCCCCCCCCCCGGAAAACGTTAGAAGTCAATATTACAAAATTAATTATAGTACATTTGGCACCGTCCTATTTAATAAAGCATTCCCTACTTCAGTTATTATATCTACATTAATTACATTTTATTCTAGATCAGTTTATTCTATTTGGTTTATTTATGAAGCAACAAATAATAGTGGAATATTATTGTATGCTGTATGTGAATATGCTTGTATCCGCAAAAGAAGGTCCAACTAATTTAATTACGTTGAGCGATTTCATTGGCATGTGGAACTTACTTGTGAACCAAATCTTTTATCTTAGGTCCATTCTCATCGTCGTTGCTGCTAGCAATAACTTTCGACTTCAAGGATAAACGATAAACAGTGCGGATATATTGCCGAAGCTCCATCCAATAAGATGTGAGTCGCTGTAACTCTTCGTCATGGTCTGCAGCCAATTGTCTTTAATCAGAAAAAATGTGTATTACAATGACATAGGATATAGGACTAGATATGTAGGAACTTTTAATGATCGAGACCATCAATACTCAATATTTATCAAGGAAATATATTTATGGTTTCTTTTATGTTTCATGGTATTTTGGTACATTTAATAGACCTATTTTTCTATTTCACTTTTTTTCACTATACGTAAATGTCTTCTACAGAGCAACATTTAGCTATTTCATGAAAATACGCTAGATGTACTGCCCTAATTATCGAGATTTAGTAACTGGATTCTATCATTTTGCAGATGTCCACTGCTGTACACATCTCTAACATGCTCTGCTGAGTAGGCTAATGTAGCCCATTTACTTTTGATGACATGAATTAATGATGTTTAGAATATAGCGACTGAATGTGGAATGTAGGGCTAATATTTACCTTCTGCTCTTGCATGATTCACAAGTGCAATCCTTTTCTGGTTCCAGCATTGACGGTTTCGGCTTGTTGTTGGCAGCTACATACGGAAGTCCAGCAACCTCGTTACACTGCAAAGCTTCTCCCTACAGACATATCATGAAGAAACATTATGTATTACGTACATACATATACCGGTACCCATCGTTTTTCAAAGGACCAGGAAAACTATAATATCCATGCAGGAAAATTCATCATTGATTATATGGAAGTGGGGTGAGAAAAAATCAATGATACAGGAAAACGATGGATCCGGGAATGATGCATAGAAGTTCTACTATAGGTGCTAGGTGGGAAACAACAGATTTGCACACGAAAATAAATCATGGTTAGAAAATATGAAATAGGCCTAGGCCTGACATGCATAACACCCCATTATACTTGTAAGGGAATAGAATGAAGTGATGTCCCAGCTAGGCCTAGGCCTATAGCTTTTCTTATAACACAAACTAGACCATTATATTTGTAAATGGCTCAACTGTGGTTCTTTTAGGGTATTATGATTTTCAGGACAAGGTAAACAATAAGAATTTTCAGCTGCATCTTTCAAAAGCAGTCAATTCTTCACATGCACTGAGAATATGTAATTACTGAAGGTGTTATAAATAATCATTTACATGGTAGAGGATCTACCATTGATACAAATTAATTACAGCAAGAATCAACTCTCATTTCCCTCATCCAAAATGCCAACTGTCAAACTTCACTAATATCCTCCTATTGCTTGAATGACAAACTTGCACTGCAACCCAGTAGATTATTTATATGAACTTCCATAATAAGTCCAACCTACACACTCTCAC
Organism: Brachyptera putata; assembly: GCA_907164805.1. Classification (NCBI taxonomy): domain Eukaryota; kingdom Metazoa; phylum Arthropoda; class Insecta; order Plecoptera; family Taeniopterygidae; genus Brachyptera; species Brachyptera putata. The sequence goes on from OU015462.1 coordinate 31,173,391, forward strand.
GCTTTTTCACCCACAGCCCTCTCCATCTTGGCACAACCATTTATAATAAAACTACCTGCCCATATAACTAGCCATACCAAACTTTCTTCTTTTAAATACAACCTGATAGTGATGCCTTCGGGTAACAAATTAGGAACCGGGTACCCGCCGAAATTACCCGGGTATTACCCGGGTAATACAAAAAACTATTTGAAACTAAAAACTAAAAACTATATGACTATATATGCTCCTCAGTTCTCGGTAAAGAATAGTATTTGGCATGGCAACTAGAGAGCGCTTGTCAAGAGAGGGATTCAGTACACTGCACGTGTGACCACAGATAACGGTAGGTGGTGCGACTAGATTTGACGAGCGCATTATGACAAGTTGAGGGAGGTCTGGGAAGGTAGGTTAAAAAACTTATGTAGAATGCGAAGTTGAATTTCTCTCGGTAGCTTGAGTGATTTATAAAAGTTATTTTCTATATTATAGGTACTGGTTAGCACAATTATCCGGAACCTAGACGGGTACCCGGGTAACAGAATATTACCCGGGTAATGCATTACCCGTACCCGACCCAGGTACCCGAAGGCATCACTACAACCTGAAATCTTTTCTACTTCAGAACCCCTTCTATGATCTCAAAGAATTTCTCACTTCAAAGCCACACTCTATCATCTTGCCCTATAGTATTCATCTTTTTCAATTATCTCTCTCTGCTTACTCATTTTTATTTCTAGTTTCAAGTTTTGATATTTTCTTTATTTGTATTACCGTATGTGCAAATCTTTGAAAAATGAATGAATCAATCAATCAATCAAATACACTTAGCAATGAATATTCTCATGAGCACTAGCTTGTCAATAGACCTTTCACTTAAACATTGTCCATTTTTCCTATTGAGCATATATCAATAATTTGTAACCACAGTGTGATTCATTTGAATAAAACAAACAGAAAGTAATAGTGGTATTTCTTTTGTTTTTGTTAAAAGTAGGGGCCCCTACAAAATGACAGAAATAAATATAGGGCCTACAGAGCTTGTTTAGATATCAAGTCCCACATTGTCCCAAATAGGAAGATTCCATTTGTTACCAAAGATTACGAAATTGCCTACTAGAGTTCGGTTGTCTCAAGTTTTTTCCACAAAATTGTTCAATAATACCGAAACGACCTAGGCCCTACATATTGGTGGGCCTAACTAAGATCTATATTTATTCATCTATCTATCTGCACACTGATATCAATGAACATGTAAATTTCTTTACATTGGGTTTAACAACATACTATAGGCTTACTTATGACCAAAATTGATTGGCATTAGTGAATGATCAGATGAAATAAAAGGTTATCAAACTGTTAGCTAAATAGATGATTATAAATATTTGACACATTTACAAACGAACAGGTTTACAAGCTATGACCGTAAAAATACTGAGACACTGAGCACGCCTATTTGTTTCTTCCCCCCAACCTGCCCCACTAACCTTGAACTGTCACCCCATATCACCCCCTCCAGCACCCCCTTCCCACCCCAACAATGGCATCAACCTTGCCCACTACCCCCCCGCCCCCCCCCCCCCCCCCTCCCAAACAACAATGATGAACAGATGCAAAAACCATCAGATTCAAGTTAGTTTAAAAACTACACAAACCAACAATTCAATTGGCCAAGATCAGTGTCACAGTAAAATACCTTTCCTACCTTTTAGCCTTAATTGGAGAACAATGATTTTGTATCAAGTTTCAATGTCATTGAAGAAAAAGTAAAATAACCGCAAAGTATTAGGCCTATTACATTTGGTGTTGAATACTTTCAACGATTTTTTGTAATTTTTTTACTGGTTTAGGCCTATTGCTATAATTGCTATAGTTTATTGCTACTAGTTGATTGTTTATTCCGGCCGCATTTGGTTTTCGGCCATGCGGTATACATTGCTCAACTGTCAGCGACAGCTGTGGAAAATTGTCCGTTTGTCGTTTGAAATTTGTTGTTATTTAATTTTTTCAACAGCTTCCTTGATCTATTACCTTAATAAACTTATTGTGTAGCCGTGAAAAGCTCGATATTTTAGAAGATGTATCAATATATATCCGTGTTTAAGGACTTATAGTAATAAAATGGCGGCCACTTGGTCAGTAGGCTAAACGAATCGTCGAAACACCAACCCGTTAGTAGTACAATGGCAACTGACCGGGATCGGACGCAAGCATGACCGTAAACTGCCTGAAGTGGCCAGAAACAAAAGCAATGTGATTTTTGTAGCTAATCGTTCCTATTACATTTCTGAAAGCACTCACAGTAGAATTGACGAAGAATATTATGAGGTCAATATCTCCTTTAGCTTCAAAGACAACAAAGACCACCATCAACGCACCTCATCAAAGACGTATTATAAACAGCTGTAAAATAAATCTTTGAGTTGACAGAAGTGCTAGAGCGGCCGGAAAGTGGGGCGCTGACCCTAGGCCTACAAATAAGCAGGCTTATACAAAGATAAACAAAGATTATTCCTATATGCTAGGCCTAATAAATGTGACAGATGTAGGTAGGCCCAGGCTGTATTCACACTTCTAGTACTACGCCCTAAGCTAAGCCTAGAGCCTAGGCCTAGGCCTACCCAAGCTTTGAGCAGTGCATAGGCCTAGGCCTACCCAAGCTAGGCCTACCAAGCCAGGCCTAGGACCATCAGCCTAGGCACAAGGGCATTGATGAAAGAATATAACTCACCATAAATTCTTCAATACCGTTTGCATCGAGTCCTACTATTTGCAATGTAGAATGGGGAGACTGTTCATCAGCACTAGGAGCACCATCCGCCTCTTCTCGCATATCTTTCCCAGGAGTTTCCTTCGGCATTTCAATTTCATCCCCGCATTCTTTACCAAGCACGTCTCCCATCGTTTTACAGCAACTCTTTCTTTTCTTCGATTTCTTCGAATCCGAGCAACTCATTCTCCGTCCAAATTAAAAGGTATTGACAGTACCTATTTTCACACTATTTAAGAGACGATTTCAGGAATTTTACCTTAAAATATTAGATGAAGCACCATACAACATTAACTGAAAATGTTCACTCAATATGGCGTTGGTACACATTCGATATTTCGTATTTTTATCAACAGATACCGCAAGTTTCTAACTCGCTACTTTACATTTTGCCAACATCCGAAACTCATAGATTTCTTCAAGTTGTACAACCTTTAATCACAACTGGCCGTGATTATTGAGGTTAATGTACGTCTGGAATGGGAAATTATATCCCAATTTTTATATTTATAATACTCCAGTTTTCATTCATAACGAGAAGTTTCACGAAAGATAATAGTAATAATTGTGAACCACATTCTGCATACGTGAATTGTACATTCTTGTAAGTATGGCACATTGGGCCTATGTAGTTCCTGTTTTGAGTAAAGGACAGTTCAGCGTAGGCCCTATTATAATGTAGGCATGATGTAGGCATTAAGTATACAGGAACCTGTATACTTAATGATGTATGGTATTTTTTATCCCCTGCCATTCTGCCAATGCAATCCAAATTCACTCACTACAACACATATAAAACACCTTTTTTAAAAAAATCCCTGCGTGGTATATTGAAAGAGGCCTTCCCCCCCCCCTCACCCCCCACTGGTCACCGGCTTCGCGGTATATTCTCTCTTATTTTTTTTTGTCCCGGATTTTTTTTTCCTACTTATGGTCACCCCAAGTTTATGTAAACTATGAACTGAATGACCCTATTGAGAACTTCAAAGATTAATGCGACCATAGATAAAGCCATAGACTATTCAAACATAGGCCTACCAGTTTTTATTATCACCACAAAAAGCAAGAACTGGTTGAGGTGCTGGTTAAGTTACTGGTGCTACTGGGACTCAATCGGTGGACTTCTTCTGATTATCTAGGGCGCATTCAAATATCTTATAGTCTTAACCTTTTTTTATAATTCTAGGCCTATATACTTCATTCCATTCTAGCCCTGTATATAACTACAATCATCCTTCCTCTGTGCTACAGTCCTCGAAATCTGGAGCCAGATGGGCACAGGTGCGATTCTCGCTAAGGGCAAGGCTTTTGAAAACGTCCTTTCATGTATAATCACTTGATCTTTTCATGATCATCCACCCCATTGAATTTCAATGCCCATTCCCAGAACCCAGATACCCCTAGAATTGCCCAACCTAGGTATTCCCAGTATTCCCAAGAAGTGTAAGGAGTGTGTGGAAGTGATGGAGTTGTAAGCCAATATTCAAATTTAAAAATATGTCTTCAAGTCGTATGGTAGACCTACAATGTTCTTCTGTTCTTCAATAGTTTCTTCTGTTTTAGACCACTCGAATTTCTAGACTGTGAGGAACCTGTTGATCACAAAGGAAACAAAACAGCAAAAGAAGAAGCTGGTCATGGCTGTGTAAAGGTAAGCAACCAATAATAGACAAAAACATGCTAATTTTGATGGATAACTTTGTTATCGTTTCTATTGTATTTGATGGACGACTTTTATATTTTGTACTCAGTTAACTTCCGTATAAAATACACATGGCCGGCTCCACCAAGGTGAGCCCACGTGCAAAATATCTCGACAAAATTATTCTGTTTCATTCGGGTAGCTCTGAAATCGGAAAATGTTTGTCTGCGTATGAGCTGCCAGCCGGTTTTTGAACATTCTACCTGTAGAGTTTCGAAAATAACAGATGGTAAAAAAAATTGGCAAACCTCTTCTTCAAACCTAAACTGAATGAACTCTAATTTTTTAGTTTGGTGGTTACCGCTACGAAGATGTGGAGAAAACTAAAGTAGTGTGCGTTGTTCTCCCAGACATTGAATGCTGTGGAGAACGGAAATTCAACAAAGATGGGTTTCCCTGCGTCAAGTAAGTCATCACATTATGTACATCGATTGGTCGAAATAATATCATGATTGAACAGATTAAATATATATATATAGGGCCTATAGCTAGAGATATATAAATATAGCTTCTATTTTTTCTTTTTATTACATTTTGAATTTTAAAATTAGCACTTTGGTGCATCTATTATTTTGAAACGCCGTGTTTTGTAGTGTAACAACGTTCTGTAGCGTAACAAAGAGTATCGAACTGATGAAACCATTACGTAACGTACAATTGCATACAAGAGAAACACATCAATTGATATTTTCAGACAACTGGTATGCACCACCGGATTATATCTACGCCTCATCCGCCATCTGCATTTTCAGCTGCTTTTTGGTTTTTGAAATTCCCAACTAATTTCACTCTTTTACATCTCAATTGATATTATTTTGCAGAAAATAGCTTCTATAATGCTTTTATTCTGAATATAGCGTTTATATCGCAAATACGTTGAAAGATAGTGGAATCAGACATTTATAGCGCTTTGTCGCCTTTTCAAAAGCATGATCAAACGACATCAAATGTATTGAAATGTGAAGATATAGGGCCTACTAGAAAAACATTTATTGAAGCACTTTCAGATTTCATCGCTTTTATAGCAATTGCTATTTTTACATGGCTCTATATATATCCCTATACGGTATATATTTTACTAATATTTTTTTCAACTAATACGCTAATCATAGTGAAGTGTTGTTAACCATCAACTTTTTTACTATTTCAATATTTCAAGTTCCCACATTCGTGTTCCATACTCTGTGACCATTTCCATCCCACCCTTTTGTCTCCCCATAATGGTCAAATATGCCCTATTATATAAATGTAGGCTCGTGCTATACAGGTTCAAATTAGCTGGTGCAAATTGAAACTTGGATGAAGTTTGTATCAAAAAATAAAAAAAGATTTGCCGAGTAAGAATTGATATCTGATCTGAACTGTTCACAGATTATCACCAAAAAGTAAAATCAGAAGTTTCGCTTAATTCATTTCCACAGGTTCGAGTTTTGGCAGCCGAGTTTTAAATGTTCATATTATTTCTAGGTACAGTGGCCACTACTTTGCTACAACATTGATCTACAGTATCTTACTGGGTTTCTTGGGTATGGACAGGTTTTGTCTGGGCCAGACAGGAACTGCAGTTGGCAAACTATTGACTTTAGGCGGTGTTGGAATATGGTGGATTGTAGATATAGTGTTATTAGTGACAAATGGACTGCAGCCAGAAGATGGTAGTAATTGGAATCCATATGCTTAAGGTCAGGACTTCGTGCAGAAAAATATCTGTATTATTTAATTATTTATTGCTCACTAAAAATGCAAATTGAAATAATAATATATTTTATCTAAGTACACAATGTTCTACACCATATATCCCAAACAATTAATATAATGTAATTAAAATTTAAAACCCATTTACAGTTTTCTCAAAAATAAACATTTCTTTTCCATAAAATATTTGTATTTTCAATACACTGATCTAGCCAAATCACTAATATATGTATATCCATGATCATCATAATGACATATCAATTACCCTGTAATATAAAAGTTCGAAAATCTGCTCTATATACGTATAAATAAATAGCAATAACAACACATTTAAAATGGGCTCATTATAAGTATAACATTACAAAAATAATATTAGCACAGAATCCCTGATATGGAATCATTTAGTATAACCTAGAGCTGCTTGAATCACAAACAACAGCTTAATAATCGTTGACAAACAAGCTCTTCAATATAGCTTAGTAGGACTCGTTTACCTTTAATAATTAGGAAGTGCACATATGATACATAGCTACTATGTTTTCCATATGTCAACTGGAAGGATTGAAGTAATAAGACGCTATCAGATCACTGAACTTTGAATAATTTCAAATTATTTATACTGAATATTATAAAAGTAGTCTTCTGAAACGAGTTCTTAACTCAACCTAATTAATAATGTTCAATACTTAAAAGAGCTAACAAACCCACATAGAGAGCTATATTCCTATACAGGGTACAGTATATATCTTCAAAATTTATCAACAAATACCTGTAGCACATTTTTATTTTAACATAAATTATTATTACTAATAAGCCTACTACTGCAAGGCATTCATACACAGTTTGCAATATTCGATTTATCCACGACAAGAAGAAGAATCGAGTAATTTCTAAATTACAACAAATAGTAATGTGATGCATTTTACATTTATAACGTACATGAGAGAGATTCTTGGACCCAATAAGAGACATGTGAGTATTTTTCAGTTTGACTTGCTTGGTGATTTCCTTAGACTAATACAAGCTCTGTATTGAAATCCTTGGTTACAAGTTGGACCAGGCTGCCGTTTGGAGGACGTTCTTCTCCCTTAGACCAATTGTGAAACAATCTATAACAAAAATAATAATACTATCAAAATCAGGAAATAAATTAGGGGGAATATATTATATTAATATTATACATAGTCTTATGCGCTCGTACGCTGTCACGGGTTGACGAATGGCCTCTTGCACGGCCCACACAGGCATAGCATAGAATCGCCCACGTACACTGTCATTGATATAAAAACTTGACGGGTCAAGGGTCACACGGCATATGTAATTTGCAGACGGAGTTTCATAGCTTATAAGTTCTAACTAGGCCTATGTTTATTTTTACCAGACTACTGTGGAATCATTTGGCTGGACAGATTGGTTATTGGTCGTCATATTTCAAACACTAGGGGTTAATCTAGTATGTTTGTGATAACATCGATTAATAATGTTAAACGATTCTCAAATCGAAAAATCGCTTCTTTTTTAGTCAGTGCTGTACTTCTTCACATCGCGAATACGTGATTGTACTAGAGCGCGCACATGGTCGCGCACATGGCACATGGAATGCAGGTTATACGCTGTTCCCCTCCTTCCCCTTATGTTTCCCCAAACAAAGCGTTTCAATCCATTTGTAGCATTTTGTACAGTAAAACCTCTATGCACCGTTCCCGGATCCATCGTTTTCCTGCTTGTATCATTCATTTTTTCCCACCCCACTACTATTTAATCAATGTTAAATTCTCCTGGATGGATCGTTTTCCTGCATGGATCGTTTTATTTTCCTGGTCCCTTGAAAAACGATGGATAGAGGTTTCACTGTATTGTTGAGATTTTACTATCTGTTAACAATCAGCATGATTGAAGATACAATGTACACGTGCTCATCCACCTGCAACTTGCAAGTCACATTGCATTTTACGAGAGCAGTATACTGACAGCTATACGTGTCTCGAACAATCATCTCTATTTCGTATTTAACCCCACTAATGCTCGGGAGTTTTCGTCTCGATGTGTCGATATATTTGTGCGGTTGTGGGAGGAGGTGTGGAATGTGATGCGTGTGCGATGGGTGTGGGGTAAGGGGAAAGAGAGGTGAAAAACACAAGCTATCCGTTCGGTTACGTCTTACAGCCGAACGTTGACGGAAATACCCGAATGGTACAGTACAGTTCAAAGAAGTCTTTAGCAGCTATTTTTCACGTAAATTGCCGTGGGAAGGTTTGAAAAAATGTTTAAATTGACACAACTGAAAAGGCCCTTAAGGCCTTTTTTAGGCCTATATATATATATATATATATATAGGCCTAAAAAAGGCCTTAAGGGCCTTTTCAGTTGTGTCAATTTAAACATATAATATATATATATATATATATATATATATATATATATATATATATATATATATATATATATATATATATATATATATATATATATATATATATACATAAAACCACAAGATCAAAATTATTTTGAGATATTTTCAACATATCAAAATCTCAAGATGTTTCATTTATTATTTTATTAATAGGGCCAATTATGGTGTTTTATTATTCAAGTTTTATATTAAAACTAGAGCATGCAACATTCTTACTTGGCTATAAACTCGAGTGGAGTCCAGGTGGAGAAATCTGCATTAGCCATCCACTTTCTATTCATGGGAGTATCCAACGTGATTGGCAAGATCGCAACAGACATGCTGTTGAGTGGAAGACCGCTATCTTCAGCAGCTAAAGACTTAGTCAACTGATGTATTGCTGCTTTTGCCATTCCATAACCAATCATTCCAGGAGTTGGACCAACAGCTGGTTTAGCTCCAGGTAGTGATATGAAGCCACCTTCTTTCAAATGTTGGGCAGCAATTGATGCTGCAATTGTTGAGCTCCATACACTCTGGCGCCACATCAAATCAGTATTCTTCACAAAATCTGTTAGAAAAGTAAGTGAATTAAAATTCTGTCATATGACTTGAGTGTGTATAAGACAATAGCCTGAGGCTGGATATATGAATTGCGTGAAAGGGAAAGAAAGAACAGCAGCTTACCGAGAGTTATGAGTCGAGATAGGAGATAGTAGAGTAGATAGTGAATATCTACTCTGTGACCAAGGCAATAGCCGAAACATTATAATCTTGTGTGTACATTTCATCTCTGTGTTCTATCAACGGGCTCTCAAGTATCAGTAGGCCTATCTCTACTCATAAATCTCGGTAAGCTGCTGTTCGAGAGAGAGAGTTCTTTCTTTCCCTTTTTTTTACCCAATTCATGTACCGTAATTAAAATACCGGTATGTATATTGTAGACTTCATCAATCTAGGCGTCACCTAACTATGCTAAGTTGTACATAGCTTCTATGTACAAGGGGGGTTATAAGCACATCTGTAAGTTGGGTTTTGTGGAGTTGCTCTCTTGTGACCAATAATTTTAGAATACATCTCACTATGTACTAACAGTAGGTCTACTCATCAAGTACCATTAGACGAAGGGTAGCGAGTTTGATGCTAGCATGTGCGTTACAGTACTAGCAAGAGTTACGGGGGCACTATATGAGTCGCAGTGGCAAAGTACACACAAGATACGTGTGCTAGGAAATGAGGTAAAGTATACCTTGTTAATACAGTACAACCTCGATAGTACGACGCTCGATACAACGACGATCGCGATAGAACGTCGTTTTGAGATAGTCCCGGCCAATCCCCATAAGACTCAACGTTATTTTATTTTGTTAGTACGACGCTCATTATAACGACGATCGCGATAATACGACGATTAAAATGGTCCCCACAGTATCAAAAATGCAATTACTACGACGAATTAATTGCAAAAAGTAACAACCAATAATAATATGTACACTTCGTTGCAAAGATGCAGTCAAGCTCAAGCTCACGACTCGCCTCACGCGCTCTCCTCTCTCCAGCCCGCGGGTAGGAAAAATCCTACCCGCCGACAAACCTAATACATAATAATAATTATTGTTATATTTATAACTGTACTGACTACAACATAAATGTCAATTGTTGACGACAATACAGTATCTTATTGTAATTAATTTTCCTAAATCCTTCATCTTCCTATAATTAAAAAAAGGGATAAATTTCATTTATAACGACGATCGCAATAATACGACGATTTAACTGTCGCCCCTGAACGTCGTACTATCAAGGTTGTACTGTATTTATAAATAAGTGCTGAAAAGTTCCAAATTCAAGGGTTTTGTACTTTTTATCCTTTTATAGACGAGCTTTAGCGAGGATTCAATTTGACATACTGAAAACAATTGGTGTTCGTTTTTATGTTTTTCTTTTTCTTTTTTTTATGTTTTTTTGTCGGTTCTCCACAGGTCAAACGGCTACAGCTATCGACTTCAAACTTTTTTTAAATATGGTTCCTCATCTAACTTAGATCTGCATAGTTTTGTGGCATTATCGGAGGGTAACTTTTTTTTTATGAATTTTATTAATTTCAAGAATACCCATTAGAATAACATGGTGGAAAAAAAAAGAAAATATTTGCATTTTCCCAAAAAATGAAATTTTGCGTGAAGTTGAATTACATTTTGATACACATTTCTAAAAAATTTCAGCTTGATCAGGTCAGCCATTTTGAAGAAAAAACATAAAATGTGCTAAATTGGTACCACTCGAAGCAGTTTTTACCCATTTTTACTCATACTTTTACTATTCGCTCGTCTAACAACACACATATGGCGTTTTCCTAGTTTATCTTTAAAACTTCCATCACTTTAGTGGGGGTTCAACAAACCACAGGCTGAGTCTTTAGGTAGGGATGTTGGCCTAATTGTGTACATATTGAGATCAGAAGTAGGCCTACTGTCCTACTGCCACATTAAATTACCTACTAGGAAAACGCCATATGCGTTGTTAGACGAGCGGATAGTAATAGTATAGGTAGTAATGGTTAAGAACTGCTTCGAGTGGTACCAATTTAGCACATTTAATTTTTTTTCTTCAAAATGGCTGACCCGATCAAGCTGAAAATTTTTAGAAATGTATATCAAAATGTAGTTCAACTTCACGCAAAATTTCATTTTTTTGGAAACATAAAATTTCTTTTTTTCCGTCATGTTATTCTAATGGGTATTTTTGAAATTTCTAAAATTCATAAAAAAAAAAGTTACCCCCCGATAATGCCACAAAACTATACAGGTCTAAGTTAGATGAGGAACCATATTGAAAAAAAGTTTGAAGTTGATATCTGTAGCCGTTTGACCTGTGGAGAACCGACAAAAAAACATAAAAACAAAAAAACATAAAAACGAACACCAATTTTTTTCAGTATGTCAAATTGAATCCTCGCTAAAGCTCGTCTAATAAGAACAAAACAGTTGTCTTTTTATTACTGGGATTTACTGAATTATTTAGCATTTTGAAATAGGTATTCATAGCATAGACCATTTTGAAAAAAAAAAGGGAAAATCATTTGCAATAATGCGACGTTTCTTTCTTTTTTAGTTTCCGGTACCGATTCCTTACAACGATATTTATCAATAGCACTGTATGTTTATATAGGTAGGCCTATATATACATTTTTTTAGTGTTGCTGAATGACCTCACCAACAGCTAGGTTATACAGGGGTACGAATGAGCAGGTGATAATGAAACGATGAAGTGATGATAGGTGAAAGGACGATTACAAAAACCCATTCCTTATTCAGAACTCCACGCCCGAACACGCCACGCCCGACTCGGCGAACCCACGCCCAACGGTGACTTCAGTGTCTGAAGCGTGCCTCAGCTGACTGAGCTAACGGGGGCGGCTTTTTTTTTTCTTTTGGTTACTTGATCGTAAATTACCTAGTTAAGCTTGAACTATAGTACTATCAAGTAGGGATAACATCAATTAATCGATCGATTACCCCTGAATTGATCCTGAAATTTAGAGATTAATCTTAATTATTTATTTTTTGCAGTAGGCTTACGCAATTACTGACTCACTTCGACTTTTGTAGGCCAAAATCACGATTTTACCGGATGCCATGTTTTACCACTCTTGGCAGATAGATCCATTTGTTTTGTGTAAAAGTCCTCCACCTTGTGATTTGACAGTTCAATTCCCTAATTTTAAAGAAGTATGTACATTTAATTGTGATAACGGCCAAGACCATGACATCGCAAAACATTACGATACAGCGAAATGGAAACAGACTTGCCAGAAATCATAACGATATCATGTCGGACAACAAGAAATATTCGGAACTGGAAACCCTGCTTAAAGCTGGATTTCCATGCACGCATTCTCACTTTGAGCCGCCACGACGCGCGATATGGTATCGCGCGTCATGGCGGCTCAAAGTCGCGAGTCGGCAGACATTTTCCTTCACTGACCAATCAGGGACAAGTCGCGAATCGCGTCACGAAAGTAGAGGTTTGCTCAACATTCGAGCGGTATGAGCTCGCGATATTGGCGGAATTACACAGTTTCGGATACTGCATCCGGCGATTTATCGATAATCGACTTCGATTAGACGTTGACAGATTAAATAAATGCAAACAAACGCAAATAAATGCAAATTGAACAAACTAAATGCCGCCAATAGTAGTTCAAGTTTTTGTCACTAGATGTCTATACTCTTGAATCGCCAAGCAACTTTCAAAATGTTCGCCAATCGTGATTTTGACGCGCGACACGAGAATCGCGGGGATGGAAATCCAGCTTTATGCTGATCCAACCAACAGATAAAAATAGATTGGTTAAACCAACAATTTTGAATAAATTAAGTTTAGTTACCTTTTGATGCAGCATTGCCTCCAGCCCATCCTCCAGCAACACAAATGACAGCGTCAATTTTATCGCCTTTTAGTAAATTTCCAACTTGTGTTAATACATCTACTTCCTAAATCAAAATAAATCAAATACAGAATACTGTTTTCAGCCTCAGTGGCATGCTGGGGCCAAAAAGTCATGTGGGCCCACTGACTATGAATGTGTATAGGGCCTACTGTGTTGAATAAAATATATATTAGGCCTATGTATATAATATATATATAGGCCTATTATATACATATCGATATCAGCTGATGAAGATTTTTCTACCCTAGAATTCAGTCAGAACCTCTGCTTAGTCCTATATTCAGCACAATACGTAATTACCTTAGTAAATATTAAATAATTATTTTCAACTCTATTTAAGTATAGCAGTTCCTACAATGATGAAAAAATTACCAAAAATAACTTTCCGTTGTTGTATGACCTTAAATGTACCTTTTCCTAACAAACTTTGAACGTTTATAGAATTACCTTGAAAAATAAACTTGAACTATCAACAAGTTTGTTTCAATGGTGATTATGTGAACTTTCTGACAGTTCCCTTTTAAACCAAACATGCACAGGCTGTACATTGTATATGTGAAAAAGTTCACATAACCCTTTTAGTTGTAAACAAATCAATTTAAAAAAGGTACCTGTCCATGAATTTTGTAAATAATGTTCTTGCACCTATATGCCTATATAATACAGTACTGTATACATACCTGTAATATGTATATTTAAATTAGTGGAACCTCTTTAGTATGTTTTTCAGAGGACCAGACAAAAAACTTACTGAATAGAAAAACTCACTAAAGAAACTATCTAACATGTAAGAGCATAATAGATGGGATCAAAAAATGAACATACTAACGTGAGAAATGTGCTAAAGAAAAACTTACTAAATTCAACTTTAGAAGTTCTACCGCACACTATAATTTAACAAATACACTGCAATGAAAAATTAGGGTTGCAAATTGCTCCAAAAAATACATATTTCTCTGCCTGCTGCTTTTTTCCCATATTAAACTACCAGTAAATATTGCATATTTTAATTTTTTGGTTTGTAAAACAAAGAAACTGGGTGTGTTTGCAACCCAGGCCAGGGCACCCCTGCATAGATTCAAAATCTAGACGCACTAGAATTGATACGGTCAGCTAGTTATACATTCATTGACTGTAATACTGTAATTATATATTAATTTGTACCTGTTCCATCCAACCTTCTTCAACTTTGACAAGTACATTGGCATCGGCCTGGTCATTTTCTCTCATATCGATACTACCAACCCACTGTGAAGAAAATAACAATTAAGCCATGAATTCATGCATGTACATATTTGCACCACATACTTCTGCAGTCCTGCTGCAATTATTTTAGTAGGCTTACAGGTATGGTACAAATTCATAATTAATACGGTAAATGAGAATTCTTCCAAATATCCTACCTAGCTGCCAGTGGCTGTAATTATTGTAGGCCTGAACCATAATCAAATGACAATGTTTGTAAAATATTTGAAAATGATCGCCTATTTGTATGATAGCAGATGAAAGATTTTGTATTTGATCCTTTGTCTCACATGCTATTGACTAAGCCTAATCCCTGCCGTCCATCCTGTATCTTCATATTTCCAGACGTATTTCATGGTATTTCCCTGTCTACTACTTATCATTGTGATCTTTACGTACGTTGCCGTGGTTTGAAGGCTCGAATTAACCGAGTGTCAGTGTGAGGGTTAGAAAAAGATGTCAATCTGCGTACCCAGCTAATAAATGCGTTCCAAGAAAATCATCACTACCGCGTGACATCACCAATAGCCAAGAGAATGAGATTATTTTCAAGACGCGTACAGAGAGAATTGTGATTTGACACAAGAGATCCATCCCGCTTCAGTGTTTAAAAAATTGGTAATATGTGGTAGGACCGAATGTTCTATCAATAATGATCAAATAATTATTATTGAATTGATAATTAGTATGATAAATTATTGTTCCAACATAAGGGGGGGGGACCCTGTGGAAATCTTTTGTTTTGTAACATTAACCCATGAAAATACTCTTACACATTCAAACAAAATTCCGCGTCGGTAACTTTCAAAGGAACTTTTCAAGTTCCTTTTTTTCTGATGAATTGTACAGGTTACTAGTTTTTTTTGGGATCGAGTAACAGAAATTGGTTCTAGTTTCTTTATTTGAGAAACTTCCTCAACACTGGACCTACCGGTAGCATATCGAATATATTGAATTTTCGATTATTTTTTACTAATTATTGGCTGCATCATTTATACCGCAGCGCAAAATCGACATTTACCAAGTTGGTAATTGCAGTTGGATTGCAATAAGTCTATGTGTTGATATACACAAGTAGACCCGCCATCCTAATAGGCCTACAATTTGGAAGGAAATATTTTGTCTATATGCACGTCTTGGCATTGTCCCGGATTTTCCTTTTTTGAATATGGTCACTATGCTAGGAGCGTGCTGATCAGTCAACTTGGTGATCATGGTGCAGACAATATTAGTCTAAAATATTATAGACCCAAATTGTATAAACAAAAAGGTGGCAGTCAGTAACTGCTAGGCCTACACACAATTGTTGTATAATATATAGTGCCTTTCCACTCGATATTTTCGCCATTGATTTTTTCTCTGAATGGTATGTAGCAGTTTCACTATAATAATGTTCAAAAGGAAAGTCACTGCGACCATTCACAAGTTTCACTGCAGATGAAAATGGTATGCTGTGGCATTATTATAAAGTCAATGGCTGTGGGTATGCCTACATCCACCTGATCTGGCCACCTAAATTGACCCAGTCAATATCATCCATATGACCGCTATATTTGCATATTTGCGCTATGCCTGAACCAATTTAATCTACGACATTAGCCTAGCGGTGAGATCATATTATAGTAATTATACGCCTAAATAGTTAATTATGTCCTAGGCCTACAAAAACGTCAACCAAATCAAACCTTTGCGCTAAAAATTTGACGCAATAAAGCGAAGATAGATGGCGTAAGCGTGTCTAACATCGTTGGAAAGTCCGTAAGCCTATAGATTAGAAAGTAGTCAGCTGTGACAACTTTCCTTTTTGCTATTTATCTCACAAATACACATTTTCAATTATTTTACAACAATTAATGGATCAAAAGATCCAATATAAAATATAGCACAAACCCAGTTTTGAGATTTGAAGTGCGAGACACATGCTGCGCCCAAAGCTCCTTTTCCACCATAAATAAAAACACGTCCAGATACAGCGGCCATGTCGATCGAAATGTAAATTTGCTATTTTCGTATGGAATGATGGGAAGAAAATTCCGTGACGTCATAATGGCCTAGTTGGGTTAGGTTTAGAATGGATTTATGTTGAAAATTTTTCGTCGATTGGAAGGTATTGTGAGTAGCTATTAATAATCAAACTGCAAAACTTCGAAAACAAAAGTTACGTAGATCAAAAGAAGACCAAAATCAAGTTGGGGAGTTTGAAATACTCTCTGAAATGTCTCGTCATGAAGGTGAGTGATGCCCTATCACAGGTCAGAGAATAGGCTGGATGTACGTTGTTGGCTGGGTTCGTTTCTTAGCGTAAAGCAAATTCATCAAGTTGTATCTGTTTTTGATCTATTTACTATTTATAACAGTAATATTATTCGATACTGATTATTAAATACATGTGAATGTTCAGTAAATTTTTCCAGGCTGGTAAAACAAGGTGACAAGCAGAATGTTTTTGTCTAAAAAGATGAAGGTTGCCTAAATAAAGTTGGCACAGCTTATGCCTTTCAATAGGGAAACTGCATTTTAAAATAATAAATTGCACTCTACAATCTTTAAAATGGATCATCCTTCGTTTGAATCAGACTTTGGTAAATTTGAATATATCTGTTGCTTATGTAATTTCTGACTTGTTTTAATTAAAATTATCCTAGCCTAGGGCATAGACCTAGGCCAATGCTGAACCTAGGAGGCTCGAGGTAATAGTCGAGGCTAGGCTCAGCCTTAGTTTAGCCCTTGATTGGTTTAGCTGCTTTTAAATACATACCTAGGTCTGTGCTAGATCCTAGCCCTTGGTTAGAATATTCAACACTAGCTAGGCCTAGGCCTGCCAGGGTCATGCCTATTTTTGACATCTATCATTTTATATGCAACCTTTTAGCCTAGGTAGGCTAGGCCAACGTAGTTATTATAAAGTCAATGACTAGGCCGTACTTGCTCTTCTACTTGCCCTATGCCATTGAGTTTGTAGTTCTCAATGCCTAGGCCTACATGCCCTTTCTGGTTACTTGCCCATAAACATACCATGGATCAACTTCAAGAACATTAATTTGACAAGTTGAACCTCTCAATGCAGCATGGTCTGATGTAGCTTACCATGAATTTTATTCCAGTTGGTCTTTGTTACTTCAATTAAATTAACATGATAGCTTATTTGTATGGAACAGTTTCTTGGGAGTGCCTCAGACTCCTGAAATCCTGTCTCCTGAGCAGCAACATAGTGGCAGCAGGATACCGTTTAAACTTACAGTGCGAGATCTCCATTTTTGTCAGAATACAGGCATACATACCCTTTTCCATGGCAAATTAACCTTCTGTTCAGAATCTAGCTATCCCAAATGGTAGGTCTACATCGGTCGAAGCTGCGCTTTCCTATGTTTTGTTTTTCATTGAATTTGAATGGTTCATCCTTCAACGGCTTCAAATTTATAGTACCCGCAAAAAAAGCAAGTCATGCCTGCCAAATTCCTGGAAACAACATGCATGGCGTTCTATAGAACGGATGTTGAACATCTACGCATATAGGCAAGTGTGATATTCTGGTACGGTACCACTATCTTGCGCATGTGGCTACAGGCTTTCATGGTCCGACGGCCTGAGTATTTCCATTGACTTGGATTTAATTTCATCATTAATAAGGTTGACATAATATCACAACCTTCTGAGACTTGGGTGTAGCTAATGCCATGTTCTACTGCCAGCCCACGCCTTTTAAAAGCCTTTTAATCTTTGTTTCATTATGCCTTCTTGCGGTACCGTAATAACGTATACTCAAAGGCATCGGTAAGCTGCTGCCACAATTTCCATTACGTTGAGTGTAGAGGTCTAGTTCTTACAAATTGTAACTAGCTGTGTGATTGTGATTTGGTTTTCTGTTATGGTGGAACATATGCTAGTAGGACCTAATAATGGAAAAACATTATTGCCTACTTATGCTAACATATAGCACAAACTGAATATTTAAACATTCGTGATGGGCTATAGGCCTACATATAGCTAAACCTACTTTATCAAAAATACATCTAGGAACAAGGCATTATTGTTGAGGCGGAACAAGAGCTATTCTGAAGTATTAAAATATTAAAGTATAAGTGCCTCTAGCTCAGCAAAGCTCTGCTCTGAAAATTCAAGTTTTATGTATGTGTGTCAGTGTGAGTTTGAGTTTGATAGGGCATGGGATTTTGTAAACATAATTAATTTTATTTGTCACTTCCTATTTTGTACTGCCAAATAAGGAAGTTCTAGTAATAAGGTCTTGAGCAAACAATAATCATTGAAATATAAACATTTTCATGTAGGCCGACCAGTAATATTTGTCTGTCCAAAATGTGATTTCATTTTAGTGTATAGGCCTACCCAAGCCATCGTGGTTGGTGCCCATAAGGATGTACTTACAACATATGTATTAGATGTGAATAAACAAGACTCGAGTTATTGGTCAAGTCATCTTTTAGTAGGGCTACGTGCTTCACAGATTTGTGGATGAACTAGTCAAATTATAATGTCTGCCAATATTAGTCGTATCAGGAGGGAGCTGGTTAGTCCTTGAGATTTTCTCCGTCAAAATAGGTGAACTACGGTACCTCCGAGAAGTATAAGAAAGAAAATGGCGATAGAAAAATTCTATTGGGAAGTGTCCCTTTTGTAAACCAAGAAACTAACTTATGGTAATGTACCTGGTAGTGATAATTTCAGTAGAATCACTTTGAGAGCTAATTAAGAGGAAAAAATTATGATGAATTATATTCAACAGTATGGAGGATACTAAGCGATACCGGTATATCTACTAACAACTTTTATTGTTTTGTTCAACTTTTATTGTTCAATTATTATTTTGTACTTGATTTGATATTGATAAGGACTATTTTAAAGTACCGGTCCTAGTTGTGCGCTGGTAGATGCTGTAAGCAGTGTATAGGCCCTATAGTTTTGTAGTAGGCTAAGGTAAATATTTATGAGCTTGATAATTTTAGAGTAATTTGAATCATTTTCTGTCAATGTACCAGTATGCATTCAATAGTTCAGCATACCATCATTCCATAACCATCATTTTTCAATACCGATACTTTTCTTCTGTCTTTTAGGTGTGAGCTGCGATTCGTGCCTAAAAGGAAATTTCCGGGGTCGACGCTACAAATGCTTGATTTGTTACGATTATGATTTATGTGCCACTTGTTATGAAGCAGGAGCTACTACCACTCGCCACACGACTGAGCACCCAATGCAGTGTATTTTAACCAGGTCTGATTTTGGTAAGTAGGCCTACTGGTACCTGACTAGACCCTTCCTTCCACAAGTAATGGTGGGTTGTAGCCAACATTCAGCAGTAACAGATTGCATGATCGGTTGATCATTCAAACTCCCGTGTCTTGAGTGTAGGCATATTTTAAATAATGTCAACAAATGTTATACCGGTAGGCTGGTAGCTTGACCTTCCTTCAAGTTTCTCCGATGTTCCTACAGTTTCAACATGCTGCTATTTGTCATTGTTTGTACTGTATATATAGGCCTACGCCTACACATTATTTTATTTTAAAGTTGTCCTCACGATATGGCTCCACCTTATTTAAATCCAAATCGTCCCACTTGCACTAACTGCGTGGTCGCATCAACGGGAGATAGACCAGCGGCATGGGACACACTCCCAACTACTAGCTTTTTAACCGCGACAACTTTAATATACTTGTATACTTGACATTTTTCTTTGTATTGGACCTAATCTGTTATTTTTATGATTGTAGATCTTTTTTATGGTGGAGAAGCACTAACTTTAGAGCAACCGCAAGCCTTTACATGTCCGTACTGTGGTAAAATGGGTTACACCGAGACCACCTTGCAGGAGCATGTGGCATCGGACCATACAGAAACGTCATTTGAAGTTGTAAGTTTTTAAATTGAATTTATGAAGATTGCTAAGAATGGCTGCCATTGGTAGCTCAATCTGAAAATATTCTTTCCGAGACAGAACCTAAAATTTGTAATCGAGAGACAACTCTAGTTTCAATATAAAGTTCTTTTCATTTCAGGTTTGCCCAGTTTGTGCATCTTTACCAGGAGGAGATCCAAACTTGGTAACCGATGATTTTGCCGGTCACTTGACTTTGGAACACCGAAGTGGTCCAAGGGACCTGATATCTTTTCTCATATCCTTTTCATACATATTGCATGGTATTATAAGTTTGCAGAACAGTGTTTTCATTGATTTGTTCTTAAAACTTGGTTGGCAGAAACAATGCCTATTGCCTAGCGTAGTACAGTAAACCCTCGTTAATTTCAAACTTAGATAATTCTAAATTTGTCGTAATTCGAAGCAAATTCAGTACTCGACCCTAGATTCAGGGAATACCATGTTGAATATTTCGATGATTCAAAATTCAAACTCTTTCGTCCCCAAATCATTAATTTATTATTGTAGAATCATTGTAAAATTCATTTTTTTCCGTTAATTATGTTTTTTTAAACGGAAACTGATGTAGTTAGGCCTAACAATGTTGAGAGCTAGTTTGAGCTAGTTTTCAGAAACAGAACCGCATTGCAGGTATGTACTTGGAAGACGTAGGGCCTATAGGGCCTAGTTATGATTTGAATGAATTTGTACAAGTAGGCCTAATTAAATGGTAGGACAACTTACAATACCGGTAGGCCCTACTTGATTAAAATTTGTCATCATTTTCTCGTGCTATTAGTATTGCTCGACTTATTCGCATGCACAAAGCTAGTTCTAGAACGTGTAATTTTGATACAGGCCTAGCTTGATAATTGCTTTCTCGTAGATTTGAATTTGCCTTAACTACTAGCTCACGACGAACCTGCAGGGTCTCGACACGGCGTGCGCAGGATACCACACCCCTCGCGCGGGGTAGGAGGTCCTCGTGCTAGACGATCCAACATGCATTTCAGTTCCTCCGGCGGTTTGTCGTCGCTCTCTCCATCAAGCCGAGACAGCGTGGACCCGATTGCCGAGCTACTGTCACAACTGTCGGGCGTGCGACGGTCGGCCGCGGGCCAGGGATCGACTCCATCACAACTTCAACAACTACAGATGCAGCTCCAGCTTGAGAGACAGCAGGTGAGGGTATGGACATTTTTTTTAATTCTTCCATTTTAGTGTCAAATCACTACCATGCTGAAATCATGTGACACAGTAGAACCTTGATAGTGCGTCGTTGAGGCTAACCTTTAACTGATGGTATTGAAAATACAGTGTCTAAAACTTCTGTTAGGAGTTTTGTTTCTTTATTTCTCTATTTGATTTTAAATTGAATTTGCTTGCTTGAATTAAGCTCGTTCACTCAAACTGAAATTGTGCTCAAACTTGCTCGAGTCTCACTCGAATTCCAAAAGCTTTGTTTGCACCGCTCTATACTGTAACATAGGGTGAACGTTTAATCGCTGATTGGTTGTATCGTTTTTTATAACTGTAAAATAATTGTTGAATTTGAAGCGTAAAAATACAAAATGAATGCAATGTTAACTATTTGATTTTTTATTTATCTTCGTGATGGTACTCACATCTCGTTTGGTTCTAAACAAGGAATTGTACCCACGGCACTGGACCCCTATTATATTTAGGGATAACATCGACTATGGAAACTAGGAATCAATTCTCAAACCATCAGAATTGATTCTTTGTAAAAAAAATCATTGTTTTTTGCCATTCTAAATTGGTTTCCTGGTATCTGCAATGTTTTTCGTGAGAATTTGCTGTTGCTAGTCCTTTTGAAGTGTGCTGTACTATTCGCTGTTCCTCGCTCTTCTTTTAATCGTTCTTTCCCCTCACCAAATGATCACCTGCATGCTCACTATCTCTTTTGATTGTTAAGGTTTCAGTTTCACATTGCTCTAGGAAAGACAGTGATGCTACTCATAAAATTAATGTGACTGCTGATTAACTTACAAACTGCTGAGTATGAAATGATAATCTTGAACAATAACAGAGATACATAGTGAGTTATTTTTGTTAATAGCATTCATGATACTATTGCCTTCTAGTTGATTGCAGAATGAATACTTTGCATGGTAATGATTTATTCATGAAATGTTTTGTGTAATTTCAAACTTCTAAATGGCCCTTTTAGGCCTAATAGTTTTTATCTTCTGGTGAGATAATACAATATTCTTCCCATGTTGTGAAGTGAGCTATTGAGTCATTGAGAACTTCATTTGACAGATATCACATGGCTTAACACATGGTAGAGGTGGGGTGAGTGGGTGTAGCAACACGTGAGCCCGTTACACTATGCAATTCCAAACATATTTTTAAAAAGCGGGGTACAACAATTGAAATAATACAGAGTGAGATAGAATCTGAGAGCAGAGCTTGGCAACATAGGGTGGTGACAAACGGTGGAGGGAGGGGTATTCAACGTAGCCAGCAGTAGTATTGCTATCTTGAGACATGTGCTCGCGTTGTCGTCCTTTGCGCAGATGGCAGTAAAGTATAGTTATTCACACAAAAAAGGTACAAAAGAATCGATTATTCGACGTTAGCCCTAATTATATTGTCGAAAATAAAAGTTGAAAAAATAAAATGCTGTAGGACTACAGTACCAAGAATATTTTCTAGTTAGTATCATTAACTGTGTTGGTTTTTAATTTAAATTTCAGTTTCA
The DNA here is from genome assembly GCA_907164805.1 of Brachyptera putata. Taxonomy (NCBI): domain Eukaryota; kingdom Metazoa; phylum Arthropoda; class Insecta; order Plecoptera; family Taeniopterygidae; genus Brachyptera; species Brachyptera putata. The sequence goes on from OU015462.1 coordinate 31,196,230, forward strand.
GTTTTTCTCTCGTCACAACTTACAGTCCACGTAGATTTTATTGGCAATTTTCCAATGCCCAAAGTAGGTGATAAAATGGTACGCACCCGTTCCCTTTTTTGGGCGTAGTATCTGGCGCCCTCGTGTCTTCGGGTCACTCTGTTTACATTTCATACTCGCTTGACATTGAACCAACAAACTTGTGTAAATGTGTAATGACTAATGACCTTGTTGTTGACGGCTCATCTAGCTAGCGCGCAATGTTGTCTCTATCAAAATTATTTTTGCAGTAATCACTTTATTACAACCGTAGTAAAAGATTTTTAATCATTTCGTCGTACTATATATAGTTCTCTTTCACGGGAACCAAAAAACACGCCGTATCCTCTTGATGGTCGTTGTATTAAGGGACGTACCGGTATTAACAAATGAAAAATACACAGGGACTTATAGGAATTGACCGGGACTTGAAAAAAACAATAATTTATATTTTATCCCGATCGTTGCTGAAATAACGGACGTACTAAAGGGGTTCTACTGTGTATCAGAAGGTTGTGATTTTATTCCTAGATAATAGACTCATTAGTCCCCTATTTTTCTTGTTACATATTTTTATAAGTTTATAATCCTTAATAATGGTACATATAATAATTTGAAAAATGTTTGCCTAGATACATCCTATTCGAGAATGTCTTGAAACTGAATGTTTATCGAGGCATTTTGCTCTCCCCAAATCGATTTGAACCTAAATTAAAATAAAGTTCTTCAAATACAACAAAACATAACAACTGCACTATTCAGTTGGTATCAGTGAGATTTATGCATGACACTCTCAAATCGATTTGATGGCTGACACATTTATCAAGATATTTAAAGCTGATTTTCAACTTTCAATTTAGCTGCTCACCTGTTTTGAAAACAATCTGGTTTGGCGTAAATTGGATGCGGTTTCAAACCAAGAGTCGAAACGGATTTTATTAAGCCAGTTTGAAATGCCTTGAAAACTTAGTCGTGGAGACATGGAAAATTATTTATGGAATCAGGCCTATTCATTGATTTGAGGAGTGATCATAATTTTTCACTCTGTAGGAAGCTACTTGTAAGATAATATTTCTTACTGTTGCCCGTACCTTGTGTAGATGTATACTAGTCACCCAGAACATATTGTTCACCTGCGACTGCACTGTTCCGTTGATATCAAGTTTTGAGTGTTCTATTATTTATTTGTGGCATTTATGGGATTTCTTAGGATACATTAGTGTGTTTCTTTGTAATCAAGAAGGACAGCTGAATTGTGCATTTTTTTGTTGTGCGTTTAGGCAGCAAGACAGCAGTTGGAACGTCTACCTAGGCGCCAGACACAAACCATTTCATCCGCCAACTCTGCGGGATCGGGAACTGCTAACATTGTCACTACAAATTCAGCTGGTACCCATACTGCTGTCGTATTGGATAATAACTCGAGTCAAACTACACAAAACAACTCGCAGTTCTTGTTATCTAGGTAAGATACTGGATGAAACAATTTCTGAAAGTCCACATTGACGCCTTTTGTTGTCAAAAATAAAAGTGGCACATCTAGTGTCATCTATCGTCAATGTCAATTTAGAACAGATGGATTAATCAATTATTTTCAGGATTGGTGGGGATGAGTTGAGCAATTTTTAGGCAAGTTTCAAGCAAGCAAAATATGTTATCAAGCAAGACTTTGGCCGTGCGTCCAATCCAAACAAACGGTCGAGTTCCAAGTTTGTCAACAGAATTTATAAATTCAAACACTACATTTTCATCTCCGTAACGCGTACTAAGTCTTTTTAAATCATTATTGACTCATAAAAAAGTCACTAGCATCTTAGAAAAGTAAGTGGAGAAAGAGCAATTTTTCTCAATCTATTCTCGACATGGTAGATATTTTTTTAGTCTATGCCAGGCCTGCCACCAACTTTTTTTTTAAATCCTGTTCATGTTACCCAAAAATCCTGTAAAATCCTGTAAAAATCTCATCAAAATATCCTGTAAAATCCTGTAAATTATGCGTTACTAGTTCAAAAAATGCGGAAATTTACCAAAATATATTGTAAAAAATCCACTATCCACTCTATTACCAAATGCAAAATACCCAATCCACTCTATTAGACAATAAACAATATTGATAATATATCTTCCAAGTTTAGATTTGTTTTTATCCATCCTATAGTGTTGAAAGAGTAGCGCCCTATAGACTCAGTTATCACCCATAGCACACTTCCAGGCAAGCATTGTTGATTGATGATAAACAGATGTGTCAAAGTGTTTGTCTTGGTATTCAGTGTAACATGATCCAGAGTCTGACCTCCTGACCTCTAATGGAGAAAAAGGCATAAGGATATTTTATGAGTATGTTTGTTGTCATTTGTTGACACATTTACGACAATATTACATCCCCACAATTGACGATTGGGGGTCTGCCTTATGCTTTAATATGGACGACCGTCGTGCATACAATCTGAAGACGATTGTGGGTTCGCCCTATGCTTTAACACTGGACGACCGGCAGTGTTTCACGGGAACTGTTTTTGCGATGTTTTTACATCAGAAAAAAACTGTTTTCAGCGAGCGCGCATAAATATATCGCAGAATATGACAGTTTTGCGTCTTATATGCGTGTAAATACGGTAACTCTACCGATTTACCGCTGTTTATGTTCAAATTTTCGTGAAGTCACAGATATCCGTGAAAATAAGCAAATTTGCTCAAAAATCCTGTACACTTTTTAAACCCCAAAAATCCGTGAAAACGGCAGGCCTGGTCTATGCTAGTTGCGTGGCAACGGGTGCACCAACTGTGCCATGTGTTTCTCTCTGTCTGTGTCATATACCCACGTTATTGGTCAGAATTTACGACTGGTGATTAATAACCATAATGTTATCAAATATCAATTTTATTTATAATTAGGGCCTACTAGAGGCATACAAATTAATGACTTTTCCATGACCGAATGGAAAATTGCCCATTCACCTTATGCTTTAACAGTGCGCGCAAACGGTTTTGAACTTACAAAACTCGCAACCAAAAATAGTATACCGGTATTGTGAAACAAATATGTTTTATGCATGGCAGCTGATAGTGTTTCTCATAGTCAGCAACAGTAACACAGTCGATCTATATATAAATCAACTCCACACATGCTGTAATGACTCTGGCATGATAATCCAGATATAACCCTTTTATCTAGGCCTAATCATTTTGTTAGTTCCACAAGGAAGTTTTTCATAAGGACTACCGAACGAACGTAGAGATTCATGAGTAAACTAGTATTTATCAATATTTTACATTTGTTCTTGTTTGATATCCTCGGAATGTTATTTTCCTCCTGTAATGCTGGAAGCAACAAGGTTAACAAAAATAGAGGTGAAAAAGTAAGCTCTAGTGCAACCTATTGGCTGGTGCAGCTTTTGTGTTTGAGTAAGGACTATTATTTCCAGTTTCAGTATATTTCAAGATGATGAAAATGAAATTATATTAGTACTGCACAGGTGTAGTGTTTTTTACTACAGTGCACTAAAATAACTCCCTGCAATAAATAGAATTGAATCACTTGGGAAAAGAAAGGACATTTTGAGTTTGATCAAATGAAAATGGCAGCTAATGACCTGAGAAAAATGCAATGCAAACCGTTTCTACGGTTGGCCAGCCACAGCAGAAAGGTTACAAAATGAAAAAATACTAGATAGCAATAGATTGTAGTCCTACCTCTGGTTTTATCCATTGCAGTCCATAGGAAGTTGAGTTACAAAAAGCTCCATCTTCTTATTGTACTTCTTGATTACAGGTGTTTGGATAGCCCTTTGTCTGATGCTGAACTGCAGTTAGTAGAACAAGAACGCGCAGACCGCAGCCTTTTTGTCCAAGAGTTAGTACTATCGACACTGGGTGAGGGGATGGCAACTATGATGCTGGATGGTATCTCCTTGGACGCATTCGGAAGCAAGACTGAACATGAAGAAACAGGATCGCGTGCCAGTCCAGCTAGCGAAGATGCCAGCAGTAGTTCGTGCTCTTCCCGTGCCTCACCCTCTGCGGGACCACAACTGTCGGCACCCCAACAGAAGGCTAGTGCATCGTCGTCAGCGACGACGTCCAAACGGTCCTCGTCACGAGGCTCCTTGACCGGTGGAGCTCGTCAGTCTCAGCCGTTACCGGCCGGTTCTTCTCAAGCCCTCCACGTTCGAGGGGGGGCAGCGCCTCCATTGCAGATGCAGCAACAGCCCGTTCGACTATTAACTGGAACCGGTACGATCCGAGAAGTAGTTCCAGCTGCGGGGGTAGTAGGCGGTGGTTACATGGGGCGAGGTTCTTCAAGGGGTGGGGCTGGAACTGTATCTCCTGGAACGACACGTAGGAAACCGGTGCGCCCAGTGGAAGGCAGAAACCAATCTACAGAACCCCCACCACCGCACTAACACTACGCCCTAAATTACTTTCTAGTCCCATGATTTAGAAGATATCCCCCTATCCTCTAAATATCCCATAACCATCTGAATTTTCATCATTTGCTTTCCTTGTAAAAAAACATCCAAAAATAAAGTTGGTGAGACATTGAGGGGTGAATTAACCATATACCCAGTAGATAAGTAAGTAAAATAACAGTTCTTTGCAAGGAAGTAATGTCAATCAAATGCCCATAAAGATCTTAGGTAGAGGAACCTTAATGTATTACCACCAAATCAATATTCATTCCCATGTTCCAAGGAAAGAACTGAGCCCTTATTCTTCACAAATAAATCTGAATGTGGAATTTGTACAGGGAAATAGTTGTGTATGGTTTTATGTACTAGGGTATATTTGAAAACTTATTAACGTATACCTGTAAATAACTGATACATACATATATATGTATTTCATTAGAACTATCATCTTTTGATTATTAATAAACAAAGTACCATAATACTGTGGTTCAATACATCCTTCAGTCTGACCAACTTATGTTGCCTCTTGTATAGCTTGTTAATTGTGTGCTGTGTGCGAGTGTGTGGACCAGAGAATGGTGTGCAATCGAAGAACGCTGATAAATCGGAACTAACTAGCATTGATTAACTTTTGGTGATAATGGATGTTGAAAGAATTATAGATGGCTGCTGGATCTATTTATTGTTTCTTGTTGGCTTACCCTCTGTGAATATATTATTAAACAGACAGAAATTAAAATGAAGATTTCGGGAATTTTGCAGGGTGCTCCACAAACTTCTAATTTTCATAGAATATTTAGTTCTCTTGACTTCATTTATAGGAGGAAAATGTTAATGTTATTCTTTCCTCCAGTTGTATACCAGGAGTTATATTATTCTTTTGTTATTACTTAGTAAATATGCACTTTGATCCCCAATTATTATCTATGAAAAGGAACGATTGCTTTACACTTATTTTGTAATGTAATCTATTACACTCTTTAACAGAACTAACTAGTTGAACATTATTTGATTATCTTTAACTGAATTGAATATATGCTTAAATTTCTGTATTTATCATACATACTATTAAAATCGAATCAAAAGAGTTTTTTTTTGTGTACTTAAACCAGTGTCATACTAGCATCCCGCCTGCATACTGTTTTAAAACCAGTTAATATTAGTTAGGACTGGTACTAATTGCTAATACTAATACATACCTCATTTTCCATTGACAAAAAGTTATCGAAATTCCATTAAAATAATATTGGTGGTGAGGGTGGATAAACATGCTTTGATATTGTCAGTAAAATGTAACATTCTCCTAATAATTGGATGAGTGTTGGGGGTATAGAGGTGAAGATACCTGTAATAACAAGACACTGCTTATGAGAAAATGATTCATCAAAATCTCCCTGTATACCCTAATCCTATATCCACATTAGTACTGGTAGTTTTGTCCCTCGTCTGCAGCTACGGACTAGCCTATGGCAAATTACGATCCAGCTGCCTCGTCGTGCTTTCTAGCAATTGGAATAGTCGCAACATGTTGTGGGAATAGAGAGTATCAGTTTTATTATAAGATACGTTTTAAATTATAATGGAGGTCTAATGTACATTGTGAGAAACTAAATGAATCTTGAAAAATTTAGAATGGAATATATCATAAAGTAAATGAAATTTTATGTACGTTGCAAAAGAGCCACAAAAGACAACGAACATGCATTTTGTATTTAGTTTTGATCTATAAATAATCTAACAAATAATATTTTCTACAGATGCAATATCATGTTAGCCAAAAAAGTAAACTGGGTTATGGCATTGAAAATACATAAATCAATAAAAACCTGTTTTGATGGATTTGAAACAACATTATTATTCAAACATTTTATTTTTTCGATTAGCACCCGATTCATTTTTTATGCAAATGATATTTTGTGTGGTCTTATCTTCAGTAAGATATTTAAATCTGGCTTATTATATTCAACAACTCGAGTTATGATCATGGTTGAATTGGGAAAATAATTGTGTATTTCAAAGTCTAAATAATCAGTTTTCATCAGAAGAAATTTTTCTGTTTAAAACTTGAAATCCATGAAATACCGCTGTCGAACTTCTAGTTGCCTAGCCATGGCCATGCTTTCCATTTCAAATTGGATTTATGTTGATCCTGCGTCCGAAGCCATGTATCTATAAACAAAGAAGACTCACGTTAAAGCGAACACCTGCTCGTGGGTCCAAGTGTCACATAATTATTGTAATTACTGTTTTCATGTTCTAATAACTAGGTCTAATGTGAGTAAACGTTGGCAATTATTATGATGATAATGGAAACATACAAGTGTGGGTGCCTACCATGGGGCATGAGCAGGCTCGCCCATGGACTGCATATATGAAGAACTAAGTCATCAGGACACCATGGTAAGATCAATTAAGATGAGCCATTAAGTATGAGCTAGGCCTACAAGCCTAGAGCTTGTTTCATGTAAGCCCTAGTCTAGGCCTAGGTTAAGTATTATTATTAGGTCCTTCGGTTATTAAGCCCTTACTTCTGCCATTTCTGCCAATTGGTGTTTGATTTTCGAGTTTTTGGTGTTTTCTGACTTGTCAATTTGGCTTTGAATGATTTCGACTCTGAACTTCATAACATTGTCGGATTTTCCTCTCGGAAAAATGGTCACCCTAGTCTAGGCGCCTAGGCGAAGGCCCTAGTAGTTGGTGAGCTTTGTCCTTATTTTTTTTTGTATGTTTGTTTTGGGCACTGCAGCAAGTTGCAGCGTTCGACTGATCAATAAGAAACTTTTTCTGAACAGCGGACTTATCCAACTTGGGCCAAGAGCTGTATAGTTTCTGGGCCAAGTCAGTTAGGCCTAGGCCAGTTTTGGGAAAATCGTGATACATCACAAATTTTCAAAAACCCCATAAGATTGGGCTGAGCAGCTAAATAATTGGAAGAAATTTAATCAATTCCAAATTTTTTTCAATTTGGACCGTGGGCCCTACTGAACAAAAAATACATAGGCCTACCGTAGACTACTTGTATCGGCCTACATTATAGGCCCTACACAATAGGTATCTATGATCACAAATTTTCGTTCAGATCGAACTAGCCGTTAAGACTAAAATACTTGGGGCCTATTCAATGAATAGGGACGCGTACAGTGATTCACAGCTTTGTAGACTTGACAAGCTGTGTCGAGTTCTCGAGAATATTTCCTATTAGTGTAGATGTGTAGAGTTTCTGAGTAGACGTTGTATATATATATCGCTTATTTTGCAACGCATATGCTACAATTGTGTAGTAGAAAATACAATGTGGCACAGTGACTGAGTGGTTTGTACACTGAATAAATATCTGGTACCCATACTGTCCGTTTTTCTTGTAAAAGTACTCAAGCGGGTGGAACGGTCATCCAGGAGACCAGGGTTTGGATTCCTGCCATGGCCTGCCAACTTGACGTGCAGGTTTTCCTTGTCATGAATTGTTCTTGTGTTATTTACCTTACAACAGGCTGCAACCATCTCCTTCCCATTATCTACAATACTAAATAAAATAACCTTTCTTGGCATCTTCTCATCACTTCATTCATCATTTACTGATGTAAATAGATCTTCATCAATACAGCTTGTTGATAACCTAATATAATACATTCTGTAAAAAGTATGTAATGTGTACATGGGTTGCTTTTTATTTTTAAACTTTTGTCTTTAGTGTGAAGACGAGTGGTTCGAGATACGTCAACGTTTTGAAAAAGAAGGTTTAGATTATGAGAACCTTAAAGCTGAGGAGCCTTTACTTCACGTTTGGAGATGGCTTGTCGATGCAGAGAGCAATCTTCGAAGCTCTCGGAGGCAACTGGACAAGCTCCGTGACCTTCGGAGTGAGGAGATGGAAGAAATGGAAAGCTACATTGGACACATTAGAGATCTGGCAGAAAAACGTGCAAATCATTTAGAGTCTGAAACCGTGTCACTTAGAACAAAACTGGAGTCTTCTCAGCAACATACTGCTACGTTGACCACTTTATTAGAAAGAAATGGTCTAGAAATTGTTTCTGAAGAGTCTATAGGAGAACAAGTGGCTTTCCTCATAGCAGACCGAGCTAAGCTTAGAGAGGAAATTGACATATTAAAGAAACTCAAAATATCTAATGGAGTTAACGGTCTAAATAAAGAGGGTGATATGCTATCAGAAATAATAAAAGTCTCATCAGAAAAAGAAGTTTTAAGACGAGAAGTAGCTGAAATGTATGATCGAGTAAGATTGTTAGAAAAAGCTTCCCGTCAACTTGAATTGGACAATGAGAGACTTGCGTTCAAGGTATGTCTACCTAGTTAAGTTCAGCATGACATAATTCCATTAAACTAAGCTATTATTATTGCCTCAGACACTGGTCATATTAGATTATCCATAGGCTGTCTATTTCTACCCAATCTAGATTATATTATATAGTTAGGGGTCTAATGCTCTTCATAAATATACTCTAATCAGTTTGTTTTGAGAGACATTTTATTAATAAGGTAGACCTAAGCTATATATTTTATAGACCTATCCCCTACTGAAATTATACGGCAAATTACGTCCCTGAAAAGTCTCTATTTTGTCAGTGAAAAGCCTCTAAAAAGTCTCTGTTTCGGCCGTGTCTCGGCCGGCCGAAACACGGCCTAAACACAGGACAATTGGGACAGAAAAGTCCCTGTTTTGTCCGTGAAAAGTCTCTAAAAAGTCTCTGTTTCGGCCGTGAAATGTCCCTGTTTCGGCCGTGAAATTTCCCTGTTTCGTCCGTGAAAAGTCCCTGTTTCGGCCGTAAAAAGTCTGTGTTTCGGCCGTTGTTGGTCCCGGTCTATTTAGTTCGTCATTAAATCAACTGACGAATTACGCCGTGTTCATGTGACGCATGCAAAACGAGAACATGTTTTTTGAAGTTCAGGTGAGCGGCCAGTTGAATTATTTTTTGCTAGAAAAAATAACAGGCCACCACTGAAAACATGTTTTCCTTTTGCGTACGTCACAAAAAAACAGCGTAATTCAACAGTTAAATTAATGATGCAACATTGGGATACAATCATTTAAAGTTGTGTAAGGGTAGCACGTAAAACAAGGGCAATATACGCGGCAAAGTAGTTCTCTGAACCCTCATCAGTTACGCCATAAGTCGTCTGGAGCGAAGAGTTTTCTAGACTCTGGACGACAGTCAGGACTAGGCCATATGATAGTAGAATCACGTAATCCACCCCTAAAATGAATTGTCGAACAGTTTTAGCGAATCCTTTGTAAATTCGTTCTTCATTTCACTCCTCATCATGTTAACTTGACAAGTACAAGTGATAGACTGGACAGTGTGAACACTGAATGCAGCAATGGAATGCGGTGTGACAAGTAAAAACTGGTCATTCACCCCCATTCAACCCTTGCTTCATGCCATGTGGTACATTGCCCAAGGCAACAAATACTTCTAACACAATAACATTCGACATTCCAATCGATTCCAAGAAACAGAAAACTTCTCAAAGTCCCTATTTCGGCCGTGAAAAGTCCTTGGATCGGCCGTGATTCGGCCGTGAAAAGGCGCTATACTGTCCGTAAAAAGTCCCTATATTGTCTGTGTATCGTCCCTTGGAGAGACAGAAATTTGGTCCGTGAAAAGTCCTTAGATCGGCCGTGTTTCGGCGGTCAAAAGGCGCTGTATTGTCTGTGAAAAGTCCTTGGACCGGCCCTGTTTCGGCCGTTAAATATCATTAAATTTTCGTCCCTGTTTCGGCTCTGTTTGGGCGCTATACAACCACATCTTTCTGCAGAGTCTTTGCCTACCTTACTCATGGCCAACGTCGGCCGTGAATCGGCCGTGTTTCGTCCTTTAAAACTGTTTCGGCCCTGTTTCGGCCATGTTTCGGCCGTGTTATTTCAGTAAGGGATATATTTATTCTTATACCCATTTTAGATAATATTCTCTATAACAATAAATAATATTATTCATGTGAGCCCAATGCAATTTTTTTTTATTCCCTTTAGTCCATTATCGGTACCTTATTGATAATACCGATATTGAAATTATCCTTTTGTGGTGTATCTAAATGTCCGCCATAAAATTGTTTGTCTGGCATCCCTGTAGATCACTCTATATTGTAGTGTAGTGTTCTGTTGGTACCGGTAATAGAAGCTGTTTCGATCGACTGTAGATTGTAGTGGAGTGTTCTGTTGGTAATAGAAGCTGTTTCGATCGTGAATAGATGTTGCTATCGTCAATAATAGGAGTTGTTACTGTCAAAAATAGAAGTTGTTTCGGTCGGTAGGCCTAATAGAAGTTTCCTCTCAAATGAACAAAAAGGCCTATCGATAATATCGATAATGACAGTAATTTCTATTATCGTAATTAATTTGCATATCAATTATTGAATCAATATTATCAATAATCTTACAGATTCTTGTCAATCCCTCCCACAAAGACATTTAAAAAAAAAAAAAAAATGTGGATAATTTTCATTGATATTCAATATCCTACGAACTCCTTACGTATCAATATTATCGATTGATTTCCAATATGGTATATTCGGTAATGTTTACAAATTCATACTCGAATGGCAACCCTAGTTTCTAATGATATGCTACGTTAGTTGCTATCGTGAAGAAAAAGATCTTAAATGTACAGTATTTCTTAGTTACGTAGTTAGTTTCTAATGTAAGTTGTAAGCAAAGTGTAACCTAGGTGGCAGTTATTATTATGTTATCTTGAAAATTCATAATAAAATAGTATGACGGCCATAGGCTCTACGGTATAATGAATGAAAAATTATACTTAAAATGTGTGAAGTTAGCCACATAAACGATTATTTAGCCTTCGTCTAGAATCAATCATTGGGCACAATCTTGTTGTCAGTTCCTTGTGTAGGCCTACAAGTTCCGTTACAGTATTCTCCTGTTCACAACAGAATCAAATTTTTCTGCCATGTTCAGTTCCATCGAAGTAATCGTTGATTAGATTCATTACTTAGTAGTGGATTCCCTTCAGTAATCACATAGCCTCGATATTTTTCCTCATAAATTCTATAGCGATTTCCATCCTTATTTATCAATAACAACCTATAAGAGTTACCTGAGACACCCTTATAGAAACACATATTAATTTTATCACTAGAATATTTTGTACGCCCTGATTTGTTAACTCTTTTTCAACTCTTTGTACATTCCTTACTTTCCACCTTGGTATCGATTCTGCGCCGTTCTCTAGATGTATTGAGGGATGCGTTGGTCGGCTGCTGTCTTATGAAGGGTTTAACTCCATATCCCATCAATGATGTACCAATTCATCGTCCTAATATCTGAACGTTCCGATTGTGGGCCATCTATTGTAGATACAAGGAACTAACTCTGTTTTGTTTATGTTTGTTCAGCTGTCTTCAACAGTCTCTTATAAGAGAAAATGAAGATAGTGAGGTTAAATTATGCGTTGATAAATTGTGAGTGATTCATAATTACGCTACCGGTAGTTATATTGCAAGTAGCTTGCATGTAGACGATTGATATAAGTAATCGAAATCGTGTGAGAAGTCTGCAAGCCTCAAACAAATTCATGAGGATCGGTAGTTCATTTTAACTATATCATGAGTGGATATCCCCTTCTTGGAGGCCAATATGCACTGCATCTTGGATGCTAATATTTGAGGTAGGCCTATATACTCGGCGCATGACCTAGATGGCCTAATGACAAATTATGGCAAATGACCTAGATGTTGACTTGCTGTAAAACCCAAATATTCATTCATTTTGAAGTACCGTGTATATATAGAATGACACATAGTTTCAAATTGTGCCCTATGTTGAGCAGTGATCATTAGGTTGATGGACAGTAGGTCTACCTATGAAATGGAGCAGTTTTAACAGGAGAGTTGAACCACCATGTCACCTCGATACACCTAGGTCCTTCTTATAACTCTTAATCATTCCTGCTTCCCACACCTCGTTGCTGAATCTGCTTTCTTCCTTCATTTTACATTTACTAACTCTCCTGTGTACTAATCTTTAGCTATCAGAAGCACTAGCTGAGCTCGAGGAGAGGGAGACACAGTTGAAACATTTAGGTCTGTGTGAGTACTGAGAATTCAGCTTGAATGACATGTTCATACATAGTGTGCGAGTTTTTTCTCACGTATTTGCATGCTTTTAATTGTGGCACCTTTAGTTGGAACTTGTTGGTTTCTTGTACGTACAAAAACTATTGGGGGCAAACGAAAATGGGATATAATAGTTGTCCATAAGACTGCAGAATATAGAAAATATTACCGTGTACTACGTTACTTGTATTACGTTCTACAGAATGGAAGCAATAATTGCATCATCGCTGCAATTTTTGTAAATCTAGTGACCTCATTTTACAAGGGCAGTAGACTACTAGACTACTGCTGCATATGCATGAAATATGGAAAAGTAGAGAAAATACTGTGATATCGTAAGTCATAAAAAATAACTTACCTGTAGAAATAATTTATAAACCAGGCAAACGCAGCATGTGCGTTATGAGATGAGTGATATATTACTCTTTTTAAAAATGATAAACCATATGTATCATTACATGAGCCTAGTGCACACTTCCATTTCATTTACCAAAATAATTCGGGCTTCGTTCTTATGTTTGTTTGTTTTCTAATTTTGTGCGCTACATAGGCCTACAGTGCAATCTAACCAATCGACTTGGAAATTTTTCTGAACATTGGAGTTATACCAAAATAGGTTGGAATTGTTTTTGAGCAAAATAAACTTCGAAAATCCCCATAAGAATAGCCCAGAGGGATTTGAAAAACAAAAAATCTTCTCGATTATGAAATTTTCATTGTACACAAAAATCAGTCATAAACATTCTCTTGGTAATTTTTACTTTAATTGGAAAGGAACTTCTGAAGAAAATGCATTCAACATATACATTTGACTGAATACTAGGCTAAAAAAAGGTGGCGCAAGTAAATATATCGAGGGTTGCATATCAGTACGTAGCAGGTAGAGTTTTTAAACGGTTGAACTAATCCAATGTCTGTAGACGTAGAGACAGATGACAGATTATTTTTTATTTCTACTTCTAAGCTCATCTCATAACACCTAGCCTATAATGCGTTTTCCTAGTTTAATTAACTCACTGTAATAGAACATTTACTTGTCATGATAAGCAGTAAGACTATTCTTTTTATATGTTACACAATATTTATCTTAATTACAGTATCATGATTCATTTTCAGCATAGATTTCAGACTTTCAAAGTACCGTATTGTCCCGAATATAAGCCGACCCCGAATATAAGCCGACCCCCAAACTTTTAGATCAAGAATTGAAAAAAAGGTTTTATCTCCTTTTCCACTTCAATCATCACTCGCCTGAGTTTGAATTTAGTTAATTTCGTATTGCGCGCGTGAGGAAGCTATGCCAACTGCGTGTGAGAAACCGTTGATTGGGGCCTCACGATCGTATGTACTCGGCTAGTGCCGATGACGCGCGATCGTCATATGGCCCGCCTACTCGTCAAGGACCAAGGTCTGACAAGACGAGGCAGTCACAGCTGCTGAGCGGGCCTTTGTTTATTATTGCGCGTCAAATAAAAATGACAGATAATGGGAAAATGATGCTTCTTCATGGGAAAACATTTATTAATCTTGTTTTTAGTGCAATATTTTGCAGTTTCAAGTTGATTCTGTTGTTCAGAGTAGGCATGTGTAGTGCGCCCTATTATATTTGGTGAAAAACGTGTTTTTATTGGTGCATAATACACTCAAGGGCTGTGTCTAATTTTAATTATAATTGTAGTTAATGGAAGTGATCAAGCAATGCAACAAAGCTTCAGCCTTCTCTGGTCTGGGATCAGGCCTGGTGAGTCTCCACGTCGATCAAACCGTAGAAACGTTTGTCTTCAATCGAGGGCAGATTCTCCGGCTAACAGCTTACGCACGTCTTCGTCGTCACCGCAGCCTCCTTCAGGAGGTCCGTCCAAGAAGCTAGGTCCTCAAGATACACACCAGGAGGAGACAGGAACACAAACGGAAGCTGATCAAGACGTTCGAGATATGGAGCTACATAAATCTTTATCTTTTGGTGATAGAGATTTAGATTTCAGATCTCAGAGTTTTGGGTTAGTTGAATAATTAATTCAATTTTGTATTTAGTTGGGTACCAGACCATCGTATTTAGTGCTTTGTGTAAGCTCAAAACGTTTTTCGTTTTGATGCTTGAAATGAAAATGAAAATATACTGAAATCTGCAATTAGCTTTCTTTAATATTTTTTCCTATAACAAAGGTAATGTACAGTAACTGCTAACTAGTATAATTATATACTATACTAACAAAACACGAAAACAGTGGCCTAAAATTTTAATAGTTATAGTTTCATTCAGGCCTCTGCCAATTTTTGTATTTTGTCAAGATCGTTTTCCAAAATGGCATTGTTGTATATAAAGTGAAAACCAAAAGATATTTTCTTCCAGATTTCCACTTGTTTTGAGTACGTTTTATGTAAAATAGGTACACAATTTAAGCCATGAAGACATCCCTTTGAACTTTCGAGTTGGATATATCAACTTGTACCAGCGACAAGAAAAATTCCCTTTTTAGCTTGAGCTTCAAACAGAAATAAAGTTTTCAACAACATACCTATACATAAGTCAAGTGTAATATACTGGTATTGAGAATGTTGTAAGATGGTATATGATCACCCCAAGATTCAGCAACTCATAAGTAGGTGTGAAATGTTGAAGAGTTTGTTTTTTCAGGGCTGACTCAACGCCTCCCAGCTTACTAATGAGTGAACTGAGTTGTACATCTCCAAAGAAACTGGCTTGCCTCTTAGACTCCCAGATTGCCGCGTCGCGTAGCGAACTTGTACGTTTGGAGGAAATTAAGAAACTTCAGTCCGAATGTGAACGAATGAAAAGCCAACTATCAACGCTCACAGAAAAGTATAATTGTCTAGCCATGAAACATATCCAACTGAAATCGAAACGCAAATCTCAAGTTGAGGATCTCAGAAACCGACTCGATGTTGAATTAAGCTCAATGCAATGTCAAGTGGAGAATCTCCAGTCGCAACTATCCGTTCAAAAGAAGATGCTTGTCACTGAAGAAAGCTTTCGGGAGAGAGTTGAGTTGGATTATCGGCATCTTCAAGAAGAGAAGCGAACGTTAATGGTAAGCGTAATGCACCTGGAAGGGACTATGAGAGAGAAAGAAAGAGAACTTAGTATTCTAGGTAAAAAAATAACCTTACTAGAGAATACCAATTCCGACCTCTTGGCCAAAGTTTTACACCTGAAATATACATCATCATCTTTTCGACTGCAGGGCAAGTTGGCGGGAGCTATTCCTAAGAGTAAAAGTGTCGAAGGTATTCTTACTGATTTAGGAACTGTTTGAATGTACGTCATGAATACGACATATAACTAGACCTACCAGTAATTCAATATCTGGAGATAACCTGCCTATTTTTCAATTGTCGCTATCAAATAATCATTCCTACAGTTTGTCACAATTTGTCTGCAACTGTTGCACCGCTAGAGATTAATATTCTAATAGAGTTATATCTTCTCTACATTTTGGTTGAAGACCGGCAAAAGTTGTTGGTAGGCTACTAAGGTATATACCGTGACCTTCTTTGAGCTTAGGTTGAGTATGGTGTGCTAAGTACGGTAATCTCAAGTTCATTTGTCAAAATACTCGTTCAGGTTGATACTGGGATGGTTCCTCAATAACAGGCCACGACCGATTCCTTCCCACCATCAAAAAATAAATAATCAAATAACTTTCATCTCATCATCCCATTATCTCATTCAATCATTCACCGATCATTCATTCGTCAATGGATCGTAGTCATCAATATATTGCGTCGTTGAACCCAATGTATATAATTTTTAGAAATCGTATCTTAATTTTTCAAATGGTAATTTAACTGGTAATTTAGGCCCGGTTTATAAGTTGTTACCTGGAGGCATCACGAATGAGACCTAATGAGTGAATAATACATTTTGGAAAGAAGTAATCTTTTTCGGAAATACCAATTTATCGAACAAATTTCTAGTAGGTATTTGGTTTTTCGGCAATTCAGTATATTGACAAAACAGTATGTAGCCATATTTAGAATACGCTTTTTCAGAAATTGTCTCAAAATTCTAGTTCACTTTTAAATACTAGGCTATAGGCCTACGTTCATGTTATTAACCTTCATTATGCAAGTTGTGAATCGTGGCTCTTACCGTGACTGCCACTTGAAATATTGTTCTAGGCCTAGCTAGCCCAAAAGAACTAGAACTTGGGTTGCTCAATATTTACTGGAAGAGCTGAATACTATGACAACCCAAGAAAAGTCTTGTAAATATTAACCAATCATTGTTCTAGCCAAAAAATAATAACAAAGTAGCGGTCTGCTAGACAGCAAAACCTTGACATAGTCCGTAGCTCACCTCACAAGGAGTGCTTAAATATTGTGCAAACAACAATAGAAATACACAGGCCAAAAAACAATAGAAAGACACAAGGACTGAACACATTGCCATAGTATTCAGCTCTTCAAGTAAATATTTACCAATTAGAACATTATTTTAAGTAGCAATCGCGGTAAGGATCCAGAATTCAGTTTATATGTTTTTCGGATAACGACTATAGACCTAAGAGTAGATAATTTGAAGTGTAAAATTAAAATTAAAGTCAAGCATTTTTTGACATCTTTTATTATTTTTACAATTAGGCCTAAGTTTTGAATTATGGGGGCTCTTACAGCAGTATAAAGTTGTGCTTTCGTAATCAGCATCATAATCACTGAAGAATTCAACTGCCTCAAATCTTTTTGTAGCTGTGATCTCGTAATATTATTCTTCCATATGGTACTATTGTTGCTTGTCTTTGACAACAATGCTGGAAAGTGTCCATTAATGTTGAGTGGATTTTAATGCTGCAATTCACTCCTATATTGAGCACAATACTGTACCACTTATTATAATAATTTCAACGTTGATCAGATACATTTTTAGTCGTCATCCTAGTCGTAGTATTTATATGTATTTAACTTGAGAAATCGATATGAGAAATGTAACAGGTCATTTGTACTGAAATATTTGTGAATTGCCATGAGCTAGTGATGGTCTGGACTCCTGACTGCATCATCATTCAGTTGAACTATCTTCTAAATTTTAAATATGGAAATCTGTTTGTCTATAGACGAATGTATAGTTGTAGGTTGTGTCTATTGTCTACCACTCTAATAAGCTAATAAGAGTAAAGCATAGTATTCAAGTCATAAAGGGTTTGTATCAAGTTCTAGATGCCATCCAATCTGAGTTGCCATCCACATGTATTATATTGTACATGATATTTACCAATATCGATATATAATTAATGTAGTCTTTACATATTTTTTAACCACAAACATCTAATTGTATAGTCAACTAATGTAGACTTTCAGCTTCTCTTCTACGTGATTAAAAATTATTATTAATTATCTAAGTCTGAAACGTTATGCAATGTAGCATAGTAAATAACCAAGGCAGTAGCTGAAAAGTAAAACAATCTCATGTGTTTGTGTACTTATTTGTTTTCTATCAACGGAGTATCTCTACTCGGTGTACTTATTAACTCTGGTAACCAGCTGTTTTGTTTTCTCTTTTACCCAATTCAATTTTAATATTGTGTAGAATGGAATGTTAATAGGGTACTTGGACAGAAGCTGCTTGCATTTCAGTGAACAGCATATTAATTTGTTAATGAATAGATAAATACTGAATATTGAATAAACGTAGGTTTGAGTACTACTTGTTGCCCTATCTGTCAATTTCGTTTGGGGGGGCAGATTGACGGGCAGATTCGAAGCTAAGAAAATCTTTGGAGCGCATGTGTGAAGCGTTTGTATTATGACTTTCTGGCGCTAGATACAAGTACTAGTACAGTTCATTATGCGGGTTTCGAATGCGAGTAATCGAGTACATGGAAGGACAGCTAAAGTTAGAAACTGTAGTATAGACAGTTGATCTGAAATTAATTTTGATTACTTTCAAAATGTAGAGTACTTTAAATTTGCCTATTGCAGTCACATTTCATTTTTTAATCATTCTTTTGACTTTCAAATAGATTATTTTTGTCATGTTGTGACTTATAAACACTGTCTTCATTCTGCTTATTCTTAATATTTTAAATTTTAATTATTATAGCAATTCAATTAGATATAGGCCTAGAGTAATTATGTAGGCCAATATTTATTTTACTTCAAATTATAATGCTTTGTATTTTTCCTATTTTTCTCATCCAAATTATGTGCATTCTGGGAGTGCACATTGAAACTATCGACAGGGGTACACAAACTCGATGTTGGTCATGTACTAGCATATGCTGCACATTTCAAATTACAAGCTATGATTTCGATAGTTACGCTATGTTGAATTATTTTCTTAGAATTAGAATATTATGTCAATAGTTCAAGTGAAGTATTACAATCATAGGCGTGCGTACAGGAGGGTACGCCTCAAAATGAAAACGAGGGATACACTGAAATTTTATCCTAAATTATCTCGAATAATTGTCACAGAATACAGCATTTCTTGAACAAACTTAATTTTAAAAAACCTATGAAATTACTTTTGATTCCTTTCAATTTAAAAAACTACCTGCTGGGTGAAACGATAGCCTTTCTCATTATTGGCTTGTGCTAGTGTACATTATTGGCTTTTATTCCATTAGGAATGTGGCCATCAATATTATGCAAAGCAATTATTTTGACCATTAGTATTTTAGTATTTGAACGTAAATATATGTATAATTATGTTTTCAGGTCACATTTGCGTTTATTTTTCCACTAATAAAGTAAGCATATTGCGATATCAATGAAATAACACCTGACCGTACGTAGGGTTGCCATATGTGCCGGATTTTGGCGAGAGAGTCCTGCCTTATATTTTGAAGTCCTGTTTCCTTCTGAGACATCAAGCTAAACACTTTTGTTTCGCCAGGTCGCGTAATTTATGAATTATCCATAGTTTCAGGTCTCATGTTTGTCAAATATTTTGCGCTTTTGAAAAATTCAAATAGCCCACGCTCTTGAAAGTATCATTACATTCTGGATGAATTATAAATGGTTTTAGATCTATATTTTTTTGGTATTTCATCACACACGGTAATATTGTGCAAACTTTTCATATGACTTAGTATATTAAAATGCGGGGCTGTGAATTGTCTTTCGTTTCTTCAATCACGATTGAATATCGAGAATTTTAGATTGGTGATATGTTTCTTATTACATTCATTGGTACCTTTATTATATTCCGTGATAGTCATTGAGCAGTGAAAATGTGAAAATGTGACCATTCTGCGATGGCCGCTTTGCGGGCTTTGTATTCTATACTTCATTTTCAATGAACTAGAGGTCCTGCTAGATGTCCCGCGTAAATAAACTAGGAAAACGCCTTAGATGCATTGTGAGATGAGCTTAGAAGTATGGCAATGTAGAATTAAGAACATTTTGTCAGCTCAATGTAAATATACAGGCCATGGATCACTTCAAAGGTTTAAGAACCGCGGCTGTCTGTTAGTACGTGTATGCCTTCTTCATATCCATCACAGATTTTAAACGTTTTAATTTATTGGTGACACTTGTTGCTCACATTTAATAGTTTCTTAATTGCTTTCTTAATTGCTTTTATTGATGTGTAAAAAAGTACATTAAAAATGCGTTTTCTTCGTTATTTCACATGCGATTGTTCGATAAATCGCTTAAAATATGTATGATAGATCTTTCCACATTCAGTATAAATTTGAGAGCTTTTGGAAAATTTTGGTTTTCCAAGTATTTCTCCCCGGCCTATTCTTATGGGGAATTTCCATACTTTCCAAATTTTTTACGGAGACACCGTTTGACCGATTTTTCTGAAAAACAATCCCAACCTATTCTGGTATAACACCAATCTAGGAAAAAAGTTTCGAGTTGATTGAAACTTTTTCCTGACCTGTATGCCGCGTACAAAATTACACAAAAAAAAAAAAAAAAAAAAAAAATTTTTGGTATATGGAATGAAAATCTTCGCTACGCTCATCTAATTATAATAATGGAAATCCTACCACATGTATATTTTACACTAATACGTTGTTTGCTCAAAAGTGTATTTTCAATTTTTCGGCATGGCCCGTACCTCTTGAAAGGTCCCACGCACGCCTGTGATTGAAATGTCTAATAATTGTAATAAAATATTATACACTGTATCTCTACCTGGTCAGATAGACAGCTATTAGAAGTAGGCCTATTGTATAGTATCACAGTTCTAGAGAAGTGAATTCAATCGGGATGGTAATCATCCATTTCAAATATTAGATCGGTATGAACTATTTATCATTCATTTGTAAGGTATGTTTTTTTTTGTAAGATCATCACTTTAGGAGATAATGTCATGGTAAGGGGCACCTAGGAGACCTTCAACAAAATATCAGTACTTTGCTGATATGTCTTGCTCTATTTTGTTTTTTTATTATCCTATGTTATTATATTATACTCTCATATATAATATTGAAGGTCATAACACATATATAAATTATACAGCTGCGTAACCAAAAACGAAGGATGTGGCATACATTCCTTCTTGTTGTCAAAATATCCTATGTTACTTCTCCACAAAAAAATTTTTCTTGTACTCAAAAGTATCATAAATATCACCATAATCCTGATCATCAATGTCCTGATGAACCAGCACCCTATATACATATATGTACATATATGTATATATATATATATATATATATATATATATATATATATATATATATATATTTATGTAGATAAGGTTAAACTGAAGTAATATTACTCAGCCAACACATCCCTAGTGTTTGAAGGATTATACTTGAGGTTTGAGTTATTGTCTGTTAACTGATTACGCTTAATTAAATGCACCCTTAGAAAATGTGAGGTGAGAAACCACATTTTCTAAATATAATGTGAATTGCCCGTAGTTAGTAACAGTATTGTTTTATTTCAGTAATATCTAGAATGTATAATGTATGACGTGGAAGTTGGTGGAAATATTACAAGTTGATTAATACAACTGTACATGCTAAAGTGTACCAGCAATGTTTACTTTTCATAGGGTGACCATCCGTCCCGGAAAACCGGGATTGTCCCGGATTTCCATCTCTTGCCCCGGTGTCCCGAAAATGTATTTCGGGACACACATTTGTCCCGGTTTTGGCAAAAGAACGAAATTCCCAATCATTGAGTTAATAATTCTCGTAAAATGGAAAAGTTTTCAACGCTGTTTCATTCCCTTTATAACTTACCACGCGAGCGCGGCAGGCTATACGACTGTCAGAAAAATCATAACCACCCACGTAACTATAGAGACTATCTCCCTCGTAGGTGACATGTCTGGACCTGTGGGTCTGTGACACACTACATACACTGTGTGCACAGGAATCAACACATTTATTTATTACTTAATTTAGTTCTTATTCAGTGCGGCTCAGTGTTGGTTTGATTTAGCTACTGTTTGGGTGTATTTTGATGTGATCATGTGTGGAACCCTTACCCTTAACCCTTAAGGGCCTTACCCCCCCCCCCCCCCCACCCTGGTCACCGGCTTCACGGTATATTCTCTCCTAATTTTTTTTGTCCCGGATTTTTTTGTCCTACTTATGGTCACCCTAACTTTTCAAGTACTCAATTCTAGATTGTAGTTAGTAGGTAGGCCTACAGTTTCTTGAGGTTGTGAATAAGTGTTGAATAAAAGGGTGCCAAATTAAAAATATCAAATATTTTCAATTAAATATGTTGTGTGTACTTGAAACTATACATAGCCTATCTTATTGTAGTAAGTGAATAAAAAATCAAACTTATCGAAGAGAAACACATACCAGTAGTTTTTCTATTACATGAAAAACACAATAACAAAATTATGGCAGAGTGGCAAATTTTTTCAGAAGTATCAGTCAGAACTTTTAAAGTTTTCATGCGCATGTCACATGTTTCAAATTCAGTAGTTCTGAAAAAAAAAGTGTAATTTTATTTTGCTGTTTGTGTTTTTCATGTTCATCCTGTATATCTTGTCAAGAATCAGCATTTTATTCCACTTCCTTTTCCATCTGAAAAATACTGTAATAAGCACAGTGGTTCTCAGCAGGTTAAATTAAATCTGATGAGAATCAGTAACATGTAGTTTTTCAAATAATGGATGAGTTGCCATAACATGATGCTTGCTATTGGCTTGCAATACTGGTAGTTTATACTAGCTATGCAGTCTGTAGTACGTATCATTTGAAATGTTGTTGAGTTTGCTTTTTAGGTTTTTACTAATTTTGTGACTGATATTTCACCATTTAATTGCATATTGAGATAAGATTGGTGGTGCAAAGGTGTGGTAATTTGATAACATTTGTTATTACGTAATTTTAAATGGCTTTTTTCATATAAAATTGTTTTTACATGAGAAAAAATAATAGGTTGAATGGGTCCATCTATATATCCTAAAGTTGCTAGTTGCTAAATACTGAATAGTTGTATCATAATTCTGTAGGTCTTGAGAGTCGAGATTGAATGTAGAATCAAAATAAAAAATATGTAGGTAATAGGAATTTGAGTTTTTGACATGTAAGTGTTTTTACACTCTTTGCGAGTTTTAAATTGTGAGAATATTTTAGTACAAGTTTTGACACAATTTCTAGTGGTACATTTATTTTACTCTCTATTTAATTCAATTATTAAAATATAAGTTTTACATTGAAATTCATTTTCATGAAATTACAATGAAGAAAAATTAACAAGAGATTTTTCTGTAATTTTTGGTATCATGGTAGATTGCAAGTCAAATTTATTCATTTATACTCCATTCGATTAAAATGTACCGATTAATATAGGAAACTACACTAAAATTTCGCTAGCAGTAGAAACTGAAGTCAGGTCGGGCATGGGTTCGAATCTCATATAAGGCATGGGTTTCTGTAAACGTCCTTCCACCTACCATCATTTCATCACCACCTGCTCATTCGTATCCCCGTATAACATGGTGGGACCGTTGAGCAGCATTAAAGTGATTTTTTTAAAAATACATTCCATAAGAAAATCGAGCTCTATTCAATTCATAACACAAGGCAGAATGAAATAACAATAATATTTCATTGATCAACTAATATTTGTCTATACCAAATGAATAATACAGTCTGCACGCAGCGCGATCAGTGTGATACAGGTTTGCTACACATGGCGTTCGATTAGACGGGTGATGCATTGTAGATATCTTGGAGGATGTGAACAGGGCAGTTGAAGTTGACCAGTAATATGTACAGGGCGCGATTACAGATGGCAATCTTGCTTGCGTTGTAACTATAGCTCAGCCGCAGTAGGATAGGAAGCAGTGAGCCAGTGACGATAGATTTAGCTTATAAAACGAAATTATGACACGAAAACTTGATAAAAATTAGATTTTTCTGAAACTTTATGACAAAATACAGTGAATATCTACATAATTATTATTTCTTCTTCTTCAATACAATGAATATCTACATAATTATTATTTATTCTTCCTAAATAATATTATTATGCCATTTTCTTTGAGTAAGCACTGCTTATGCCCTACTAAGCTTGTCCTGACCATTCACCCGCAGTTGACAGGTAGGTCAGATGTTTGGTTCATAAGATTTCTGGTGGGGTAGTTTAAATGACAGTAATGGTATTATTTAATTTTTATAATATTATCCAATGTAATTATTTGAATAATCTGGTATATGAGATTTCTGGTAGAATTCTATATCAATAAAATTCAATTTCCATAATCATATAATTAATAAATAGATTTTGATAGATTTAATTGTGGTATAACAGATTTCCATGGGGCATTTAAAATAAATATAGAGAATAAATAATCGAAGTGCTTGCTAACACACTAGTGTGCTTCTAAAGACCCCTTTAGAAGCACACCAGTGTGCTTCTAGAGACCCCTCTAGAAGCACACTGGTGTGCTTCCAAAGGCCCTTTTAGAAGCACACCAGTGTGCTTCTAAAGACACGTCTAGAAGCACACCAGATTTTTTTTAATGCTTATTTCCCATTAAAAATTTTAGTTAATGACTAAAATAATTAGCTTCAAATTTTGAATGTTATATAATTCGGTATTGGCGCTTGAATACCGGTCAGGTAGACAAATAACCAGTTCTACACTCAACTTCAAACGTGGAGTGTTGGTTAACGCGCCTGCCCTTGGTGCAAGGGTGCACGAGTTCGAATCCCTCCTTTTGCTGTTATTTTGTTTTGTTTTAAGTATAATATGAATACTTTGGTTTATGAGATATGAAACGGCATTTTTTAAAATTGTTCTATGAATGCATATCCTCTTATCAATTCATAACATATAAATAAATATAAATAAATAATTATTACATATTAAATTGTGGTAGAGCAGTTGACCAGCTGTTAGGTCAGTTAGCAGGTAGAGTAGAGCAGGTAGAGCAGTAGAGTTGCAGAGCTCCCAGTGAGTCTACGTATAGGTCAGATGTTTTCTATATCATATTTTTAGTAGTAGAAATGACCATAATAATATAATATTATTTGTAAATTTGTAGTGACCCTTACCTAACCACATGAAAGTGCACAAAAACACTTTCTATGCAGTTATGAAAAAAAATTACCACACCCATCACCATCGACCAAAATCCTTTATCACAGATGGTGGCAATTATAAATAATTATAAAAATATTATACAAACGTTAATAACCTAATTATCATTTAATATTATCATTTCCTTATAGGTAGGTAATTTTACAGGTAGGCCAGATGTCTGGTAGTAGAAATCACTTAATTAAATTAAATAGTATTATTCTCTTTTTAAATTTCTTCATGGGTGGGTGATTTTACACGTAGATCAGTTGTTTAGTATGTTATAATTTTGGTGATAAAAATGGCAATATCAATATTCTTCTACAAATTACATGGTGCTGCAAACAGTATTGGCGATTGTGTGTATGAAATGAAGGGAGAGTGAAAATACCCCTACCGTGCCCCCACCATGACTACTTGACCGCCAACCAGTGTTGTTTACTTCCAAAATGTGGCGTGATACTACGCATGCGCATGCATCACATGTCATCACAAACGCAGCTAAACAAACGACCGAACCAGCTCTAGTCAAAGCATCGGCTGACTTTACAGTGTTTACGTCTTGTGCTTCGCAAATCCGTACTGTTTGAAAGGCTTTGTTTGTTTGGTGAACATCTCAGAGTAGATATTCTACTCGTGTCTTATCGTAATATCTGTTATATTTTGTGTGTGATATATTAGACTGACACTAATTACATTATGATGGATCAGGAAATGCTAAATGGACAGGATGCCGATATCGTTGTTCCTGAAGGGGATCAAAATGGCGTTACGAATGGAGCTGGGATCGCCGGCTCTGAACTTATGAACGGTGGAGACTTGATTGATACGAGACTCAAGAGGAAGGCGAAAAGAGTGAGCCTGACCAGGCAATCGAGCAAAGAGGCTGTCATCAATGGTGGAGCGCTTTCGATCCAATGTACGAAGATTTTAAAAAACAGCCGTAGGCCAATGAACGGGCATGGAAGGGGCCTCCCAAAGAAAGGTAGGTTCAACTTCTGTCTAAGTAGGGCCTACGCCCTACGGTAACTAATATTCGTAGTAGGCAATTGCTTACTGAGAAACTTGAGGAGCCTAGAGCTGTAGACTTAGTCATCAACTCTTTGTCTGTACATTTGGCGTATGTGTCTTATGCCCAAGATGGAAAAGATAGGAACATAACATGTCCGAACTTGTAGCATCGTCTTCGCTAGTCGACCATAGCATTGACCATAGCTGCCTGTGTGCCATGAACAAAGGCAATTAATGTAGACATGGACAGGGCCTAGCAATTTGCCTTGCCGTCTACAATCAGCTGAGCAGTTTTGATTCCGTGTACGCAGAAACTTTATGAAGTGATACCGTATCGGCATTGTATGCATAGGCAAATCAGGTTTTCAACTTTTCATACTACCGTAAACAATGTTCAAGGTTACAATTTCATCCATTCAAGGTTACGATCTCTCCTCGCTAAACCCCTTGTCAGTGAGCAGTAGGATACTATTTTGTGAAACCTGCAGGAACCCCTATAACACAATACATTGCATTGTTGCCTGTCTAGCCTTTAAAAAATGTATGTTCATTTGTCTACGTAATTTTAGTCGAAACTGTTGATGGGTGACTAGATCTGAATAGATAATAGAATTAACTGAATAGGTGAATAGGCCTAGATAAGTTTTAAAACATTTCTGTATTTTAGTTCTAGGACTTTCCTCAAAACACATGTGTAGTAGTAAATTTAGATATTAGAAGAGAACAGTCTGTTACATAAATCATAATTGATTATTTTGTTAGGATGTAGGCCTACCTGTAGACATTTTATCAACAATGTAAAAAAAATAAAAAAATTGGGTGATATAATGATTATTCAAGTTGTGAGCAACTAAATGAACACTACTGCAATATTGTAGGAAAGTTGACGTGAGCATGCTTGATATATCATTGCCCAGAAGCAGAGGTCGATGGTAGGTAGTGTAAGCCTAGGGCCTACTTGGTAGTAATGAAGCGTCAGTAAGCTCACAATCTCATTACTCTCTCAAGTAATGTACGAAACCACTCTCGTTGTAGTTTGCCTCCATAAATCGATAGTCATGTAATTTTTTGAAGGTTAATACATGTTCACTTCCTACTACCAAGCCTAGACTAGTCACAAGCATTGTTCCCATCAAGGAAATGAACTTACCTCTTAACTTGATGGCCATATGCTTTTTATTCTAACAATGCCAATATTACCTTACTGTGAAAATGAATATAGAAACTAAATTGTTTAGTTGGTATTTAAGTACTGAGATGGTGGCCGAGTGGCTAAATTACTGAACCGTCATTCAGGAGACCAGGTTCGATTTTCGCTATGATCGTGGTTTCCTCTATACTTCAGGTTGATACTGAAATGGTTCCTTAACAACAGGCCACTACCGACTTCCCACTATCTAAAAAATACCTAATCAAAATAACTTTTCATCTTATAATCCCAGCATCTCATTCATCATTCACTATTCACCGATATCAATAGACAGTCACAGTGCATCGTTAAACCCAATATAAATTGATACAGTCAGCTGGTATAGCATTTGAATGTAGCAAAGAGCTTTGGAGAATGTGACTTTTTTATAAGTGGCTAATGCGAGGAAAAACTATATGTCACGAATTTTTAGGTTAGTTTGGCTAGGAAAGGCCGTTCCGGTTAGTTATATTCGATTAATTAATTTGTTCGTGTCATTGTCTAGCATGCGCACTTTATGTCACTATATTAAGATCATTCGTGCGTATTTGTGTTGCTTTTTTTATGCAACCCTGCAGAAACTAAACGATCTAGATTCATTTTACGTTTTACGCCCAGCCGTTGTCATAAAGTGACCATCATATTTTATAAATTTCGTTTGGTTTATGCAGGCTAAGGGGACGTCCATGAATTACGTCACAGCTTGGGGGGGGGGGGGCTACTGTGTGATGTAACATTTTTTGTTCTACGTATTTGGTGCGGTTATGTCCTAACTCATCTCATTCCTAACTCATCTCATCCATTGAAAAGCAGTTAATGCAGCAAATGAGATGAGTTAGGAATGAGATGAGTTAGGAAAGAGATGAGTTAGGAAAGAGATGAGTTAGGACAGCCAATATACGGGTTCGTTTCAAATGAGATGAGTTAGGAAAGAGATGAGTTAGGAAAGGGATGAGTTAGGAAAGAGATGAGTTAGGACAGCCAATAAAAGGGTACGTTTCAAATGAGATGAGTTAGGAAAGAGATGAGTTAGGAAAGAGATGAGTTAGGACTTCCTCATTTATGTCCGAACGATAGTCGGGTACCTTTACAGTGGGCGTGTTATATTGGGGTGGGGTTTCGTGGACGTACGCTCGTATCAAATCGACGATGGCCGATACTTTGGAAGCGTTATATGCTGTAGCCATCCAAGCTACATGACTGGATGCTTTCTCTACTACCTTTGTATCTACTAAAAAATTGAGGGAGCGAATCACGGTACGGGATACGTGGTATGAGATAGTGGTGTGATCGAGATGGATAACAGTCAATTGGAACCTAATCTAGGCCTAATTTTTTCAAGGATACAGCTAGAACACGTACATATATTATGGTATAATACGCCATGTATAGGCCTACAAACACACACACACAAATATATATATATATATATATCCACAATTGAAAAATAAATATCGTAAATAGAATAAACGTTAATCATGCCAAATTCTTTTTTGAAACTGCTTTTACTATACCGTCAAAATTACCTTTCAATTACCTTTTCAGGAATCTTAAGTTGATGCTGTACTAAAAGCTATGTAATTTTGCATTTAGACCAATGCGCATAATAACAGTTGATGATTTCTTGTAACATTCAGTCACAAGCCGTATATACCTACACAATATGGTCTTACACACAATTTACTATTAACGCAAATCTTACTGTTTATTTTCGTTATAATCGATTAGATCTGCATTGGTTTAGAGTACATTTGGTGATTTTTCAACGCAACTATCATCATTTGACAAAATTATAATACATTAAAAATATAATATAGCGGGAAAAATGTGAATAGTTTTATTTGAATACATAATATGAGATTTCTATATCACATGCAACTTTTTGTGCAGGAGTGATTATCAGGCACGTACTGGCCATAAGGCCACATCGGCCATTGGCCCGTAGAATCGAATTGAAAAACACAACATTTCGAAAAATTTCCCCGCGGGGCTTCAATCTCTCCTCCCTTGCTATGCACTGCATACTTAGTTTTGGGGGCTCACTATTGGGGGCTCCCGGAGCGCTAAAATGACACAGAACGACCATGCAGTTTACAATAACTGTGATGGGTAAATATCAGTTGGGCACCTTTAGTTCTATGAGAAAACACATTTTTGGCATCCTGATCTTATCTGAAACACGTTGAACCATATTTAAAAAGTGTATAATTTCTAAAAATTCCCTGCGGGGCCGGAAGGGGACTTGCCCCCCGTGGGTCACAACTTCGCGGTAACGGGTCAATAGGCCTACACAACTCTTCTTATGGCATTTTTCACTGTATTTTCATACAAACGCGTACTTCGCTGTCTATTTGACTTGCTCTAGACTTCGCACTTATAGGCCTATTATAATTATTTATGCACAAAGGACGCCCTTTCAGAATTCTTGCCCCCCTAGCTACGTGCTAATAGACTCTGCTAATATCCTAGCCACGCCACTGCTATGTTTAAAATGCTTCGATAAAAACTATTAATTATTTATGAAGAAAAATTCTTCTGTTTTCCGTGTCCTTGTTTATACTCTTTACTATACTATATACTCTTTACTATACTCTTTCTTAAATGCGTATATGCAGTCTTGGCAATACGTATATCAATAATATGTGTTATTTTATTATTTAGTTATATGGGTCTATTATTGCATGTAATAAAACGACGCATTAGAATGGCAATTAACATCTAATAAGAGGAGAGATGATCGATGATATGGTCTCTTAGGGAGAAGGAGAGTGGGAAGGATGCGATCGTGGCCCATATTGTAGGACCCATTTTATCATTAGCGTAGGATACAGGAGGAATCCACGAAATACCTCTAAAGATCAACTGTAGCGAAGTCCGATCTATCCCCATCTCCCGAATGGAGCAAGTGCTTTAGCACTGGGCAACATGTGCCGAACAATAATAAATATATCATAAAATCTACATTACTAATTCCACATAATATGGAACTATACGCGGTCTACGTGTATATTCCATGATAATTGAATAGCACGTATCTTATCGCACGTGTATTCAACAAATCCAAGCTGTATTTTATTCTCAAGTGGATTCAATTAATTTTTCCAACAAATATAGAGAATGACAATTTAAATAATGATTATAAAGAAAACAAGGGCGAAATAAAGAATATAAAGAAGTTCTTTGGCTTATAATATTATCGAATGAACATCCACACTTTTAGTATAAGTGAGTGCGTAAACTAATAGGCATTTATTATCTTCGACATTATCAATTTTAAAGTACATTTTCGACTTTCGATTCCCATGTTATTTGAATTTGAATTCCGCGTCAATTTTAAATGGGTTTGGTTGGAGAAAGTTGATGCGAGACCTCTTGTCGTCCTCGCCGTAACCAATCACAGGGTGCGGTAGTACGTCCGCTAGTAAACGCGCGAGAATCTCGGCAGTGATTCTGTATCGAAATGTGTTACAAAACTGACAACTG
The DNA here is from genome assembly GCA_907164805.1 of Brachyptera putata. Classification (NCBI taxonomy): domain Eukaryota; kingdom Metazoa; phylum Arthropoda; class Insecta; order Plecoptera; family Taeniopterygidae; genus Brachyptera; species Brachyptera putata. Next base: position 31,226,905 of record OU015462.1, read on the forward strand.
AAATTAGTTTTAATTTTCAAGATGATAATATTCCTATATAAAACTAGTCAAACGCAGCATATGCGTTGTAGGATGAGCGAGATTTTGTGTGCATATATAATACCTTTTTTCCGTCCCTGACAAAATTGTTACAGAATAAAAATCAATAAACAAAATTACATAACAACATTACCAGAACAAATTATAAGTAATAAGTATAAGTGACAAAATAAAAAAAGGAAGTGAAATAGTTGATATATAGACATCAGAACAAACAGTAACGCACAAAACAGAACGATTAAATATATATTTACATATAGTTACATGAAAAATATTTAAAAAATCCAAGTCTTTAAATGAAAAGTTAATTACAAAGATGATTCCTTAGAATACGTATTGCATCTTTCAATACTGACATGCCAATCTGGTATTTTAAGAAATTATCTGAATAGAAACGTTTACAAAATTGACTAAATAAATTGGAAACACCTGGAAACGGTCAACTTCTGAGGAAAATGATTCCGAAGTTTTAAAAAACCCCATAACAATAACCCAGAGTGAGAAAAATTAAATATTAATCATCTCCGATTGGATTCAAATTTTTACGGCATGTGAGCACATAAATTATACGTATAAATACAAACTTTTACTTGAATCGGATAAGTCGCCTTGAAGATAAAAATTATTATGTAACGTTTTTACATCAATTTAAAGAATTCTGAATATTAATTTCTTTCAATATCATATTCTATTGGTTCAACAATTAGAACTACAGGGGACTGAGACTACCTAAGTGACTTGACTGAAGCATAGCGAAGCTATGCTAGATATACTGTGGGTCTATTATGTTTTAACATTGTATGTAGCATTTGTATTATGGATGGTTATTAGGGACCCATTGGTTGTTCATAAGAAGAGGCGGCGGAGAATAACGCAAGTAGGCGGGGTTTAAATGATACCAGACTGGAATAGGCGGAGCTTAAATGAGATGAGTTAGGAAAGAGATGAGTTAGGAAAGAGATGAGTTAGGACAGCCAATATACGGGTTCGTTTCAAATGAGATGAGTTAGGAAAGAGATGAGTTGGGAAAGAGATGAGTTAGGAAAGGGATGAGCTAGGAAAGAGATGAGTTAGGACAGCCAATATACGGGTCCGTTTCAAACGAGATGAGTTAGGAAAGAGATGAGTTAGGAAAGGGATGAGTTAGGAAAGAGATGAGTTAGGAAAGAGATGAGTTAGGAAAGAGATGAGTTCGGAATGAGATGAGTTAGGACGTTACCTTTGGTGCTATTCTTATAGATTCTTTGGTATATTCACACCCACCCTAGAAACGGCAGATGCATATCAAATAATTATTAAGTTTGACTACTCTAAAAGCAAACATGAATGAATGAATATTTTGATTTTATTACTTTATTGTACCTTTACCACCTGTAAATTCAAATTTTTTGATGAAGGGGGGTATGAGAATTTGTGACATATTTGATGGGGGGAGGGTAATAGGTTTTGTGACCAACTGTGACATGGGAGGGAGAGGGAGTTCAAAGTGGCCCAAAAAAGTGTGACATAATTTATGGACGTCCCCTAACTATCTAGAGTTGGTGAATAGCTTGTGACATTTAAATACTAGGCCAACGCATCGCGTTGTAAGATATCTATATCAAGTATAATCGAAAACTCTACACAACTTGATCCTTGTAAAATATACATCATTTGGCTCATCGAATTTAGGGGGCCATGAATTTATCTCTGCAACATTTTTTTTCCATTCTGTCTATCTATTTGATATGACTACCAATAACGTAACGTTATTGGTAGTCACGTTGGTAGTCACAGATTTGATGAATGGAAACATTTAGGCCTATACAATTATTGTTGTCTTCAAAACAGTCCAAATTGCGTACAAATTTCTAATACTGTGTATCATTGTTGTGTTTACATTTGAGGGAAATATGAATTATTTTGTACATATTTTATTTTTATTTTCCGCCCGGCCCAATTTTATGGGCTTTATCGAAATTTTGAGATGATATTTCTAAAAAGTAATCCAGCCGATTCAACCTGTTACAACCGATACAGTTCTGAGTTGGATGAGTCGGGGTCTACGGGAAAAGTTTCATGTCGACCAGTCCAACCCTGCGACCTGTGCCATGCTTACAAACAGAAAAAACACACAAAGCGCCATAAGAGTGAGTTGGATGTCTTCGCTATCGCTCATCCAACTAAATGGTTACTCGTTATTTAAATATTCTTTTCTAGTATAGTGCCTTAGCTGTTTGCTAAAATAATACTCGTTTCCCGGATCCAGACAAAGGCTGCAATTTTTATCGTTATCGTTGAGCTCAAATTCTCATCGATAAAGATATACAGTCGTGTCAACAATGATATATATATATATATATCTATGTTATTTTGTTTCACTCTATGGTCTCAGCCGTCTCTTATCATCTAACCAGCACATTTAGCGCAGTGGTTAGCACGCTCGCTTCTTGTGATCTGGTAGGCGACGGGAACTTCGGACCCAGTTCGATCCCCGCCGCCGACCATCTTTACAGGGGTTTTTCGTGGTTTCCCTCTGTAGTCTAGGCTAATGCCGGGATGGCTCCCACAATGAGTCGGCCACGACCGCTTCCTACCCACTATCCTTCCCATTAACCAGGAAACCTTCATCCCATCACCCCATTAATCATCCATCCGACGCCAATAGACCTTCGCTGTCATTACAGTGCGTCGTTAAACCCAATAAACAAACAAACTTATCATCTATACGTAGACGATCATCTCACTGGTATCACTGTAGTGTAGGTATCTCTTTAGTCAATTATCTATATAACACTTGGGAATCTGGAACTGTGTAATGAATCACAATAAACAGTCAATAGTTCAGTATTGTTGGAGCCTTTTAGTTCTTACTATGGTTTGCTCAACGACTCCACCAACAGCTACGTTATTTGGGCTTTTAGTTCCCCGCTCCGCACTCTACGGACATAATTGATTAATTACAAAAGTAAATTGAGTTCACTAGGCTATACACATCGAATTATATAGTAAGAGGTGAATAACCCTTCGAGTGGATTACTAAATTATGGGGCTAATGTACGCACTTTCACTTTCACAGTAGGCCGGGCTACGTAATACCTGTGGAGCCTTGACACTATATTTCTCAGTACCTCACCACTTGCACGAACTCAATTTAATTGTAGAATTCATATTGGTCTACTATCTTTGGAGAGAGGTGCTTATCATGACGCAAACGATTGCGGTCGTTGCTCCCACAGAATAAACCAAGGTCCACCTTTTTTACCCCATGCTACTTGCTACCCACCACTAATGTCCCTGGCACCCCTTCCTCAATATGACAACCACTTAATAACTTGATTTGGATATGCTTGTAAGACTAAGATGGTATAGGTTTAGGTATATAACCATAGAGATGATATAACTATAGAGGAGCTTACTAAAATGTTTGGCCTCCAGCGGCTGTGGCTTTGCCACAGACCTCGTATGTACAAGTACCACTAGCTAAATTATATATTACCCTTTGATTTGCAAATGTGCTTTCCCCCCACTCAAATCAAAGTTCATACGAGCCTGAATTGGAGTTTTCTCAAAAGGATTGCGATGTGCATGTGTTCAAACACATATTGTACATCGGAAGCTTTTCCAATCGTCGTTTGGCATCACACACTTTTCCGTAATTCCGTAGGACCCAGCTGTCGATGTAATCGCGAAGCATGCAGTAATTTTAGTGTTGATTATTATAATATGTTGTGCATTTTTGTGGCCGATTTTAATATCTATGTTTGGAAAGAAATAACTGCGTAATAAACTTGTAAACATTGTTATCAGCTTAGTTCATCTTTCACATCGTTTGAATTTTAGGAGCAACCATACATTGTTTAGACTGTTTAGTTTATTTCTTATTATTGAACACTTTTGATGGGACATTGTTGTTCGCAATGTTATTGGCATTTCATTTGTAACCGTTTATTGTTGTGGGTCTATTGTTTATTCATGCAAGTGGTGGACGGTTACTTGTAGACATTTGAAATGGAAATGATGCAAGCTAGAACGAAGGCACCCAGATCACACGTTTGTTTCTCCTCTTGTGTCAATTGACGCTTACAATCAGGTGATGAGCAGTTGTGTCAACACAAACACACACCTGTCTGTGTACGTGCATTTTCACTCATGCGCTCGTGTGTGAGCTATTCCGCCTGAAAACAAAGGGCGCAAACAGTGTTGCCTATATTCCGTATACCCAACGTTTTGCACGAGGTGAATATTAATGAAAATGCAGGCTATATTATAGATGACCCATCTGTTTATACGCTTGGGGTCACATAAAATGGGCCTTTTCCGGCATATAAACTAAATCTACTCATAATTGACCACAATTTTTTCACGCACTACGCCGAATGCGTATATTCATTATCTGCTAGTTTTAGTGCGTATTATGTCACTATATCGAGGTGTGTCTTGAGTAGGCCCAGGCTGCTCTGCAGTTCACTGTTCAGGCCCGGTATTACGAATAATAAATTTGTTGATTGAGCGATAATTAGTGGATTAGCTTGTTATTACCCTTGGTTACCAATGTTATTTTTGTACTGTAGTTGATTAATTAGCTTAATTAACACATTTTTATTATTGGTAATATGAGCCCTCAGTCTTCCATTATATCTCCCATAAACTTGAGCTAACAATTATTACGTGTAGGCCTATGGTTGAAAATAGGTCAATAAGTCAGTTTTTATTATCTACGGCTTAATTTGTGTCTGTCGCTTGTTATGGAATGAGACGTTTTATAATTTACAAATGAGCGTATTGAAGAAACAAACTTACTCCATGTGGAGAGTTTTTATAAACGTTATGGAAGAAGACTATGCGTTATGGAAGACGTTATGGAAATACTGGTCTAATGCGTCCTCAATTTTCTTAGGGTTCACCGATAACCATGCAAAATATGAAATTAGCAATATCATATTAATTATTAATATCATCTGTGCAGACAATATTTGTTGAACATTCTATTGCGACTCCAATTTTATAATAACAAAGGTGGAAAGATCAATTGTGTGTAACAGTGACACTCAATATTTAATTATTGCCATCTATTTTTACTTCTGCCCATACCTTTGCATACAAAGAAGAGTAGGCCTAAATGTTTGTTATGCCTCGACATTATTTCAGAAGTACTCTGCACGATGCAAGCAGTTTCACTACAATGATATTGCTGTATACATCCGGAAAGTCACTGCGATCGTTTATACATTATGCCGACACTGAAAATGTTACGCTGTCAGTAGGTTCCCCCTAATTGTGTATATGTGGGGATTTAACTCGACATAATTTAGTCAGATATTCCTCTGACGATCTCCCGCTGTGTTTTAAGTATCATCATGGGAACTGGGCATGTATTCCGTGATGTTACAGTTCTGTACAATTGTCTAGTCTCCTTCTCTACCAGAGTAACCCCACAGTCAGCGTAAGTCGCGTAAGAAAGTTTGCCATTACGTGTAAGGTTGCATGAAGTTGCATCGCGTTATGCAGTTTGCAAAGTCAAGGTCATTCGTTGCGTTGCTTCTCATATATATCGCGTTGACATTTTGTAAACATTCCTAATTGTTATTTAATTCGTTGGGGGAGCCATCGAAGTTCGAACCCATCTCTCGTGGATACGTTACAGTAATTTGCCCACATGATATTATATCAATTATTGTGAAGTCTACGCAAGGTTCAATATCACGTCGAGGACGGCATTATTGTGTCTTATCATTATGATTATGCAGATATAGGCCTATTCCTTTCATTTACGAACTATTGCTTGTTTATTTTTCGATGGTGACTAGAGAACTTTTGAAACCTTCCACATTTGTTGGCTGAATTGAGCTAGGCGATGGGTAAAAGCAATGTATCCAGTTATGTCATCACTGGCTACACAGTTTATAAAAGAAGACACTGCCCAACCACAAAATATGTATACAGACATTTTATTGATCGGTCGCCTCGAGTCGAACCCATTGACAAAATCCGGGAAGGAGTGGTTGGGTTCCCGGTCTGGTGGTTTATATTTTCGTAACTGCGTAGTGTGTGTGTAAGGCCTACGTGATGATTGTCTCGCCAGCCCACTTGCGTAATGCGTGCACGCAGTCGCGTGCTTGCTTGCCTTTCAAAACGTGTGAGGCGGTTCGAGTTGACGCAGACGCGAGTGTTGATGGCGTTTATACCATGGGCAGGGAAAGCTCACAATAATTCACAATATTCCGTCTCCCCTCGGTACAGTACTAGATCAACCTTGCCCTCGGTCTCTGAATTTTGGGATGGTAGGATTGTTTTTTTTTCGAATCAGAAGTAGGCATATAACTTTTTTTGTTGAATCGTGAAACAATATTAGTGCTGCTCGGGCTTTTCTAGGCGTGTTTGGCATGTTGCCATTAATGCCGAGCTGTGTTTACTAGTCATTATGAGCCAAGGTTTATTGTGGGGCACATAGACGCACCGTTTTCGCACGTAAGCACCCTTCCCCCTCTATCAAGCTCCCATGGTGTGACCATATATTGAAGAATTATATGGTCTGGCTATGTAAACCAATTGAATTTAATATAGATGCACTCCCGAATCCTGTTCATAATATAACCTCATTTGTAGCACTAAAGATGTAGGGTATAGGCCTATACAAAAGTACAACTGTGAAGTTTCTCGTCTGCTTTTACCTGGTCGCCTAATATCAACCTGTCTGGCTGGTGGTAGTTCTACTATAACTGATGAGCATTAACTCGGGTGATATGAAGTAGCTTATACTGTGATTGTAGGCATGGGAACACTGTTCTGACTGTTGAGTGAACAGTGTAAACTGCAGTACTCGACTCACTGAATTATTACCGCTACGATCTTGTTTGAATTCGCGTCCGATAAATGATGCGCGTGTCACTGTTTCGTGAATAATTAATTCTTATTTATTAAGCCAAGTAGCTAGCATCGAAGTGTTGTTCGCTGCCACATTGTTTACTCTTTTTTGAAGAAATGTCGACAGTTGGTCTTCACAGCTGTTCCCCCCAAAGATATAGTGGTCCCCCCTCCCTCTTGTTTACTATGTAAGTGGGCCTAGAAGTAACCGAAATAGATCAAGTGTTGTAGGAAGCGAAGTTCGAGGAGTCGCCAAAGTTATACTTGACTATTAAAGGACATCACTACCGGTACCTAGAAACTAGATTTGAACGAATTTCGAGTTCTATCGGGCTACCGATAGCGTATCACAATCCACAGTCCATCATCCTTGTTGCACTGTAGAGCGGTAATAATGCACACATGTATCTGTAGTAGTGAGGGGGAGGTGAAGGTGGGAATCATTTTTATTTCGTTCAGCATTGCATAACATGTCTTGAAGTATATTCATCGCCTATGACATTCCACTCATCGAAAATGATCATAATCGATGAATATTTAAATCCGAAATTTTGAATACTGGTAAAGATGTTCCGAGTTTTGTGACGCACAAGACTAGTGCGTTTTTATTTAGTTGTGCTCTGAAGTGAGTTTTGCATTAGCATTTAGCCAATCAGCTGCTCGAGGTTCAGTGAGAATTGTCGGTCAGCATAGCATTGTTGGAACACAAGAACCGAGCCTAGAACCTTCGACGTCCATGCTGTAACGATTAACGATCTGGCTTACATGCTTTTGTTTGAATCGAAAATATAACTAGATCGAATTCGATATTTGCTCATCATTATCACTATCTCGTCAAGATTTATCTGGTCTCCAGCATGGCCCGGAGTAGTATTTTTTTTGCCTGTGGTAGGATCAGAAATTTAAATTTAGGGTACTGCGGGCGTGTATTGTACGTAGCAAGTTCATAATAGAAAAGACCTGGAAAATGTCAATCTTTCTCGTTCCTATTCCTTGAATAATCATGGATAACGTAGTAATAAGCCTTTTTTCTCCAGGGAAATGAGAAAGCACAATAAATTGATAATGATATCGAGTAATACTTTTTATCAGCACTAATCAACATTTTTTGAAAGGAGAGTTTAGTGATGAAATAAAAATTTTGAAACATTATTCATCGATTATTATTATCTGTGCGTGAGATACAGTTCTGACCTGCAACCGCTGATCTCAGAGGTTCCAAGTTTTAACTTCATTACTCTCTAGTTACACAGCACCTTGCTTATGCAGCTGACCTCTGCATTCTCGTTACATGGGCTGTGCTAAAAAATAGGAATAGAATATTGCTGGCTGTACTGTACGTTCAGACGTTACGCCAACAGCCAACTAGCCTCGTTTGAGTGTCGAGTGTTTTTTTATTTTGTATTCAGCTTTTATCATCAGGTCTATGTTGTTGTTATAAACTATTTCTATTTGTGCGATAAGTTATCTGTGAACTTGCTCGAAGTATATGTATAATGATAATCTCGCCGGAATATGTCGCGATAGTAGAAGCTAAAAGCACAAGCATGGGACGGATTGTTATAAATGTCGAACTGCGCCGTAGCCTTGAACGGCTAGCTAAATAGCTGCTGCTGCACGTTTCATAATGTTTGTTTTGTGTGCAGGCGGAACTAGTCTCGTGCCGGTTTGTGCTGGTCGCGTTTAACGTGGCCAATAATAATGACAATAACAACAACAATAGTAATGATAACGATACATCACATAAAATAGTATTAATACATTACAATATTAATGGTCATAATATTGCTGATTATTATAATGATAATGATAATAATGATGGGGAAGTGGGGGAACCAGCTTCAAGAAACTTGCCAACATGCCAATATTTTGCCAATATTTTGTCGGTGAAAGAAAGGGCTGAAGTCAAGCCATTGATCGAAACATTGACTCTTGTAAATCAGAGTTTACAAGAGCTGTTTTCGATTTCCGTGGTCATGATCATATTCGATTTAGCGAAGGGTTTACTCGTCTACCTTATTTAGCTATGAATGTTTCCGCTAGATTCTACTCTCAATTACGCTAAGGAAGACTCGATAGTTGTTCCAGTACAAACTTGCCCTTCTCCGCATGTTTGTGAATTACATCAATCGCTTCATCGCTTCTCCACTTTGCTCGTTTGTCTCGTAACACTTATTTCCAGCAGTATTAAATTCCCATATAATTATGAGGATATGCCTGTTCATTTGATGTATTTCAATTAGGAATAATTCCCCATATGTCGCATTTGTTCCCAAGTCTAGCCGTAGTTTGAAGTTCATTGAGACGCTATGGCCGCCGGGACGCCATCCCATCCGCCGTCTGTCTCCCCATTCCCCCATTGACTCCCGTCTACTCCCTGCCCCTGGCCTAGGTTCATGGGATAGGGTAGGTGAGTTTATTGATCCACCGTCTGTTCTCAGTTGCTTCCATCCCATCCCTATTTTATTCAATGAAACTAGAGAAAGTAAAAGTATTACCATCCTCGGTTCGCCTTCTTTGATTGATATTTTAATAGTGGTATCAATAGTTGGTAGGTAAGCGCGCAGTCCATGGATTAGTTACCTTCTTGACCTTGTCCAATTTTCGTTACGAAAATTCCGTTGGGAGTATGATGGATAGGGAACTGTCAGAATTATAAAAGCAATTATTTCATTTTGGTCCGGTATACCAAGTCCAGCTAGCCTTTATCTGAGATTTGGTGAAAACAAATAACATGGGTAACCATGATGATCAAGCTACTTTAAACTGCCAGTTAGTGCTGCTACTCCGACGTTGATATTGGACCTTGAGAATTGGTGATCATTTTTCAAGTGTAATTTATCCATGCTACGTACGGTATCCAGGGCCCAAGCTTTCGCTCGTCATGTTCATTAGTATCTAGTGTTTTATAGTTATCAAGTATAAGGCATTATAATGACCTTTATAAAGTCTTTATTCCATGGTCACGCTTTATTACGCGTTATACAATCATATTAGTTACCACTACCAGTATACATTTTACTGTAAAACGACAATCAAGACTAACAGGAAATTTTTGAATCGGAAAATATAATAATATCGGCTTCTAATACTTCTAATTATTGTCCTTGCCTATTTAATATTCATGCTATGTCTAGTTTTCAATAATATACTCCTTTTTTTGTGTTTGCCCAACCATCCCAATGGAAATCTGTAAATGGACCTTGACCTATACAAATATCCTGGGGGGGCATTCCTGTACAAGATAAACCCAGTTTTAACTTAAACCTGTGCTAAACGTGAATTGAAAAAACCGGTAATAACCCTCTTAAACCGGATTAAATCGTACTGGAATGCACCCACTGGAGAATAATAATTTCTACTGTTGTCCAAAGTGGTAATCCATGGTAATTTCAGCTTCGATCAAACGAGCTCAAAATATTTTCATACTACATTTCAAGTGAACAAGAAAAATTATGGGTTCAACTTGCTGCCATTCAGGAGACCGAGGCGGCTCGATTTCCTGAAGGAAATTTCTTGCATCCATGAAAATGATCTTTCATCTCATCTTTCCGTTGTCTCATTAATCACTCACCAACGCCAATTTATCTTCTTTGTCATTACAGTCTTTTCTTAAACCTTCATCAGTGAACGTTGAAATTCATTTCATCTCATCAAATATACTAGAGAATAAATGAAAAAACTGTGAATACTTGCTGGAGTATAACAATAATGTCACTTGCCAGATGTAAAGGTGATGCCTGCGTACGCTGAAGGGCGACTATTATTTCTAGCCTACGTCTTCGGGCGTTTTGGCGTGGTGCACTGTAGGAACCGGTTCCTGTTTTTAAATCTGCTTGTTATTATTCCGAGTTGGAAGATGGAGAGAGGTCAATTAAGTTCATTTATAATTGTATATGTACCAGTACGGAGAGAGGAGATTAATGAAATATGCTTTTGAAGTAAGGATGTAGTACTCCTCTAAGGTAGTACTAGCACCAATTTTTCACTTTGCTATGGCAGGAGTACGTTTATTTGTTTCGATTTGTTTCTAGTTTTCACCACATATAAATTGGACCCACTTCTTCCAGGTTACTTCTTCCTAGTGATGCCTTTTTAAAAAAATGCCAAATGATGCATTTTCTTAACAGCTGTGCTTAGCTTAGTCTCCATACTGTATATTGTTCCTGATCCCCCCTTTCTCTAATCGATGCATTTTTTCGTGCAATGTCCTTGCAAGGGTATAATAGGCCTCCTGCTTGGGTGACAAGTACTCATGACATGTTTTACCATTAATCAATCTGAGTTCGCTATTGAGAAGAATAGCTCTCAATTTAAAATGCATATAGTGCAGCTAATATATAAATGCAGCTAATAGTAGTTTTCTGATGGTCACTATCACTGGAGAACGAAATGGGGAGGAGGCAATGGGTGGATTGACTACCAACTTGGACCAAAGGGGGGGGGGGGGGGGGGGGGCCAGAAAGAGATTGGTGGACTCTGTGTTTCATTGGCCCTCCTTGAAATTCACTGTGTAAAAAATTATAATTATGTGTGGAAAATAGGCCTACTTTGTTTCAGAGGATGCTGAAAAAATTTAGAGATGTGGCTGTGACATCTTTCGGGTTATATTCCATTGAATTGAAATCTAGTTGAACTTATTATTTACTGTGAAAAAAATGTGGTAACTGGTAATAACTCATTCAATTGATTAATTATTTAATATATATATATATATATATTTATATATATATATTATATGTATTATGTGCATATATATATGTGTGACAGTGTGTGTGTGTGTGTTCATAATATATTTAATTACACTGTAATTAAATAATATCAGTTTGAATAACCAGTTTCATTGAGGGGTCAGTGGATATAGTTATTGGCAAAAATTGGTGAATATTATATTCGTTCCCTCGATACTACAAACATTGTACCGGTACATTGTTTTCCAATGGTGGAAAACAGATTTCACATATATTTCATTCTTTTCAGATCTCTTATCTCTTGAAATCTAACACAAAATCCATTTGAAAAAATCATTTCGTGAAAATAAACATCACTGACCCTAACCTATTCAAAACTGACCATCAAGCATGCCTAATGGGCTGGACTTGGTTGCCATGTTGGGAGTTCCCAAAGTAGCAGTCAACAGGCTAATTTTACTGTCAGCTTGCAAGTTAATTCACTGTTTATCTCCAAATGTGCGTTGAAATATTCAATTTAATGTATGTTAGAATCAGTGACAGTTTAAAATAAAATACCAGCAAAGAAATGGTCCTGAGATGAACTAGATGATTGAGCTAGAATGGTCCTGAGATGAACCAGATGAACTAGAGATGGCCTAGGGGTTGAGTAGACTGCACTGATCTCTATTTACATGGATAGCTTATGCTGCAACAGAAGAGTGAAGCCAGTACTAGGCCTGTCTGCCAAAGATGTCTACACTGGGCACGGCACTGGGCCATAGGTGAATATGTGCGATCTCTGGCAATATTCTTGAATATGAACGGCTTCGGGCATCAACATCACAACGTACAGGGATGAGGCCCCAGTGGACCGAGACCACAAATTTACTTGTATTTTATTTTTTGTATTGTATTTCATAGGTGGTGCTGGTGGTAAGGGAGTGTGGGGCAAACCTGGCTCCGAGCTGCTCGAGGTTGATGTTGACATGGACGACCCCAACTACGACAGTGACTCTCTGGACAACGGCGATATCGAACTCAAGTCGATCGTGCCGGAGATGACCGATGAGGAGATACAGAAGCACGCAGACTCGATCATTTTAGAGTATTTTGAACATGGCGACACATCCGAGGCGGCCCTCGCTTTCGATGAGATCAACTGCGGCTCGAAGAGATTCATGGTACTTATTGTAATACTTCCAGTCAGTACCTAGCACCGAGACCTCGTTGATATTCAAATTACCATTGTTTTTAAATACTGTTTCATAATTAACCTGTTCTTACTAATCAATTGACTCGCAGAAATGGATTTAGTGAAATACGGTATCAGTTTATTTGTGACCCATTCATTTTGATATGGAAAGGGTCAATCAGGGAGGGATTTAAACAGTTGGTGCAATAGATTCAGACATCTAGACAATGAAAGTTCAGCTGTAATGAAGTAATAATTAGATGTCTGAGATCAGGGTGATTGAACTCGTGCTCAGTGTCATATCGGAGGAAACGTATCTGGTTAGTCCTGTGGTTTTTTGTTTTAGCTAATGCAAGAATGACCTACTACACTGGAAATAGAATGAGATCTAGTAAAGTTGTTCGAGTAAGAGACGACAAGTAAAAGAAAGATACTAGTCAACTAAGGCACTGCTTTAGAAACTGAAGTCACTGTTGTACATCGGTTTTTGACTTTTCGTGTGGCATAAAGATGGGTTTTTGTAAACGTCCGTTCACGTATCGTCACTTCATAATTTCATTTTGCATGCTCATGCGAATCTCCAAAAAACCTAGCCTACGTGGAATCGTTCAGAAAGTGATAACCAAGCAAAGTGAAAATTTTTAGAAATAGAAATAGAACATGAGAATGATTGATTAATGAGATTGAGGGTGGAGTTGAAATTTCAGTATAATTTTTCCATGTTATGACTAGTAAGTTTACAACTGAAAACATCAAAACTTTGTAATAGAACCATTGTTTAGTGTATATGGCAACTAGGGTTGAAAATGTAAGGACTGCTTTTAGCAAACTACTGGGTTTGGTATTTGCATGGTATATGCAGCTTGCTATTTTATGGGAAATTGATTTTTCTCATCTCTATATTCCTTACTCGTTGCCATAGTACTTTTGTATTCTAATTTGTATTCAATGTCTTTCCTTCAGATTCCGATGTTAGCTATAGAGATTGCCATGAGCCACAAACCTTCCCATCGCGAGATGACTTCCAGACTTGTGTCCGATCTGTATGGGCGCATTGTTAAGCAAAAGGACATTGCCAAAGCCTTCGATCTCTTACTGAAGAACCTTCCCGATCTTATTCTCGACACTCCAGAGGCACCGACGGTGCTCGGTAACTTCATCGCGCGGGCAGTTGCCGACGATTGTTTACCACCAAAGTTTGTGCTCAGCTATAAAGACAAGGTAAATCAATAATCTGTTTGAATTTGGTGACCATAAATTACATTGTTTTATCATATTTGATGATGGTTAATAATAAATGTATATATATTTATTTATTTATATATTTATATATTTATATATAGGGAGTGACTAGAGCTAGGATAGTTATGCAAATTGCGTGTTTTGTATGGAAGAGGATATACAAACATAGCTATAAATCCTACATTAATTGCAGTTAGGTTGATTAATCAATTTGATTAAAATCAGCTTTTAAATACCAGATCATGATGAAGTAATTATACTCTAATGTATGAGTCGGTCACAAACAAGCCGTAATTAATTTGATTTAGCTGCGTTGAGACACTAGGCTCCATGTTTGTTTACCAGGCAAAAGCCAATTAAAACTGGATCTATTTTAGGTTGAATGTGATCACGCCCGACAAGCGTTGGTTCGTGCAGACACTCTACTCTCGATGAAGCATGGCCTAGTCCGCCTGGACAACGTGTGGGGTGTAGGCGGCGGCCTGCGTCCAGTCAAGTACCTCGTCAGACAAATGGCTCTGCTGCTGCGTGAGTACTTGTCGTCGGAAGATCTCCAGGAGGCCACCCGCTGTTTATTGGACCTCGAAGTGCCGCACTTCCATCACGAGCTTGTTTACGAGGCCGTGGTCATGACCATTGAGGCCATTAATGGGGTGACCGAAGAACGAATGGCCAAGCTGCTCAAGTCGCTCTCTGCGGCCATCATTATAACTCCAGATATGATGGAGAGGGTATGTGAATTTCTTCATTCTATTATATACATTGGGCATATTTATTTGGCAACTGTTTGAAAAATTTTAACCCCTGTACTAAATCGTTTGTGGATTTTGCCTATGTACTGTCTCTCATCACATTGCCAATAACCGCGTGTAATCACTAATCAGTAGCAATTTTTCACTAGTGGTATAAATTAGTGATCGAATATTGCTTAGCGCGGAAGTGAAATGGTAGCATATGGCGGGTCTCAGTCACAGCTAACCACATAGGTGCACCTGTAATTTATTTCTGAAATTTGTGTATTATTCTTGAAATATTCCTCAAATAGATAGAAAATAATTCCACTTTTTTCAGCAGATTTGGGTTATAGCAGTTGCTTTTAGAAGACAGTGGCACGTGAGAATATAAAAATGTAGGGCCTACCGGTACCAAATTTATATAGGTTGCATTTCCAAATAGAAATCATCAAATCAAGAATATCTTACAATATTTCTTTAAAATTTCCAAATTGAAACAAGTAGGCCCTGGTAAAAATAATTTAATGAACTTTTGCTTTCTTTTTCTATCATATTTTGAATTGATATTTTGTTGGTTCAAATTCCTTCAAACACATGTTTCTTGTTTGACAACTTTGACACAACCTGGAGCAAGTATTTGATCCTTGATTAAGTTAATTATGGAAGTAGTCTAATTTTTGACTGGCTTGGTTGCAGGGTTTCCTCAGGGTGTACGAAGATATGCCCGACATTTGTCTTGACGTACCTTTAGCATATACGGTATTGGAGAGGTTCATGGATCGCTGTCATAAGAATGGCTTCTTGACAGAAGACGTGATGAAAAAGATGCCGTCCCGCGGCCGCAAACGATTTGTCTCTGAAGGTGACGGCGGCCGTGTGAAAAACTATGACCTCGTTTGAAGCACTCACTTGATTGTATATGAGTTCTCAATCCTTCCCTCCGAACAACCACGCATGCCCCCAATTCGGTAACTCACCAACTCAGTTCGCAGAACTCGTTGGCAGTCAAGCAACTTAGCGTTATGATGTACATATTTTGTAAAACAATGTGAAAAGTTTAATCAACATAATTTTTTTATTAATCTGATTCAAATTCGAAAGGGGTGCTGTTTTGAAGTTGTCAATTCTTGTTGTTGTCATTATCATTGTCAAATGTTTGTCAATGTCATTGGCTTACACCAAGTACTTTTTGTTTGCAGAGTAATCCATTTTTTTGGCATTTCATGCAGCTTTTTAAGCTGTTTCTAGAATACTCTTTTTTTTTGCATTTGAAGCAATAGTTCAAGTTTAACTTTACCATTATGTGTATCTACTTTTTAAGAATGACCATAAATTAGCATTGTTATAAGGTCAGAAATTACTTTTGACATATTTCTATTGGCATATAATTTTTGTTTTGCACCCCGTACTCTACTCATACTCTAGGCCTATCATTTATCTTTCAAATAATGAAGTGCATCAAGTTTAAAGCAGATCTTGTGTTCAGTATTTTTCCTTTGTGTGCAGATTTTGTGTATGTTTTTGCTTGGTTAAATTTGTATCTAATGATTAAGTGAGGCTGATGAGTTTTATTTGTTTATCAAGGTTGACATTAACAGAATGATTATGTCAAAAAAAAACAGTCAACTTCTAGATAATGTATAATGTATTATTATTAATTTTGTGTAGTTTGTCCCTGGGACCAGATAAATGATTATTTTTCATGTGCTACTTTTATTTCTAGCTTAATATAAAAAGAATATTTTTGAAGAATCATATATATAAATTAGTGATGCCTTTGGGTATGAAATTTTGCAAAAAGGTTACCTATTCAAAATTCTTATGCAAGGCCTAATAGTCTACCTAGGTGTTGAATACACAGTAATACATCCAACTTATAACCATGGAGTGGTATATACAACTCCATGGTACATTCTACACCACAGTAAAATATTCCAGGGTAGGCTATATTGTACGAACAACGTAAGAACATTTACTGTTGAAATATCCATTCACTTTCTGTAATTGCATGGATTAGGTTAAGTATGAGAAATTGCTTCCATGACAATTCAGAGTGAATTACTGTAATGCAATTGGTATTTTTGACAGTGACTGTTTTTAAATTACTTCAAGCACATTTGTTCACGATTTACAAAATTGTACAAATGGGCCCAATAACCGTCCCTTGTAAACGCCTCTAAATAACCACCCCAGTAACTTAGCCAGAGGCAAAACTCAATGGCCTAGGTTATGAACACAATTGCCGCATTCATATATCCACGCATTTTTGTTAACACAAAGTAGAGGAAAATGATTGAATGAATATTTTCAATTACCATATTATGTTCGGAGTTTGGTCTGACTATTACCGTAATCCTTTCAATTTCTTGTGAACCATAGTTTACAGGTATACTTAGAATATTATCTTTTGGTACCAGTACCCAAGAGCATTACAAGCAATCATTCATATTAATTAACCCGTATTACTGTTTCCCTATAATATTACTGAGTGACTTTATTACTGCGTAGTATCATGGAGACTGACTATAATTTATCAGGACAGAAACACTGGGCAAGTGGAGTGCTTTTTCATCAAACTTGAGATTCAGACAAATATATTTTTTTGGTATCATACTAATGGTAAAAATAGTATGATAATAAGATTTCATGACTGGTATGCAATATGTATTGCAATCAACATAATACTGATTGTCAACAGTATTCTAGAATTGATTGAAGCCCAAGTTTCATAATTGACAGGAAGTAAAGTTACCTGCACCAGTTTCTATCATAAATTTCTAATTGGCATCTAATTTTTTCGTTCATAAGCATACAGTATATTTTTCCAGAAAACAAATGAGAAGCCAATATTTTTTACCTACCTAAATAGTACAAAAGTGGAGGAAGGGTGGTATGGTAAATTACTTTTAGAAGCTAGAAAATTAAATCAAACGTGGCTTAATGTTCATTAGAATCCTTATTATCTACGTTTTAAGAAGTTATTGGGGTGTACTGTACTATCAACTGAGGTGGCTTTTTCCCATTACGTGGAAGATAAGTGAAAATGACTAGTTTACAGACATAACAAATAATTATGCAATTTGATTTCATCACTGATGATATTTTTTGTAGCATCTGAACAGCAAAAGTTATTGGTATCACCTACTAGTTTAGGAGGAAACATTCAGTAGGGAGTACAAATGAGATTGTGCTATTGTATTGGGATGTCTTTCCCAGAAAAAAAAAAACAGTTCACCTAATTTTGTCAATACTAGTTCATACAGTCGATGATAACGATATCTATAATCTACATAATACAGCAACTTTCAAGTATGTGCTATTGTAGTTCACAATCGAGCATTTCTAATTCAACTTGTAACTTTGTGTAGTACACATTCTAATTACTAATACTGGTATGTACGTATATTTTGCTTCTTTAATTCGTCGTTTGACTATTTTCAGTTTTGAATCGAGATCCTAGTAGGTACTGCTAGGAAAGCTAGTATACATTTGAAATTCATGGTGCATAGTCAAACGTGCATTTCTAATGATGAAACAAATAAGGTAAAATCAATGTGCTATCTTTATTCTAGTACCATGCATAGGTAGTAGAATATTAAAATATAATAATATTATAACTTGAAGAAAATGAATATAACACATCTGTTATTGTGTAATTTTTAATTTATAATGTTTATATATTATAAAAAGCATAATTAATATTGACAAACAACATTTTTCCAGTTATGCTGGTTACTACTAGTTTAGTCAGAATGCTTAGATTGCATGTAGCATTGAACATTAATCTATTCATTCTGGTAGTGTTTATGAAACAAATGTTTAATAATGGCAGCATTAGCATTGGAGTACTCCACAGTTGATGATGGAGTAATGGCTTGCCATCCACTTTCTTGTTAAAAGTGTAAACATGTGAGAATGCAAGATTTAATGAATAAAATGTTTATGGTGTCAAACTCGAAGATCGTTTCAGTTTCATTTATAATTGGTTAATTCTTAATTACAGTTCAATATAATAATTTATTGTAATCAATAACGCCAACATTTTCTTGACGTAATATCAATATCTTATGAGACCTAGCAACAACTACCTGAAGCAAAACAATTATTTCACCCTTTGAACAGTTAGGAACACAAAAAGCTATTATGTATCACAATATACAAACTACTTGATTCTATTTGATTGATCATGTAAAGTCGCGCGTGAACGTGTCGAAAGTACCAACTTGAATGCCCCAAGCGTCGAAGCACTCCATTCTTTTCAACTAATGCATGCATTATTATGGACTGCGCAACACTACTACAGGACATTTTTTAGAATGAAATGAAGGCTTTTTGCCTCCTGTTTTGTTGTCGGTCAAGAATCTACCGTGGAAACTGAAGTTGAGCAGGGGTTTGAGTTCTATTCAAGACATGGGGTGGATTGCAAGAACGAAGTTTAACCGTGGTTAGACGCCGTCTAAGTACAAAATAGCATTGCCTCTACAATGCTATTTTGTACTTAGACAGCGTCTCAAGTAGACCGGGGTTTAAACTTTGTTCTTGCAATCGACCCATGGATTTTTGTTTGGTTTTCCGTTACTTATAAATTTATAAAAATCGATATAAAATGGAAGTAATATCAAGTAGTACAGAAATATGAGGTTGGAAGTCATCAGTATGGAATGTTCCAATTTGCAACTCCAATTACGGAATTTGGATCGACTCGAAAGATGTAAAGAAAGTTCAGAGGCTGGCTGCTAGAAAAGTAACAAGATCAGAAGATTGAGACTGATGGAAAACTAGAGGTAGGATTGAAAGTATCTTAGAGACCAATCAGCTATGATGAGTGAACTTGGAAGACATGGGAAGTGAGAAGAAAAAATGATTGTATGGTAACGTTTTTAGAGCGTAGAGAGGGAGAGGATCGAGGTTGGTAAGAGATGAGATAGGAAGGTATGATTATCGAGGTCAACGTGTGTAGAAGGTTTTAATGTGGGTTAGGCATAAGCAGTGTTGGGGAGTGAACTTGCAAAATGAACGCGTTAATTTTTTGATGAACTTTCATATGAACGCGTTCGTTTTTCACATAATGAACGTGAACTTGGTAAAAGTTCCTTTTTCGGTCACGAACTTTTCAAAAGTTCAAAAGGAAACGTTTTTTCCAAACGAGTAGTACATTTTTCCATGACGATTGTACTTGAGTGAGAGAGAAGGAGATAGACGCGGTTTTCTGACCAATCCGAAACGCTGATTCATGCTCAGTTTGGCTAGCGGTGTTTCCATTGATAATTTTGAGTGCTCCCTGATTTGTAAAATTGGATTGAAGTAGACATTAAAGTTCAAATGACATGAATTGTTGATAATTTAAAAAAAAATCTCTTCTCATTTATCCTTCTCCTCACAGTAAGCCCTACCAATATTAGCTATATAATACTGTCCGGTGGTCCAAATTGACGTTGAGAGCAAAAAAAAATCGCGAAATGAACTTTCACGTGAACTTATGTACTTTTTACACGAACTTGAACTTTTCAGAATAAAATATAGAAAATGAACTTGAACTTTTGAAAAGTTCATTCTCACAGTAATGAACTGAACTTTTAAAAAGTTCTTTTTAAAAAGGAACTTCCCCAACAATGGGCATAAGGACGTTGGTTGGAAAGCAAGAACTCATTTATAAAGTAAATGGGAGGGACCAAGTAGGCCTATTGTTTGTGGGAGAATTGGACAAATTGCAAAAATGTTGACTGCCACCTGCACACTGTAGGCTACAATATATGGTGTTTGAATTAATAAAAATAATTATTTTTAATTATTTGGATCAATATCAATCATTATTTCAATATTCCACTTCAAACAAAATCAAATGGCAACCGCATGTTTTTGAAACATCAAATTATCTAAATTCAACACCCACTCATGCGTACTCAAATGTCCCAGCTGTTTGTGGGGTCGTCAAGCAATCAATAATGTTGTTACATACACTCTTGAACATTTTAAACAATTATTAGCAGACACAAATCTATTAGTTACTTATTTTATAGCAAGATTTTGATGACTGGTGTTATGGCAGTGTTGTACAATCACGACTATCAAGCGTGCAATAGTTTCAACTTTGATACGTGGATCATTGACTTTTTAAAAATCTGTCTAAACAATTACGATTCTGGGTTATTCAAATTGTTTTAGGTCTAGAATACAGTAAAACAAACAAGTTACAAATTTTCAGGCCTTAACGAGTTTACCTGGCTATCAATTGAAAAATAGCCTGCCACTAGTTTAGATTACTGTACACAGTATAAATAATTAAATACCGTATATACATATAAGCCTTATATTTCCAATGATAATCCAAGGGCTTTATAACATTTTCTTGACCGAAATAAATTGACACTCACTTATATTTAATTGTTAATTTATTAGTTCCTTAAAGTAAAAATAGTAAACAATATATATTTGTGCAATCCCGTGCACACTTGAAATGGTGAAATGGATTGGGTTTTTGTATAATATTTATTATGTATGATTTTATCATTTATACGTATAACTAGTAACTACATATTACAGGAATCAGGAAGGATTTTAACAAGAGAGTAAAGTATCTATGCTAGCCCACGTCGTTTCATTTCTTTCATTAATTCATTACCCATTTGAGCGGGGCTTGGGGTGACAATAACTCCAGCCTAGAAAAGAAGAAAAAGTGTTAGTGTTGAAACTTGGCACTAAAATCCTATGAAATACTCGCAAACCCATCTTAGAGCATGCCCCTTGCTCCTCCACACTCCTTGAAATGGTCAAGTAGGCTACGGTAGTTCTCTATCATTGCAAAGTCCATCTTGTATTTTCTAGTGTTGGGTAGGAACTTATCGAAAGGAACGAGTTCCCGGGAACTCGTTCGTTTTTGAAGAACTTTATAGGGAACTCGTTCCTTTTACGGTAATTAGCAGTAACTTGAAAGGAACTAAGTTACTATTTTTAGGGAACTTGGAACGATTTGCAAGTTCCTTACTAGGGTAAGTTCTATTGCACAGACTGTACTTCAGAAATCCAATTTAAACTGGCAGCGCCAAGATTCATTTTGTTCTATTGTATGCTGTATGTAAGTAAATTCCAGCGATTTTAATCTGAAAACTGGGTAAAATTTTGGGTAAAAAACCGTAAAATGCTCAACTCCATCCAGTCATATCTCATTAGCACTTCTAGGGAACTCACACGCCTGAACCTTGAACTATCCACCCGTTTCCAGCAACATTGCCTCCGCAATCCTTGGTAATCTTTCGGCAAAATACTCCCACTCACTAGAAAAACTCCACGCCGGTAACTTTTGAAGTTCTTTGATTAGAACTGGAACTTTTCAGTTCTTTTTTTTCTTGAGTAACTGCAACTGTAACTAGTTCCTTTTTCTATTGAGGAACTGGAACTTTAACTAGTTCTTTTTTTAGAGGAACTTACCCAACACTGGTATTTTCCTTTTAACAATCTTGCCAGTTGCAAGTAGTTTGGCTATTGTTCGAGGAAAACTAGATTGCCGTAGGTGCTCAATTGAACAAATTTGTAATTTACTCAGTTAAGCCTTCCTGGCAAAAAAAAAATAAGGTTGATAATTTTAACATCTGGGGGAGGGGGTATGTAAAGTATGTAACGCTTTCGGAGGGGGGAAGAGTGTTTCAACGCAATATTGATATTTTTATGACTTGGGGTAGCCAGCATGGGAGTGGTCCAAGCATTTGTGATAATCACATTTTGCTGTCGTTAACAAGCTACTATTGTCATTAACCACTTGCCGGCCTTGGACACATATATGCGACCACGCACGGTGGTGCTGACAGGCCGGACGCATATGTGCATTCTTGCACTGTCCAATATGTTGCATTCAATATCTTGTCAGCATCAAGTCATATTGGCATGGGACTTGAACTAACATCTAGTAGATAGATTGAGAAAGAAGGGGTAATTTCTTTTTCACCAACAGAATACAATGGTGTATTGAAAAATTATATAATACAGTCAGCTGTTATCCCAGAACCTTGTTACTATAGGATTGCCTTTTTACAAGTATCAAAATTATGAGCCTCTGAATGCTAAATAACGGTGAATTTATTGTTTTACATATTGCGTGCAACAATGTATCACCACTACAATGAAACCATTTGTTTTTGGAATAAATATTATAAAAGGCCATCCAAACACAAGTAGGCTATATGGCCTGGGTGAGATAACCGAAAAATAACCTGGCTTGGGAGGGAGGATAGTGATTTTGTTACCTTTGTGAAGTGGTTAATACATTATCCAAATTATAATTATTAATAAATTATCAAATAAAACTTATCAATTATCAATTAAAAATAATAAATTATTAATAAACATATTATTTTAAATATCCCTCTCCCTAATTATGCTTCAATTTGAAGTTCTCAGGACTGAGGGTGGGGGGGAGGGGGGGTTGGGGAGAGGATATAGAGTGTGTTATATGGGTAATACCAGCAAGGCAGCAACACAAAGTGTGCGAAGTAGGGACGTGAAAAAGTGGACTAAAGCAGTTTGTTGTGATTTAGGTTCGACCACTTGTGCACTTGTCAAACATTGCTCCACACTGTGGAGCCGTACTGTAATGATAAAAGCTACGATATAGATCTAAGATCTAGGCGTTCGACGAATAATTAACGAGATAATGAGATGAAGGTTTCGTAGGTAATAGGAAGGATAATGGGACGGAAGTGGTCGTGGCCTTCATTGCAGGAACCATCCCGGCATTAGCCTACATTACAGAGGGAAACCACTGAAAACCCCTGTAAATATGAATGGTGGAGGGGATCGATCCAAGGCCCGATGTGCCCCTCATCTCCAGGATCAGTTGAAGCGAGTGTCAAACAAAGTCTTTGGTCTACACACCTTTTCTAATGCTTTGATTTTGTCATTTGCACCTCCCTTTCCACCTGAGATGATAGCTCCAGCGTGACCCATGCGTCTGCCGGGTGGGGCAGTCACACCAGCAATGAATGACACTACAGGCTTTGCATTTTCACCCTAGAAACAAACAAAGGTATTCTGATTGAAAACAAGTTATGGTATCCACAAGTTTGCCAAGGGCTAGAAAACATGACAACTTCTATAAGATTTGCTGTCATGAAATAATAATTGAACAATTTTAACTTTTGAATGACCATAAGTGAACTAGACACAAGTTCTTCAAACTGCGAAATATCATTGCTACGATATTATTAATTTCAATAATTGAATAAACGAATAAGTGATGTAGGCCTAATTCAACCTCGTTGGTTTTTCGTAAGTTGAATTTATTTTATGTCTTATGGTAGAGAGCATCAGATTCAAGCGGTAGAATTTAGATCTGCCAGGAAAAATGCCAGCCGCCAAGTCATGAAATGGGCCTTTATACTTTATGCTCATGAAAAAAGGTCGTCTATCAAAATACCAAACGCAAATATTTTGTATAGCTGTATTCATTTAGGGTAGACTATTACGGTTTTGCAGGACGAAATTCACGATGAGAAAACAGCAAAGCCATCTATCAAAACCCGTAAGTTTTTACAATTTTTTTAATGGTAGATGACCTTCTTCTATCGTGAATACAAGTAGAGCATTTTAATGGCACATACTTTAGTCCAAAAAACACTTTTAGGGAGGCACAATAAATACCTAGGTAGGTGGCAGTGAATCATAAAGTTTAGTTGAGAATAAGCCCGGTGACTGTGGTGGCCACCAAGAAACCACAACTTTGAGTGTCGACTAGAGTAAGCCTTTTAATTAGATAACAGAATGCAAATTTGAGTGTTGCGGTTCCCAATTGTGTGACACGTGTTCACAGATAATAATAAACCAGGAGCTCTACTTTTTTCTCATTACTTATTAGTTATTACTTATTACTGAGTGAAAAACAATCATTGCTCAAATGCTTATCTGATCAATTGGTATTGAGGTTGCATTAGTCTCTTATGGTGATTCAACTTTTATCTCAAAATAGTCACATTTTTAGAGTAGGCCTACTATTCTTGAACCTATCAATCACTAGTCTACCATGTGTAGAATTTAAAACTATATGGCATGCCTCTTATATGCTTGAAATATAGGCACTTGAGCCAAACTTACGTAAACGTAATTTTGCGTTCGTTTGTAATCAAAGTCGGTTCCTTGTATAAAGTTCTACTAGATGAGTCTAAATCAGTGGGTACTAAGATCTGGACAATAAATACAGGTGGGTACATTTTTTCAACATTGGTAGGGTGGGATGTTGAAGCACTATAAGAGACCGGTAGACCAATGCATCCCTCAATACATCTTGGGAAAATCAAGACATTAAAAATATTTTAAATGAACGAACAGTGTTGTGTTCCAGCAGATATTCTGACGCATTTTCTTCCGCTACACCTCCAATCTCTCCAATGAGAATGATTCCTTTTGTTTCTGGATCGTTAAGGAACACTTCAAGGCAGTCAATGAAATTTGTTCCATTGAAAGGATCACCGCCAATACCCACGCATAATGTTTGGCCAAGGCCAACCTGAAACAAAGGTGAAATATATCAATGTGAATGTGACACAGTCTTTAGCAAATAAAGAGAACAAACAAATATTAACTCCGCGCAATTTAATCACGTCGGTGATTTGCCTTAAAACTGCAATATTCACTCATTCATATTGATTTGAACTCATTATTCATTTTTTCTGAATTTGTTTTGTTTGAATTTTTTCATTGATTTTTGTTGATTTTTTTTAGCTTTGATATCCTTGATATAGCTTTGATATGTGTGTTTGAATTCTTTGATAAAGATTTAATTAAATTTATTTATTTATTCCAATTTTATTCAGTAGGTACTAAATACTGGTATTAAAAAGAGATGTTCTTCCTATGAAATACATATAGGCATATGACGACTATGTATCAGTTTCAAAATTTCATCATTCCATTTTTTTGTATGTATAGCTGCCTAAAAGTAGTATTCATGAGAGTTGTCAGTTGTGGTACTCTGATTATTAGGTAAGAGGTTCAAGATTAGAAAAATTTTCACCATATTTCAAAATATTCACAGTTGACGTAATTACTACTGTCATGGTTGTTTGGTATTGGTGACTTCTCATATAGGAACATTAATAATTTAAAAACAATCAAATTCTTATAGTGTATAGTATAGGATGTATTTGTTAATGGATGCTGCTGACTTGATAAGAATACTGCAAATGGATTAATATTGATTTACCAACGAGTAACACTTGTACACTAATGGGAGTAATGGCTAATAAATTATCATAAATACATCTAATATACATTTAAATGTATCAACATATTTTTCAAAATAAAACCTACAATTGAAACTTTTATTCATCAATCTGAGGTTCAAGGCGTAAGGAGGTAGTTTCCACTTGCTTGCGAATAAGTTGTACACTAATCAAACAAGATATATCTAAACCAGAACTAATTCAATCTGGATAAGAAACGTTTAATTAAATTCCAACTATAAAACACGTCCTACAGACAACTGATTGCAATAATGCAAACTTGCATTTGGAAAACTGTTTGCATAAATTATTAGCAGATGAGTGTTAATTGATACTGATTCCCTGTAAATGAATAAAAAAAATGAAGAGTGACAAAATGACCACCTGTCATATTTTAAAAGCTCAGAGAACAGGGACACCAGAGTAAGCGTAAGCGTTACTGTGCCCAAGTCAATAACAAAATGTATGCCTACCTGAGTTGTTTGATGGACAGCTTCGTAGGTGAGTGTTCCCGAACGGGACACAACCCCAACTTGGCCACGCTGGTGAATGTGACCAGGCATGATGCCAATCTTACACTGTTGTGGAGCAATGATGCCCGGGCAATTGGGTCCGAGCAGTCGAGATTTGCTCTGGCGAACTAGAGCATGCTTTACTCTGACCATGTCTTGTTGGGGGATACCCTCAGTTATGCACACAATTAGCGGCATTTCGGCTTCGATCGCTTCCAAGATGGCTTTAGCTGCACCCGGTGGAGGAACATAGATGACTGTTGCATCTGCACCTGTAGCACTCTTAGCCTGTAAATAGAGACACATTGAAAAACTCAGCAAAAATATTACTGTTATTACTTATTTTCCAATACAACAATTTTAAATGTAGGGCTTAGATTTACTTTCAAACATATACTGAGAGGGTGAGTACTCTATGTAAAACAACCATACACTCCTCATTGTCTACATGTTTTGACCTAAGAAACACTACCTACTGTCAACAATGCCATTGGTACACGACTACACGGATTTAGTGGGCCAAAACTGAAACGCTCATTTCAAAATGAAAATTTCATCACTAATGGGAGATTCAGTAATCGAATTACAAGTCTTTTCCGAATATCGGAAGTGGAGGTCAATCAGATAGTTAGGATGACATAAAATAAAATCATATAATACATATATACTACATATACGGTACCTACATCGCGCATAGGCCGACATGTAAAATCACTAGTGTATGGTATTGCATTATAGGCCTATTCTACATTCAAAATTTAACATTTAAAATAAGGATATGAAATGAGATTAATATCAATTATTATTCACTGCCAATGCAATCTAAACTCACTATAACATGTATATGAAAACATCCTGAGAGTCACGTGCTCTGCTGAATGCTAATTTATTATGTGCCTGATTTGTCCCAAATTTTATTTTTGGAATATGGTCAACTATCTAATTGCCAATCAATAATCAACAAACAAAACACCTACGAGTGACCAAATGACCTATTTAGATACCAGTAGGCCCAATGCATTCTTTTGGTCATTATCAATATTCATGATGATGAAGATATTGAGAAATTGGTATCAAGGCCTACTATCTAGCAACATACATTTTTCATAGATAAAAAAGATAATTTGTAGAAAAATGAATACAAAATAAACCTGTAAATTAATACATTGGTACACAATTTGCAGTTTAATTTTCATAATGATATGTAAAATATTATGTAACATAATATGATAATACGAGTATATAATACAATATTTTAAGAAAAATGCGAATTTTATTACCGGTATCGTAGTTTGATATAGTAACAATTTTTTCAAAAATTCAAACATTTCAAAAATTGAGGAACAAAGAGATGCACATTGCATGATTAAACTACCGTATATTCATCAAGTACACCACCAAGTAAATATGATCATTTTATGTTTTTTTTTTATTGCAGTTAGATTCTAAGTGTCATTAGTCAAGGGTTTCTAGATCTGAATCAATTCTAGATCAATAGAATTGTCTTGGACAGGTAGGATGGCAGTGCAGATGGATAAAATTCACTCTCACAAACATAGATTGCCATGAGTGAACTGCATATATCAGTGAACTTCTTACAATAAAAAAGTAAATTGCTTAGATTTTCATTTTCAATACGTATCTTCAGAATATAATGATACAAATTCCTAGATGACGATTTGAATTCATATCTATAATGGTCCTTCAATTTCTATTATTCCCGCAGCGAAGGTAATGCCACCTTTTAGCTCCATACCCTCGACGAGGATTGAACCTCTAACCCGAAGGGAGCAAGTAATGAGGGAAATCGCAGTAAGGCATGACGACAGTGAGGTCACTTTGCGCCTATGATCATGTCCGTGTCTTTTGCCGTAGTTGTCAATGTTTGTGGTTGTTTCAATCATATGGAGAGAGCAGACAAGAAAGAGAAAATTAAGAAGGTGAGAGAAAAATAAGTGACAACTGACAACAATAACAAAGAAAATGAAAACGCAACGCAACGCTCAGTACTCCCTCCACACACTCCGGTAATCACAAGGCTTCCACTCGACCGAGACGGTTCGAACTTGGTCTGGGCCCTCACTCCAGACCTTATCGCCACAGGTGACCCTCTTGGAGAGCCAAGCAAGCCTCCACACCAAGTCTGGGTGTCCAGAGCCTTCAAGGAGGAAACCCTTCACCCCTTGTGGGTAGCCGGCTTCGCAAGGTACTGATTTCTGTTCTTGTTTATACTGAATTTCATTTTTAGAGATACGGTCAACCTAGATTTACTTTTTTTCATGATGGTTATCTTCAAGAGTTAGATCATAGGTCAAGGTTTATATGGAATGGATATCAAGACTGTAATTTCAAGGTTCAAACCTTATTTTATCGAACACTCACCATCACTCAATATTAACCTAAAGATAACAATTTTCCGCAGAATCTCCTGTTTGCCACATTGGACATCGAATATATTTAATATCCTCTCCGCCTTACCAGATCTCCTTCAAGAGCTTCATCTGAATTATTTTGACAAAATTATTCAACATTTACAATAATATCAATCTGCGATTCTCGGACTTATAGAGTAGAAAAGATCTGATTGAACAGTCTACAGATCTTGGTAATGTTATGACTGGTTACGCTGCTAGGAGCACTGTGATCACCAAGATCTGCTTGTGCATTGTTGTAACTGAATGCTGCTATGAGCATGCTGATCAGCCAACTTGGTGATCGTAGGCACTGTCGTTGTCTATTTAGAGAATACTTCAAGTATGGTATTACCTCTACAACAGTGTTGAAAACTGGTAAATCTAGATGAGTTTTTCCGCCCTTTCCGGGGGACACTCCTCCTACAATACGAGATCCATAAGCGATGGCTTGCTGACTATGGAAGGTGCCTTGCTTTCCTGTGAAACCCTGGCAAATGACTTTAGTTTCACTAGTAATTCTCAAGTTTCCTCGGGTTGATGTATAATTTGTGCGTATATTTGTGAGCCTCTGAGCTGTAACAATAAAAGCAAAATATAAAAAAACTGGGTCACTTTATAGCTTATTTGATGCCTCAACTTGGATGTTTCATGCTTGATCTATAATAGGTCCATCATTTACTTTTCAAATCATAACAGTCTATAGTAATGCTATAGTCTATAGATAGTTCAAGTCTGTGGATCAATAGGCCTAGACTAAGTCCAAAGTGGCTTAGGCCTATATTTTCAAGAAGCAACAGCAAGTAAAATGTTATGGCTACTATTCTGGCTGGTGTTTTTTACTGCTAGACCCATAGCCTTTATTTCTGCATTATTATACTAGGCCTAGTAGAGACATTACGTATTAAATAGCCTCATCCGTGCCAGACTCAAGTGCTACGCCCGGAGTAGGCCTAATTACTAAGGGAGGCCTACTCTGAAGGTCATCGGTCAAGCCCCAATAATAGGTTTCTTACTCATAAGGAGAGAAACACCTTCAGCGTATGACTACGACGGGGAACGAAAACTTGCACAGATTCTTCTTTGGAACTCTATTCAAGATTATCTGTACACATATTATATGCATTCAATAAATTACCTCCAATTAATCGGGATCTCCATATCGCGGAAGCCATCTTGGTTTTTCTAGAAGCACGGCTGGCGAGATACAAACAAGACGTAGCGAGACCTAGAACAAAACGGACCGTGACCCATGTTTTTAGTTTTGAATCTTGCCGCTCGTGACTTGTGCAATTAGCAGCACTGGGGATTAAAACTCACTTTTAAATTTTAATACATTTTATCATCATTTGAGCGCTCTATTGAAAATAATTTTATAGACACACATCATAAATTTAATTAAATAAGTGAACATATAGTTGTAATCATACTGAGAGAGAGAAAATTTAAAAACACTTATGATTATTATCACCAAAGAATATTAAATAAAAAATTCATAAGAATATTTGTTGATCAATATTGTAAATATATATATATATATATATATATATATATATATATATATATATATATATATATATATATATATATATATGAATTATTATTATTTCCGGGAATACCATGTGTGTTACAATTATTATAAAAACGATTAAAATTATTTTCCCAACTTTTCAACATGTTTCCCCTGATGATAACATGTTCAAACATGTTGAAACGTTGGGAAAATAATTTTAATCGTTTTTCTAATAATTGTAACACACATGGTATTCCCGGAAATGATAATAATTCATATACTATTGACCATGAAAGTTTAAAACATCATATATATATATATATATATATATATATATATATATATATATATATATATATATATATATATATATATATATATATATATATATATATATTATATATTCCAATTTCCAATCATTCTGTGGTGTAATTTTAGCAAAATATTGTTCTGTTTTTTTTGCTTCTTTGGTGATAATATAAAATTGTATTTAATTCTTCTCTCTTTCTCAGCATGATTGAAACTATTTCATGATTGAACTGTCTTTCACCTCTCATTGTTCCACAGCCCATTCCCAACTAATATAATGTATGGGCGTAAATGATCGTCTTTACGATGTGGCCATTGTTTTCATAATGATGTCAGTGCTATTGTGTGACATGAACGTGCAAATTAGTGAGTCAGTCTTGTAGCAGTTGTAAGATTACGCTATAGCTTTGTAATGCAGACAGCTTCATTTCCATTGGACTTGCAGTCACATGGAATATTTGTTTAAGGAATTAAAAAATTGAATTTAAATAAAATTGCAGACCTATGTGTATTTTAGCGTTAATTTTTATGTTTTTTAAATTAGTATTAGTTATATTGGTTTGATGTGGACTATATGGTTCAACATAGCTAGACTTAGAGCCGATTGTACCAACTGATGATTAAATATTAATTAGTTAATCATTACTTAAGGTACAAAAATAACATAGGTATAACCAAGGGTGATAACCAGTTGATTTACAAATTTTTGCTTAATTCACTAATCATCACTTGGTACAACCGGCTCTTAGGATAAAATGATATTTGACGATTTAAATGTATATTTGTCCCATTTCAAATGTTCGTATAAAATATTCAAATTGAATGTTCGTTGGTAAAACAGCCCCCCTCGAAGGATCCGGACAACCGTGATCTCCAGAGCTGTCGCCGGGAGAAATGTCTTTGTGCTCCCAAAAGGGTCACCCATGGCGATGATGTCTGAGTGAGGGTACAGACCAAGTTATCTGGTGACCGGAGTATATGGAGGGAGTGTACTGTACCTTGCGATTGTATTTTCATTTTACTTCGTTTTCTTGTCACTTTATTTTCTCTTCATCTATCGGCTTCTTTCATTTTATTTTATTCTATATCATCTTATCTTACTTTTCTAGCTCTTTTTATCCCTATCCCTCCATATGCTTGAAACATCCACAACGGTGACAACTATGGCAAAGTTCACGGACATGAACATAGGCGCAAAATGATCTCTGCACTGTCGACGTGCCTTTAAACCCTAACGCCTAGCACTAACTAACTCGTAAAACATATATAGATGGGATAGGCATGCTGCTGTTTTTATAGAGTTTCTCGTTATTTATTAACTATAAAAGCTGAGAATAATTTTAACTATACACATGAAATATTATAGCTGCCTTTTTTGCCAAGTAGCTGTTTTGCCAACTCAATAACACTATAACTTATTCTCGTCACCACAAATTTGTTTACAGTCGTCTGTTATTGGTTCAGATCCTATAAATTTTGATGATTTACAATTTTAGAATGTATGGCAGCTAAAGTTGGCTTTGTTGAGAGAAGTGCCCTTTCTTTCTTTTTAAAAACAAATCAATGTGCATTGTTATGTGAAGAAGTGATGACTAAATGCTTAATTTTCCTCTCTAATTTTCCTCTCTGTGTATACATCTTTAATTCATATACTCTCTCCTTATAGGTCAACGAATAAGCTGATTTACTTGAAAGGTTCTACCAACAATCGGACGAATCCGTTCTGAATATAACTGTTGGTTTTGGATAAAATTCTTGTCTGATAATTTAAATTTGTACATCAAATACTATAACTCAATGAGACACGTTAATTATATGGGATAAACTGAGGTATTGTGGACTGGTCAAGGAAAGACGATGTTAAAAATTTCATTTTCAATTTTCCGACTTTCATGAGTGTAGACTCAACAATTACCATGTCATGGTAATGAATTGTACAGGCGAAAAATGACATATATTATTGGAAGAGCGAAGCGAAGACTCAATTTTACCTTATACTTAGAAAAAACGAGTGAATTATTTCTGTATGTTTTTTTTGTTTGCGGTCAACAGGTCAAATGGAAGCACACGTTTTTATGAAACTTGTCATGGACAAATCAAATGTACAGTCATCTCCCTCAATACTGTCGAGTTTTGAGACGCAACCGGTTAGACCATTTTTGAGAAGAAATATTTCGAAATTTCAAAAATTCTCACAAGAGATTTTTTTTTTTTTTACTGAATCTAAGAACATGAGTGGTACATATTATTTCAAAGTGGTCCACAGAGCGGAGAAGCCGTTTTGAAGAAAAAAATGTAAATTTGTCACAATAATTATGCAGGTCATCAGATTAAACAATGGTTAAACCCGTAAAACGTAAAACGTTTAAAAAATGCATTGAATGAAACAGGAATGCTGTGACATAATGGTTTCAAAATCAAGTGGTGTTCCGTTCAACTTATCAATTACATTTCAAATGAATGCCTGCATCGCTCATCTTGATGCATATATATGTATGTTTCGATTTTCACCTTGAAAATATTGAAATTTTCAGAATTCCGAAGCATTTCTATAGAGCTTATGAAATGTACAGTGATTCTAATTATTATCCTTCCAATATGATATTTCAGCACCGCAAACGCGAATTTTGTTCTGTACCAACGAATACATCGACGAATTCATCAAGTTAATTATTGCCCCATTCCATCAGGCTTAAACCGAAAAGATTGTGGAAATTGAATTTTATCTATTTTTTTATAAAGTTAATTATTAACTTCGATCATTAAATATATATGTATTCTAAATTATTCATCATGTCTGTAGTCATAAATCAGCGCATGCAATTTCACCAATTTGAAACACTTCAAGCAAATGTTACAAAAAACTGGCCTTCCCCATGCTGCGATGGACTCGACGTGCCCACAGGGTATGCAGAGGCCCAAGCCTGCCGCACATAATGCATCACTAGGAAGGGTACACTGAATATTTTATACTAGTATCACAGAATAACATTCTTACACCAACGTAATTCTCACAAATATATAAAATCATTTTCAATTTCTAAAACTTTTCCTAAAATGGGGACTTTTACCATTTTGTGTACGTTATTCGCTTTATTTTCGTTAGGGATGATGAAGCCATGAAGATCAATTATTCTCATCAGCCCTGTTGGTATTTTAGCATTTAAAGTAATCGTATATATGGGCCTATAATTATTTTTTCAGGTCACATTTTCTTTTATGTTTCCAAAAATAAAGTGAATGTATTGGAATAACAACGGTATAAAACACCTAGCCATGTACAATTTTTATAAATATATAGCTTGGCTTGAAAATGTATTTTCTTTTTTTTCGTAATGGGCGTAATTGAAATATCCTGTGCGTGGTATTAAAAAATTACATGTTCTGTACTTGTTAATGTCTGTATAAAGCGTATGAGTAAAATGGTATTATTGCATTAGGCATGTTGAACAATTATTGTCAAGTACAGAAGCCGTAAAGATCTTAATAACTTCTAATTGAGTAGTAATAAAAGTCCACTTTATATTATTTTACTCAGCATATGCATTCTTCACTTGAGCTGTGTACGCAAGTATGGCATTTCTATGTTATAAATATTTTTCATCTCCAACCCTACGGGGTTTGTTTAGTTCTCTACTGTGGTTTCGTTCCACCAAGAATAGTTTTCGAAGTATTTTGGATAAGTATACTGATAGTCTGATACTACCTTGTACTATACTAGTTATAGGTACAACGAAATACACGTACGAAGATCAATTTCCTATGTTCTCAAAATAAAAAAATTGTAGACCCATATTACTTTTTTTATTTGCATTGAAAACTAATTAAAGATATAGGCCTAGTATTGAAGATATTAAGTTATAGGCCTATCAGATTTTAACATGGACGTGGCTCGGTTTTACGTAAAACCATACACTGTACTTACATTTTCTTCTTGGATACGTCATCATAAGGTAGGACGAGTGAGCGTCTCCCTATTTAATCGTATTGCCCCTGACAGTCGTCAATAAATAGACCCTACCAAAAGCACGTGCTTTAATCGAATCAACATATCCAGGTTTTGAATGATTTACTTATTTTCATTGATATTTTAAGCCCATTATAATTTTTTGAAGCTTTTTGTCTGCCATATTATTGAATTTGATGAAAATATGTTGATTATAACCAAATATTGAATGGATGAAGGTTGTCCATTTCTGAAGTTTTAAAACTATTCAGTTTGTAGGTAGCCTATACTTCTTTCGTGGATGCAAGTAAGAGAATATCCATGAACATTTTTTTCTGATGTGCATATATTCTATCATTTTTATACGTAATTCTATTACGTTCTCCTTGTACGTTATTTATCGATCATTTTAACCCGTACGTGGAACTAGAATTCCAAGGCCTGGTTGTATAAAAGTTTAAGTCTGGGTTTATCTCAAACTTGAGTTTAAAAGTCATGGTTTAAACTTTTAAGTTTAAAGTTGCTGTTCAGGGTGGATACCAAGCAATGCTATTTTCTTAACTAATACAGAAGCAATGCTATTACTCAGGTTAAAACGTTTTATTTTTTTGTAAAACTGGCATTGAGTGCATTAACAGGAGGAGGATCTAGACGATGTGTTATTTAGACACAACCCCACCACATAAGCTTTGTTTATAAGATAATTAGCACGTTTTTTGACTTTTTTCTATCTATAGATAGGCCTATAGTCTAGTATAGTAGATGAGAAAGTTAATGATGCTACGTGAGCGCACGGGCGTCGGCAGGGAAGCAATAAAGAGGTGGTGGAGGGGTGGGTGTTGGTGTGGGGGGTGGGGGGTGGGGTTGTGTGGTGGAGGGGGGGGGGATAAAAAAAAAAAGTCGAAATTTAGCCAAAGATGAGAGATCTCAACAAATGTTGAAATAAAACTGACCCTTCTACTAAAAACACTACCAGCCTTCTACTTTCATCACTCCCTTCTAACACCTCACCCTGAAGTGTCTCCTCGAAACGCCAGAAATCTGGACGTGTTGAATTGCGCTACTATGGGCCGTATAGCCCGTACGGCCGATGGTCCGTTTAGTCCTTTGGGACTGTTATTGCAGACAAACGCGAGGGGACTTGAATTGTGCAGATTGCAGAGAAATTTCGGTACGTTCTGCCGTAATAATTTATTACCTTTGTAGTAGTAGTATATCTTTCGTCAATGATTGTGCTTGCTAACAACGGTGTGAGGGGGGGGGGAGGGGGGCTCAGCCCTGCAAGTGGGCGCGGACGGGCTACTTGTCTCCTGTTTCTCGCGCCAAGAGGTGGGTGTTCGCATGGAGCTATAGAGAATACTCGTTAGTAGCCGCTCCGAGTCCCATCTCAGACGTCGACGGAGGCTGCGTACTCCGCACTGTCTCTCTTTTGTCACGCGAATTACTAATCCGAGTTGTGATTTCCAGTTGCTGACATAGTACCACGTGATCATTCATTTTAATTGCGGCGCGTGTTGACCAACGAAGGGGGGCGTGTATGATCATTTCTGACGGAGGTACTTCCAACACAGACACTGCTCTTTGTTAGAGTTACTCATTATTGTTTGTATTCTTCACGAGAGTTTTTTAAATTATATATATACCGAGACATATTTTTTGTAATTCGATTTTTTTTTGTATATCTAATTCGTTATCTGTTTTTACTTGTATCAGTGAATTAACCGGGGAGCTAGTTTTATAACAAGTGTTTTTATTTTATGAGAGCATTGTTGTTTTCGCGAATTGCTTCGGCTAAACGTGTTAGTTTGGTGCAAACAAGACTGAGGAACCGGCCCTCCATGTGAGTTGTTGGACGAACATGGGGACAATGCTAGTATGGGCGCCGGTTATGTCATCCTCAGCACCGCAGCGTTCATCTCTTTGGCAGTGCTTATTGTCACGCTCAATTTCGTCTCAAGAAAGGTAATTGCTTTACGTAATTGATAACAAATTTGTCGACATCGTTTAAAATGGTCATTAAAAGTTTTGTAATAAAGTAAGTCTCAGATAAATTCCAAAATTGAATATTCTTACTCCACAACTAACATTTGAACACTTTTGTCCAAAAACAATCATGTTTCTGTTGACCGCGCGAACTGTCGTGGTTCTGGATTGAAATCAGTCTGAAGGAACGTCAAATCGATTGTGTCCGGTGACTGGTGGTTGTCGATGACTGCCATTGTTGTCCGTCTTGATGAAGACATCATGTAATTTGCTTTTCATTTTTTTATTCTCTATATAGGCCTATTATGTTCAATTGAAAATGAATTAGTCGACTAGGCTTATTTTATGACACCGAACTTGACGTCGGTGCATGTTGTAATGGAGGTGACCTGGCCGAGGAAGCGCGTAGGAACTTTTGTTAGAGCCACCCTCGGTAGCTCAGTCAGCTGAAACACCGCTTCAGAAACTGAAGACGCCGTTGGGCGTGGGTTCGAGTCCCGCACAAGGCATGTTTTTTTAAAACGATATGAAATGAACGAAATGATCACCTGCTCATTCGTAACTCCGTATAGCCCAGCTGTTAATAATAAAGCAAACAATAATAACCATTATCATCATCATCTTTTATTCGAGTGGGTGGGGGGGGGGGGGGGGGGGTGATAATTGCAAATCAAAATGTTATAATATATATTTAGGTTTTCTCAAACATATGAGGCGGAATATTTCAGGTCCTTTTATTGTTCTCTGACCATCTACATATTCAACATACGTTAGCTTGTATTCTGACGTGAAGGTTTCAAGCCATATATAGTGGGTGAGGATCTTAAATCACCATCAGTGAATTCTTTTTGGGAGCAAATAAATTGCTCTCGACGACAGCTCTGGGTATCACGGGGCCACGCAAGCCATGCAAGCCACGTCAAGGTGTCCGGATCCTTAGAGGGGGCTAATAATTAAATGGTAATAGTAAATGGTATGAAATGGCTATAGTAATGAAACCGCATTACAAACTACACTGAAAGAGATGAATATCGCAAATGGACTTTTTTTAGCAATTTGCTCGTTCAGTTTTCGAAACTTCTCACAATTTCGTTTTTTAGCCATCATGTTCTAACGCTAACTGACACGATACTATACTTTTGTTTTGACTGTAATAAACGGGATTATTTTGAGCAACAAAATTAATGTTCTACGAAATGTAAATCTGAACATGTTTCTGTATTGTTAACATAAGCAAGATGAGTAATCGCGCGTGACTTTCTGTGCTGCACTTTATTTTCACCAGAACTCACGCACACGCATGTCAAGTTTGTTCACTCAATTGAATAATTAATTTATTATTAAATGAAGTTAAATGCTGAATGGGTAGTTAAAGCCAACTGGCAAATGAATTAGTATGTCAAGTAGGGGCCTATATGAACTAAGCATATCTATTTGCCATGAAGTTTAAAATCTAGAATGACTTGAATATTAACTTTATGCTCATTTTGTAAAGAATAATGAAAAAAACTGGATGGGTGGTCGGTGGTTCATCATGGAGTCACTGCTTGGGTCGATCCAGACAGCTTTTTTTCCTGATTGCTTTCTTATAATTATTCAAAATCAATCAACACACGTTGCTATTCTTTTTATTTTTATAATGATTGATCCATTCGAATGGGTATCTTGATTGCATTGTAACTATAAGTATCGGGCTAGCAATTATTAACTTCAATAACAATGGCAACTTGGATGGATCTATATTCTACTTATTATTACATCAAGGTAGCACAAGGGTACGAGGTCGATCAGAACGGTATACCTTCGCATTTTGCCGGCACTGATCTTGGGTCAATCTAAAATTCTAAATGAAAGATTAGTTGATTCTTTTGTAGTGCGATTTTATTATTCTTAGTATAGTGGTCAGGGGAGGACTGTGGGAGAGAAGGGCCCGAGTGGCGATTGAAAATAGAGGTCTGGAGAAAATAAAATGGAACGACAACAATCGACCCAATTGATTATTTTATGGGAATTTAGTTTTATAATAATAATACTAGGCCTATATAATTATGATGGATGTATATAGGCCTACATCATATTCTATTTAGGCGCAAAATGACCTCGGTGTCGACGCGCCTCTAAACCCAACATTCATTCATTCATCATATTCTATTAATTTTAGTTTAAGGTACGGTATAACAATCGTTGGGTTCTATGAATTCGGAATTTTCAGAATTTTCAGCCTCTTCAGCCTTCTATTTGTTTGCCTTAAATTAGGCCTATTGTCTAATAAATTTACTGTCATAACGCAAGATTCTAAAAAGTGTACGACTTAATTCGTAGTGTTCTCGAAGACTAGGCGCGCCTCGACACATTTTTTGTGAAAAGAATAATGCATGTATAGAACCTTTTTTTATTTGAGTGGGAATACGACATTTTGGCGTGTGTTTTTAATACATTTATATGTACTATAGGAAAACACAGCATGCATTGCAATTTGATCGAGATATTTATATGTAATGCACTCGATAGCTATAAACACACATTGATTTTTAAACTGTCAAGTCTATAGCACATTCTTTGTTATACGTCCCGAATGGTTGATTATAATTGATAAAATCTGATATTGATTAAATTCTTATTGTTGTTTGTTGAATACCGGTAGGTAACATCAATTGGAACTTTACATTTTTCGTATATTACGCATTATTTTCTTGAAAACGACCGACCCAAATTTAAGTACACTTGATAAGAACATGATTGAGTTAAAACCATTCTATAACATTCTTTGAAAATTTCATTGTAATCGAATAAAATTGAAAAATTTACGCGATGCTATTCTTTTATGGGAATATAGGCCTACAAAACTTGCCGATTTTGTCCGAAAAAAAACTTCGAATTGTTCAAAAACAGCAAGGTATTCTGGTGACACCAATGTCCAGAAAAATTTCTTTTCGATTGCTTACTTTATCTGACCTGTATGCTGCGCACAAAAAATTCAGAAACAAAAACAAATGTATAGGCCTACACACGATCCAGATATTTTTCAGTATAAAAGTGAAATGAAAGTCTTCGCTGTGCACATCTAAAAAAATATGAGTAAACGTGCCATGTTTTAAATTGAACGAGTTTTAAAGCTAAATGCGAGATGATAATTAATGATATTTAATGATAAGCTAAATGATAATTTCCCCGATGGATAACTGTTTGATTGCTGAAAATTAAGCACATCATGGTAACATATTCAACGAAGCGAAGATTCAATTTCACCATTGAAAATACGTTCTTTTCGCGCTCTACAGGTAAAACGAGAGAAAATATTTTTATGTTACTAGGTATACATATGTCATCAAGCTCGATAACGTAAAGTTTTCAGGTGCAATTGGTCGAACCACTTTCGAGAAAACTAATTTCGAAGTATTGAAAACCCCATTAGAATGACACAGAGAAAAAAATATGAAAAAAATACTTCGAATGAATTCAAATTTCTATTGAATTCGACCACACAAGTGATACATAGTTTCACATAGATCGGATGAGCCGTTTTCCAAATGAATCACGTAGACAGTTAGCTGTGAGCTAAGAGATCAAAAGTTACTATTTTTCCAATACATTACATATACAATCACGCTCAACCCCCAACGCATGTGCTACGTTTCCTAGTATATTATAATATCAGTAAATTTGTAAATACTGAATAAATTGTAGTTTATTTCCTAAATGCTGTAAAATCATAACTTGTTATATAGTTGGGCGACCGGATCGACACGGAGAAAAGCAACATCATAAATCTTAATTTTAGACCTACGAGTTGACCTCTAGATCTCTCCCATCTGTTGTCTCACATCATAAAAGATGTGCCATGCTACAAGTGACTTGCTTATCGGTATCGTATTTTGAGAAGCCACACATGTCCTTTTAAAGACCAACCTTAATTGTTCTTTGTAGTGATTCTTCGCGAAACTTCCATTCAGAAGATGTCTGGTGCTATGTCACTTCAGATATGTATGCTAATTAATCTGTCTACACCGAGTTGTCAGACCTTCAATCTTGAACTATTATTTCTTTTACCACGCCTTGCAGTATCCTCTCTCTTGTAGTAAGCTATAATTATTAATTTTGTATGGTCGAATCAACGCTTTATTTAGTTTTATGTACCGGTGTAATTAGACTAGTGTTTCGTCTAGGCAAACCATGGACATGTTAATTTAAGAAGGTAATTTAAGATGCATACCCACAAAACATGAGGTTGATGCATACTGGGGAAATATATTTTAATGAACTATGAAAAATGATACAAGAATAAATATATTTATTTCAATTTCTATATTAATTTATTGTCTCATTTCATGTATTTTCATTTATTTATTTTTATATCATGCCATGGCTTTTTTTTATTAACATCAAAATCATGATGTACAATTATATTTTCCCAATTAAGGCGCACCTCTTTGTGGTTTTAAGACTTCGAGTTGGTTTTCTCTCGAATATGAATTATCATGGATGTACTATCTTAAAATGAAAACGAAGAACCTTCACATATAGATGTGTGTTGTTTGTGACCATAGGTCTTTTCCTCAGATAAAAGTTTTTCAGTTTCCAAATTAAACTTTTTCCCAACACAATTCACAAATCAATTCTTCAGATCTTATTAGCTTACTGACTTTTTACTGTTTGTTACTTGGGTTTCATTGAAATTATTTTCTCAGATCGCCCTTGTGGGTGCCCAGCTCAAAAGGTCCACCTTGTCAGCCTTTGCCACTTGGGGAATACTAGAAAAGTGCTTTTGTGACAAGTATTTAAAATAAGATCGAACCGAAACCCGAAACAGAACTAAATTGTTATTTTTTCTGGAAACAGAACTGGAAAAAGTATTTTTATTCTTTAATAATCAGACTCGAATCCTATGGAGTTCACAAGAAGGAAGGATGCCAGAAGGTGAATACTAAAATGTATTTGAAAGGTCGCGATACGATAAGGACTGGTGGACCGCAAATCTATCCAAAAGATGCAAATTTACCATGAAAGACATAATGTCACAATGGCTGCCTTGAGAATCTACAACATCATCCATATATATATATATATATATATATATATATATATATATATATATATATATATATATATATATATATATATATATATATATATATATATATATATATATATATATATATATATATATATATATATATATATATATAGAGAGAGAGAGAGATAGATATATATATGAATTTCAATCCAGTGTGAAAGCGTTAATCTCCGACAAACTCCGGACCGTACCGTAATTAGTAATACTTGATGATAATTATTATTGATGCTTTCTGATTATTTTGTATATACAGGAATACACGGAAGAGATGGAGCGCATGCGTCGTGACTTGGCAGCTGCTCGTGACAAGAATGACATTTACCTTGCTACCGAGAAATATCAGCAGATGGTTTTACTTCAGGCTTCACAAGAACAGGAGATCGCTAGTAAGATTACCAAAATCCGAGCTCTAGAGGCAGAAAAGGAAAAGAAAGACGTAAGTTTGGTTAGGCTAGCTCATCTTATTAAAAAATAAAAATAAAAAAAATAATAAAGTATAGACATTTGCAAAGATAACTTCAGTGGAGCCCATATATAAGGAACTTGATGTAAATATTATGTATATATATATATATATATATATATATATATATATATATATATATATATATATATATATATATATATATATATTATATGTTTATTCATTAAATACATATGTTATATAAAGAAATCAAGGTGACCATTTTTTCAGAAATGGCAGAAGGGAAATTCTTCACAATGTAAATCAGCAGTAATGCTAAAATAAAATAATAATATCTATCTACACCTCATGTGTTACTTTTGGTTTGACGCATGGAACACAACAAGTTATAGGAGGTCTGGGAAGTGGGAAATCAAAAGAAGTCCTAGTTGTGCTATTTTACCAGGTATCCGGGTGACAGAATAATCCCCGGGTAATGAATTACCCAAACCCGACCTGAGTACCTTCATCATTTTTAATGTATACCACTAATAAACTAATATTGTCAATCCTCTTGAAAGGAATACTAGACCTATAAATATCGTAACTTCATTATCCAAACTAGTGGCCTGTGACTTGTTATTTGTTGGCCATTGGTGTGCATAACCGTGGTGAAATATATATATGATATGAGTTGAACATTGATCATTTAGTCAGACCTCTAAGCAAAAAAGTATTGAAATGGAATGGAGGGGATGACCTGCTCTATGCTTAATTTCTTGTAAATGCTCATATATTATTAGTTTGTAAACCAGCAACGTTTGTTCTTTTCATTCCCAGAAACTTTGCAGGCTGATAGGAATTAGTCTTGAGAAACGCACTGAAGAGCTGAGACAGACAACAGAAATTCTGCGAGAGACGTCGCACTTCTTGAAGAACACTAAGGAAGAACTAAAAAGTACGAAGCAGGATTGCGATGAACGTCGTCATCTGGGTGAAACGCACTTCGCGACCAAGAGAATTATGGGATCGCAGGCTCACCAGTTGCTAGCATTTGCTGACCAGTCTTCCACTGACAGATATAGGTAAAGTGAAGTACAAATAGAACGTAGTTAGACAGAGTATATCATTTTCCTATATTACTTCCATCATAAAAATTCAAGGTCTGATAATCGATTGGTAAAATCAATTGAAAATAGATCTTCTTTAGCGTTTGTAAACTTTTGAGCATAGGTGGGATGGCCAATTGGAAATTATTCACGTAATCTCTTTCTCGCAATCTCTTAACTTTCGTTAAAGTTTGATTTTAACAAACTCAATTATGTGTTAGTTATCAATAAATGACACAAACAGGATGTGTAATTCAGCTTATCTCAATAACTAAGAATTTTAATCCGTGTAATATAAGTTAGTGAGATCAACAATGAATAAATGTGAGCACAATAATGGTTTTCTGAGAAGAAAGGTTGCCACTTAACATGGTATTTGTCAAGATCATCAGATATTAACAGAGAAATAATAGTCTTGAGTGATGTTCAATTACCACTTAAGAGTCCATGGGAGTCGATTTAGTGGAATATCAGTTTTTTGGCGATAACTTTTGAATGGTCCCCATATGAGGTGTCGAAATTCTAATAAAGAGGGAACACAGATATTTTCAAGACCTTCAAGATTTTAAGACCTTCAATTCCGTATAAGTGATAACTATTTATCTCATATCACATAATAGTCAAGTGTACCGGTATACGATTAAAAATGTTTTTTTTGTTGTACTGTATACGCATGACAATCATGCAATATGAGATGAA
Organism: Brachyptera putata; assembly: GCA_907164805.1. Lineage (NCBI taxonomy): Eukaryota > Metazoa > Arthropoda > Insecta > Plecoptera > Taeniopterygidae > Brachyptera > Brachyptera putata. The sequence goes on from OU015462.1 coordinate 31,270,800, forward strand.
TAGTTATTCCTTACATCAACTTGAACATATTGAAAATATCATATCTCATAAGGATAGCATTCAAAAGGTATCACCAAAAATCTGATATTCCGTTAAATCGACTCCCATGGACTCGTAAGGACTGGCTATAGTCATACTGAATACAGAATACTGAGAATACATATATTAAATCTTGAAGAATGATAACAAAAAAGTTCTGATAAAATAAGAAGAAATTATTGTTCTTTCAATTTCAGATTCGGTTCAAGTGTTTATCAAATACTGAATTCTCAATTAATCAACGTTATCCCGTTTCTTTTCAAAGTTCACTTCAATTGGTTGCACTGTTTTCGAGATTTTCAACATATTTTGCATTTCGTAGTCACTTTCAAGTTATAAACTTATAACCTGAAAGAAATTATAGTTGATGTCAATACTGTTGAATAAAATTGAAATATGTGATATAATTTATTAATGTCACCAATGTTGGTATGTTACTTCAGACTTCATGACAAACTCGCAAAGAAGCGCTCCGTTGACGAAGCAAACAACGAAATATCTCGCGACTTTCGATACGACTTTCAACAGAAGGTGGTTGCTATGGAGGATGGGCTGAACCACTTCACCCAAGAACAACTGAATGTGTGCTCAGATCTCAGAAGCAGCTTTGGTATGCCAAATCATGCCATTAGTGCATTAATACATTTTTTGTTAGTATATTCATTAGTTAGATGAGCGTAGCAAAGGCTTCTATTTCACTCACTGAAAAAAAACTGGCTTCAATTTTATGTTTTTATTTGACATGAATAACGTGTTTGAAATCTTAGTTAATATAGGATGGCACTCTAGAGAATTGGTGTGACATGAGATTCAATAGTCGGTCCGCTAAACAGTCGATATGGCAGTTGATTTCGAGAGTCGATACGCATAATAGTAGTGTGGTCAAGTCATGTGCTGTTATATGCATTTTATGGTGTGATAAGGGTGGGTGGGTAGGTGGGAGGGGAGGGGGAGAGCGGTGAAGGTGAGTCAAAATTTACGCAAACTCGAAAACGTGGGCAAATGTACAATCATAACAATATAATTGTACAAATCTTCCATCATTCTTATTTATATCTATGTAAAATACATATCACTATGATTCAACTTTAATTTGTTCATATATTCCGGTATTTAGTTAAGAGTGAGAGAAAAACACGATTCATATGTTGACATGAGCATTATATACCGTTTGCTAACCTTCTCTCATCGAACGTACTCAGTCATCGACGGTAATGAGCGAGAAAGAAGGGGTAGAGGGTGCATAAGCAGTCTGTCAGTGATCAGCTGTTTGGCAATCACAGTCAGACGTGTGAAAAACCGTGGATGAGTGTGGAAAAGAGTGAAAGTGAAGTAGTGGTGAGTGATATTGAGGAGCATAACGTGACCGAGAGGAATTCGTGTACGGAACAATAATGTTCATTGAAACTGTTAGTTTTTAAATAATCATTGTTTTTTACCGTACACATATGCCATAGATGCAATGGGGTGCTCGGGGCTATAGAGAGACATGGGTTGTTGCAATATATATAAACTGCAACTATAGGCTTAATCTTAGCAATGGATTTACGGTAATGATACACATCGGTGAAGTGATGACACGACATGAGGCAGTGACGCTAGCTTTTCACCCAGACAAAGATAAGAGGGAAAACCTGTCTAACCAATAACTGGCATTTTGGACAAGAAAAATAAACAAATATTGATGAATAATTTGAATAAATTCAATTAATTGCATTTTCTTGACAATTTTTCCTTTTCGAAATTCTTCTGTTTTAGCTTTGCAGTTGGAAAAGGGAACCAGTGGATATACTGCAGTTAGCGATCAGATGTCTACCTTGGTCAACAGTTTCAATCAGATGATTCAAGACTTGCAAAAGAGGACGTCAGACCAAGGGTACAACAGCCAGCAGTGGACCCAACAGTTCTTGAACTCTGCACGGGGACGAGCAGACTCCGAGACAAACAGCCTGCATCAGTTCCTCGTTGAGTTTGCTCCCTCCATGCAAGCCATCTCGCATACCATTCAGAGCATTCAAATGGACACGCAGGACCATTCACGCTACGTGGCTCAGCAGTTAACTAGTCAGCAAGAGTTGATTGATAATCTTGTCTTGTCCCAGGGTCAGACGTTCACACAGTTGAAAGAAACACTCGTCCAGTTGATTCAGTCGCAACAAGTTGATCTTCAACTTTCACAAGAAATTGTAGCCAACTTAGCAGAACAACAGCAAGCCGAAGAGGTCGAGTTCTGGAACAAGATCACCAAAATCGCCGTAGAAAAGAAATTGAAAGCACAAAACCGAGATAAAACTGTGGATGCAATTAGCAATGGATTCTCTCACGCTATTGATAAAGGGGACCAGTTTGTGAAAACCTTCGTTGATGGCATAGATGTGCACAATAATCGTTATAGAGAATTCAGAACTGTGTATAATACAAATGTCAATGATTTAACTACCAACTTCAAAAGTTATGTTTTGCGAACGACTGGTGGGCTTAGCGATGCGAAAAGCTCGACAGTGGATGTGACAACATCCGTAAATCGTGCACTTCGTAGTGCCGAGACTGCATGGACGGATGGTTACTCGTGGACGGAAAAAGAGCTACGTGAAAGATCCGAGAACATTCATATTGAACTGCAGGTCCAGCAAGATAGCATCCAAGGGCTCGTCACTGTCGTACGCAACGTTGCAGATTCCCTGGAGGCCAGCCTCGAACACCAGCGAGTGGAATTGGCTGCATTTGTGCGAAATGGAGAAAGCGAATTAGAAGGCCAGTGCTCTTATTTGACTGATTGGAGTCAGAAGACGGTTGCGGAACTGCGTCAACGTGATCAGGACGTCCAGAAATTTTTCTTGGAAGACTTATATAGGGACTCGCCTCCAGGCTCGACACCGAATCGTATGACCTTCAGTTATCTACGTGAACTTGCTGCCACTCTACCGCACAAACGCGTATTTGTTCGGTTTCGTGCACCGCGAGATCAGAAAGCTGTTGTTGAAGAAAATGTTAATTTGTTGGATCCAGCATATAAACCGAGTGAACCTAGTGACGACTCTAATACTTCACTCCGAAAAATTGAAGGAAGGTCGCTACCGGCAGAGACGTTAAAAGATTTAGATCGTCTATTTCAATCTGATTCAAAAAGTGATATACCTGATCTTCAAACCAAATTTGACTTTGATTTGAATATGTCAGCTCGAAGTGATCCAGGCTACATGGTACGTACTACATACCGTATCACGTTGAACACATTTTTGAATTTTAAGAAACCTTGTGAATCTTCATTAGGTAGATAGCTATGAAATTTGATCTGCATTCTTAAGTTCTTATACAATGGAATCTATCACAGCTAGATGTGGGGTCTTTGGGGCATGTTGTTGACTTTGGATGTTAACACAAGAAAATCTCCCCTATGAATTCCCTTCAAGTATTTGATCTTAATGATGATCTGCAATACTGTTTACAGCGTACTTAATTGATTATCATTTTTTTTCATTCTTTAAATCACATTCCAAATTTCAATACATTCTGTAAAGTCATTTTACTATAATTCATAAGGAAACTAGCCCTTGGTTATATGAGTGTACCAAAGACTTCAATTTAATTCACTTTGTACTGAAAACTTCTTTCTTAATGTTACATTTTGTGCGTATGATACAGGTCAGACAAAGTAACAAATCAAAATGAAATTCTTTCTGGACATTGGTGTCGAACCAGAATAGATCCATATTGTTTTTGAGTGTAATTTGCTCACACTTCTTTCAAGATTTTTTTTGAAAGTTTGGTTAATCTCTGTAAGATTTGCTTTGAGAGATTAAAAAAAATATGTCTTATTGAATTGAAATTCATGCAGAAGATTATTATTGTTCTAAGATTATTATTATGGTTGGTTTGGTCATTTTCAAGAAATCGAATTTATCATCTTCGAAAAAAGGGAAATATAGATTTTTAAATATGTTAGGGAAGATAAACAGCTCGTGGATGTATATGACAGTGACGTGACTCAATATTTTCAAAAAAATATTCGATTATTTTGGATGAAAACGATCTTGCTCATTTTACAAAGTATAAGCCTCTACTGAGCTTTCCTACTAGTATAGATAATTGTGGTGCCAGTGGCGTAACAACATTTTAAAGTAGAGAGAAACAAAGAGTATCAATAATTCAAGGTCATATCTCAGATCGTTGCTCTTTTTCTTAAAATACAGTTGGAAGTCGATTTTGGTGATAACTTTTGAATATTTTTATGAGATATAAAAATTATATAAATTATTAATACCTTCGAGACGGCATAGATAAGAACTATTCAACTTATATAGCATTATTTTCACAGGTATATATGGCTAATAATAAAACACAATTTTTAGCTGTATCCCATGATTGATAATTTCAATTCACTTCATTTCGAAGGTACCGTATTAAAATTATCTGTGATTTTTCTGCATTAGAATTTTGATATCTCATACACCATTCAAAAGCTATCACCAAAAGAATTGATATGTTGCTAAATTGCGTCCCATCTCTCTTCAGCTGATTTTTTTTTCTGAACGAGTGACCTGATAGTAGTTTTATCGTATATGTAAAAATTGAATATAGTCATTTGAATGCCAGTTCCGGAGATTATTCATAAGAATATAGTTGAATAAGTAAATAATGAGAATATTCATTTGTCTCTCTTACAGCATGAAAACAAGGAAAATGGTCGAGATACGTTCATCCAACCAGTGGTTCGTAATAAGCGTCCTGTTCTATCGAGAAAAGGGAAAAAATCCAAGTCATCCTTAACTACTCATCAACCACCTTTAACTCAGCAAAACCAACACAAACTTCTATAGTGTGCACATATCATTCATGATGTCTTCACATCTCTTTCTGTTCTATTTCCAGTCCTCATAAGGCTTCATGTTTACTTTCAATTGAACTGATTGTCTTTTACATTGTTACAATGAAACCCATTATTAAAATTTCATTTTTATTCCGATTTTATGTTTGCTTGAAATCGTAACCCCACAAGGTCTCAGGATGTCTCAGAAGTTTTCACACCGCTAACTCTCACGGTCTTAATTTTTAGATAACAATTAAATTTTCTTGAAAGTTTGTTTAGAGCCGATTGTACCAACTGATGATTAAATATTAATCAGTTCATCATTACTTAAGGTACAAAAATAACATGGGTAATCAAGGGTGATAACAAGTTAATTTGCTAATTTTTGCTTAATTCACTAATCATCACTTGGTACAACCGGGTACAGTATTTTAAAAAGATAGGTTTACCTCAATTACACAATTTTGATGAAAAAATTATAACTTTTATGTTCTTCAAATGAAAAATAAAAAATTGTGTTGGCTTGAATATATAGGGCTACATAAAGATTTTAAATAACCAAAAACAAATAAAAATACAAAATATGTCAAAAGTATGTGTTTGGAAATTAGCAGCGTTTACATTTACATGAGCTCAATGGGTGTGTTGAGAACGAGAGTGATGATTACTGCGTCTCTACGCTCGTCTTGTCTAGGTCAGGCTGGCGCCTAGTTCGTTTCAAGCGCCCCTTAGTTCGCCTCAAGCGCTTCACGATCAGTTGTCTTAGAGGTCAATTAATTTTTTACCTTCGTAATATGTTCAAGAGCATTTATCATAGAAGTTCGTATAGTTGTATATATTCTAGTTGTATAGTAAAACTGTAGACAATTTATACTGACTTAAATCCTTTGTAAAATAATGCTGAATTCACGTTTGGGGATTTCAATTTGAACAGTTCAAAACCTGACTAGTAGACAAAGAAGCTACGAGAAGTGATAAAACTACAGTGCATGTGCTCAAGCAAATTGTCACTTCACCAACTAGGATTCCAGTACTAACCAAATAATAATAGAGCATATTATTACTAATACAAAACATGCAATCAAGTATTCAAATGACGACAGGTTTTCAAAAGCATTGGGTATCACTTACTGTTCAAAATCAACTTTATAGGTCAAAACGAGGGGGTAACAACTCATGAAATCAGCCGAAAACTTGAAAAAAATCACTAGAAACCAAAAAATCACCAGAAAATCACTGGAATCCAAAAAAAATTTAAATCACTTGAGATAAAATAAACACTCGAGATCAAAATAATCAACGAAATCCCCACAAAAAATCAAAGCAATAAAAAATTAATTAAAATCAGAAAAATCACAAAGATTAAAAAAACAATCGGGATACAAAAAAATCACTCGAGATCAAAAAAATTACTTGATATCAAAAAATCAATCAAGATTCAAAAAAAGGATTGCTTTTCAAGATAAAAAAAAAACTTGTAGGTATGAATACATGCAATTATGAATTCATTCCTTGAATGCATACAAGTTATGTAAGTGTATGTTGTGTATTTATTTTAATTTATACTTCCTTAATAATAAATATCTGTTTTGATGTTTCAATTAACCTGATGGTCCTTGACGCACATTTTAACCATTGATGTATTATATGGATATGTGTGTCTGATTTGAACAAGTATATATAAATAAATAAAAAATAAATAATTCAATGAATGATGGAAAAAAGTTACTGATTTTCGAATTTGATGAGCATTTAAAAAGTGATTTAACAAATATTGCAGCCTGGGATGTCAGGTCATTATATCGAAATCCCATTTTTCGAAAGTTAGTTTCACCGACAGTTTTTGTCGAACATTCAGTCTTTCAAACAAATGGGATTTCGATTAAATGGGTAATATATTGTAGTCGTTCAGTATAATTATAAAGGAATTTTGAAACATCGTTCTGAGGACCCGGTTTAATTACTGTCCTGATCAGCTTGAAGGCCAAGTAAGTATCCTAGTTCTTACAATGCTTTGCTACAACTCGTGGATCTCTCTAGGCGATGAAGGGGTATCTCTATGGTTGCCATCTGTCAACTACGGCGGCCCACCCCCATGCCAGGCCTCCTCTTTGTTTTCTTCGAAATATAGGAAGGCTTATTATAGTTATGACCATGCGTCGGGGAAGTTTTCTTCCATCAATATGCATTGATTTTGTTTACAAAGTTTGACTCAGGTTTCCTTTTTCAATTTGTGGTAACGTTGTAGAAACTAGGCCCAAGCATTCAATGGCCCAAGTCACCACGTACTTTTGACAGCAGCAGCAGGTTTTGAAATGTCTGGTAATTGATTGACACGTTGGTGCACGGGAGTTTTAAATTGTTTATTAAAATGCCAATGTTGCATGAGAGTGATGGAAGTCTACTTGTGGAAATAGCTGTTCGAGCAATATTTGCTGTTGTCTTCGTGTGAGTTTTTGTTTTCCATTTACTATTTTAAGGTTATGTGGTTACATTTGCCATCGAGTTTGTAGTTATAACTACAAACTCAATGCATTTGCCTAGGCCAGTAAGTACTTAATGCCTAGGCTGGCCTAGGCCATTGAGTAAATAATATCCTTCGGGATGCCTAGGCCATTGATTTTGTAAAAAATCATTGCTAGGCTGAATAAGGTTTGAGTTGTGTCAGTTTATCATTTTGGATATTTTCTGTAGTGAACTCGAGAGTGCAACTCCGTTTGTAAGGAAAATACAACCTGATGAGTTATGGCTTTACAAAAATCCAAGGATGGACAGCTTCGTACCGACTACAATATTGTGGCCTCTTGTATTCATCAGTCCGACAGTCGTGATATTCGTCATATTTCTATTACATAGAGATAAAACTGATGCTTGCAAGGCTGTTCTTAGTTTGACTCTGGGACTATGCCTAACCGGTGTAATTACAAATATTATAAAATTAATTGTGGGTAAGTAAGACCATTGAATTTATAGGTTTATTGTCGAGCCTACACTAGATCACTAGGGCTGCCATACATCCCGATTTTGGCGGGACAGTCCCGCATTGTAATTCAATGTCACACGTCCCGCTTTACCTCGTAATACATGACATGTTGATATTTTTGCGCCTCGTGCTTATCAGAGGTTTCGCGCTATTGAACAATTTGAACAGGCTATGCTCAGTAGGCCTACCCTCGACTGGACATCGCGATCTGACAGAGTCCCTTGGGTAACGACTGTTTAACGGTCTAGCCGGCGTACAGTGTGTCCGATCGAGACGCGGTTTTCATGACCGGACAGGTTTGCGTTGGCAATGGCGAAACAACCAAATCATCATGGACCGGACATCGACGAATCATCAACTGGACAATTATCACACTTTTTTCTTTCATTTTCTGGATTCACACAATTTTGTTGATATGTGTTGTCCTTTTTTGAGCTTGATTGAATAAATATATCACTCAGTCATCAGGTCTAATGACTGTGATTTGTCTTTCATGTTTCTAATTCTGAATGATTGAAATAAATATCTATAAGTATAGCCTGGACTGATAATGTGTTTCTTGGTAGTTGATGTACTTGATTTAGTACCGTTATTATATTTCCTAATAGTCGAAACAATAAGGAATAGAGCATAATGGAGCTAATAAAGTGTCGAGATTCTGTATATTGATTGAATAACGAATGAAAAAAAAATTCACTCCGCGAGGAGATACTTCGTCAAGGCAACTCTGTTGCGGCCGCTCCGTGGGTGTTGTTTTGTACTTCCATTTGCATGACTGGGATGTCCTGCTTCTAAAAATTAAAGGCAACCCCAACTATCACTAGTTACAAATTCAGTGGTGTGACTGATGATATGAATTAAACCCTTGAAAGTCTAGGCATAGAAGCCTCGAAGGCATAGGGCACTAAGTACCTGAGACGTGATCCATGCAATTGCTTCATGGTCAAAATCAATGTTTATGCCTAATGTCTAGACATTGAATTAGTAGTGCAAAGAGAAAGTACTTTGTCTCTAAAAGGTATGTGAGAGCCAAAGGATAACTCAATCTTTTGGTGAGACACTAGACACACTAATTATAAAGGGAGTACGGTACTCTGGTGTCTACGGGCGTATAGTGGCTTACACGAACCACATACCACGTATAGTACCCGTTCTCTCCACACCCCAGTGAAAAAGATCGCTGCCAGTACCACACCCGATGGCCAGTCACGTGGGCTCCCGAACATGCCTAAACGTACCCGATATCTCTATTCCAACTATAGAAAGAAGATAACATTCAACTTCCTTTGTTGGCAGAACCTCTTGTAGCGTAGTGGTTTAGACGCTCTTAATACGGGATAGACTGGGATTGAATACTGTCAGTACTACTTTTTTATTTATTTTTAAAAATATTAAATAAAAGCTTTTAGTGATAGGTTATAATGGGTCAGCAATTTTTTTCATCCTGAATGTTTGAAGGTAAATTATTTAGTTGATAATTCCCAAAAAAAATTACAAATGCATTTCGGATATGCCCTTCCGTTTGCCTTGTTTTATATGGGGGAGTGGTAGGAATAGGCCACTGTACGTAATGCATGGAGTGTGGTTCGTAGAAGCCACTACACCTATAGATGCCAAGGGTCCGTGTAGGAGGGTCTGCCGATAAATACCGGCGGTACTATAGGGATTAGGTGTGACGGTTGTACCAGTGCATAGGATATGATCTTGAATAATTCAAAGCAAGTTCAAATAATTTAGGAGCAACTAGACTAGACTTCTTTCTGGCAGTTATACGAGCTACTTTAAAAAAAAATATCACGTCTCAGTCTAGACGCCAAATCTTGAAGGTACCTTGTCTATGAAAAACATCAAGGGTATCTTTATAATTTAATTAGTTTATTAGGCCCTAATGTTGAAACACATTTTGGTTATTTCGTAGGTCGACCCCGACCAGACTTCTTTTGGCGTTGTTTTCCTGATGGAAAAATAAATTCTGATCTGCTTTGCACTGGTGAGCAGTCGGTTATCAATGATGGAAGGAAAAGTTTTCCTAGTGGGCATTCGTCATGTAAGTTGATATGCTATAAGTAGTCTATCTGTTCTGAGGTCGCCTTGCAAGTACGGTAGATAGCACTAGTGTCATTTTATTTTTAAAACTATGTGCCTACTATCTGTTTAGACCTACAATCATTACAGTTCAAAGGCAGCTAATATTAGTGCAATCTATCATTGAGGTTGACCTCAGAGCAGATAGAGTATACCATTTGTCTATCTGTAGATCACAAATCTCATAGCTTGGCCGTTGTCTTTGTAGCCGATACCATTCCAATTAAACTTGGAAATAAGTAATAACCACTGCCATGTGTTTTTTTAGTCTCATTTGCCAGTATGGGATTTATTGCTCTGTACCTCGCCGGTAAGCTCCACATATTCAACTCCCGTGGCCGAGGAAAATCGTGGAGGCTCTGTTTGGTTCTCACTCCTCTTGTAATTGCTCTATGTGTGGCAATGAGTCGTACGTGTGATTATCATCATCACTGGCAAGGTAATTGAAGTGTTTACAATCAGCTACAATTTCACTGCATGAAAAGTATCTAGGCATGAATAATAGGCAAAGGGCCACAAAACTCTTTCAATTGATATTATATTTGGCACTATTATGGACCTCTATGCTGGAGTTACGATTAAAGAGTAACATCAATTTCACAGGAGCTTTGGCCACCAGTTTGTTCATTTTTCTTTATTCTTCCAGACGTTCTTTGTGGCTCTGGCCTTGGGCTCTCTCTTGCTTATCTGTGTTATCGTCAGTATTATCCTTCTCTCGGATCCGTCTACTGCCACCGGCCACACGCGGCCATAACCACACAGACAGAGCTGACTACTGTAAGAAATCAGCGAGCAGAAGAACAGGTCAAGTGGATATGATTTTAGTGTATATTTATTTATTGATTACCGATATTTGCAATTTAGGTCAAGTGGATATGATGCAAGGGTAGTTTTTTTACCGGTAATTGAAATTTATTTGTACCAGTTGGCTGGTCGTACAACAAAGCTTGCTGCACAATGTACATCTGTGGGACCCATATTTATTTATATTTAGGCCTAATTTCATATCGGTACTGGTACCGATAATGATTGTTTTGGCGTGTGTAAAGAAAGGTATATATGATATTCATGAGTTGTAATTAAGTAAAGATTTTGACATAGTGTAGAGATGGGAAGGAGTCGGTACTAGCTCTATATTAAGGAACTTGTCCAGTATTCACTTTTCCAAATGATGGAAAATATATATATATATATATATATATATATATATTAGTGATGCCTTCGGGTAACAGATTAGGAACCGGGTACCCGCCGAAATTACCCGGGTAATTAAAAAAAAAAACGTATTTACGTCATCCCCTGTCTAGTTCCGTGGTTCTGACGTTTCATAATCTTCTCAGTTCTCGGTAAAGAATAGTATTTGGCATGGCTACTAGAGAGCGGTTGACAGGAGAGGGATTCAGTACACTGCACGTGTGACCACAGATAACGGTAGGTGGTGCGACTAGATTTGACGAGCGCATTATGACAAGTTGAGGGAGGTCTGGGAAGGTAGGTGAAAAAGCTTATGTAGAATGCGAAGTTGAATTTCTCTCGGTAGCTTGAGTGATTTATAAAAGTTATTTTCTATATTATAGGTACTGGTTAGCACAATTATCCGGAACCTAGACGGGTACCCGACCCAGGTACCCGAAGGCATCACAAATATATATATATATATATATATATATATATATATATATATATATATATATATATATCTGTATACCAGTAGGCCTATATGTTGTTTCGAATGTTCATACGCTCACATGAAGGTGTTACGCTCTTGTTTCGGCATAACTGCGTTTGCTCTCGGAGAAAGTAGTTGAATTATTTGAAAAGATTCTTATTTCTCCAACGTTTTGACAAGATAGCACTCGTCTTCTTCAGGAGTCTGTTTTGGTCAGCAGGTTCCGGCAACATCCGAGCATCACAACGTTTCAAGTGTACCTAAACTTTCTCTCTTCTTTTAAACATTCCTATTTTTACAATCATTAAGAAATGTGATCTATATTTTTGAACAATGCAGTGATAAATGTAATTAAAAAATTACCGTATTGAGAATAGTTGTACCTGTATTTTTATTATCATAACTATATTGTAACATATAGTACCGTAATAGAATGTTTTTGATTCGGACTTTCACTGTGCCAACCCTCCAATTATGTATTTGAAGAATTTATTGTATTTCTGGACTGGTAGTGTCTATTTTATCTATAACATATTAAAAAATGATTATTAAAGAACATGTTTTATTATTTGAATCAATGTGCTCCACTCTTCCCTTGCCTTAACTGAATGCTGTCGAACATATTTCTTTCTCGGAACAGAATACCTGCTGTAACTAGAGTTGATCTTGAAACCCAGTGTGTTTTGTAGTAGTAGCAGCAGTAATTGAGTTTGCAATAGTTCAGTGTATATCTTGATTTAATAGTATTGTTTGACGTTCGATAACATTTTCATTTTTCAGTCATATAATTATTAGCCAATTTAATTTTTAAACTTTCTTAAATTCTAATACATGACTCCAGTATTTCTTGACAGCATTGAAGTATGGTTATAAATAATGAAAGTTGCTATTGCAATTTTTATCAACCTTTTTCAATTTTAAAATTGGTTTGGTCGTACAGTAATATTAAAATGTCCGAGAATTTCCAAACTCGACTAGATTAGGTTTACTGTACTGCTGCATACAGATAACAAAACTTTACTACTGTTACCTAAAATTAAAGTGATATAAGATTAAAAAATGATGTTCCCTTTGTTGTGATAACCCTATAGACTTCTCTTTAGCTTTTATTTAATAATTCTATGGAAAGTGTATTAGTCACATTTTTGTAATTCGAATAAAACACAATCAATTTTCACGTCTGTTTCAGAGTATGGAACATCATGAATAATTTGCTCATTGAATGCTAGAGCCAGACTATATGGACGTGTTTTAAATTCCTTGGTACATTTGGCAAGAAATCTGTCGTAATATCCTTTTCCTCTGCCCAGTCTTACTCCATCGTCTGTGAAAGCCAATCCTGGTACAATCACCAAATCTAAACTACCTGTTGAAAATAAATGCATGAAACATATTTTTTAAATGAGACAATTTTATTAAATTTATACAGTGAAACCTCTATCCATCGTTTTTCAAGGGACCAGGAAAATAAAACCATTCATGCAGGAAAATCGTCGATCCAGGAAAATAAAACCATTCATGCAGGAAAATTGTCGATCCAGGAAAATTTAACATTGATTATATGGGAGTAGGGTGAGAAAAAATGAATGCTACAACCAGGAAAACGATAGATCCGGGAACGATGCGTAGAGGTTTCACTGTATAGTGTATATTAATATTTTATATAATAATTATACAATAACAGGGCCGCCCCGGTGGCAAAGTCAATTATCGCAATTATAGCGGTAGTAATTGAAGTCATAATTGGGCGTGGGTTCGAGTCCTGCTTAAGGCATGAGTTTTTGTAAACGTCCTTTCACCTATCATCACTTCATCGTTGCATTATCACCCGCTCATTCGTACCCCGGTATAACCTAGCTGTTGGTGGGGTCATTCAGCAACATTAAAAAAAAAAAAAAAACAATAATGGGATACTAGTCCAACATTGAATCAGTTATTATTAGGGATAGGATAGTTAGGCAAATGCACATTTCTAATCATCACTGATAGTGATAGAACAACCAGAGTTCAATATCTATAAATACCATTCAAGACAACGATTCTAAAACTATCACCTTCATTCTGCATACATAGAGCTTTTTTTCTAAAAACATGCACTATGATTTTTTTTTTGAATGAATGCAAATATGGATGTTTTAGATCATACTATAGGCCTAGTCTTTTTCTGACAAATTTAATATTTTGGATTAATAAAAATGAAAATAATGGAGATCAAATTGGAACAGACCTCAGTATGTCATCTCGGTACTTGTGCAGGTCTACTGCATGTTCACAAATAAATCTGTATGCATATTGACAAGACAGTTGCATACACTTTTTCGAAGTTTTTCAAACACTAAAATGTATATTCTAATAAACAATTATATACTGTAGGCCTACATATATAATAACGATGGCACATATTAGGACCATTTTTTGGTTGCGAGTTCATATTTATTTTTGACTTTTTTTTACTGCATTAATGCATGCATATTTGACGCTTTTTTAGTGCAGATCTATCCTATCCTTCGTTATTTAATGTTATGTATCAAATATAGTTATTTTATCTTATATATTTCATATCATATTTATATTGTTATTATAATATAGATATTCAATTTCAATTTACTAACCCATGGCAAATATGCTTTCTCTTGCTTCATCATGTGATGGCTGTTTTATGTTCCACTTGTTCAGGGGTAGCTTATTATAATCATCAATTGAGTGAAGTTTGACCATCTCCATTTCAGGTATACCTTTTTGAAATCTATTGAAACAAGTAATGAGCACGTCATTTGTCAATTAATTGATTATTAGATTTAGGGTGCATCAACAGCAAAAAAAAATGTTTTGCACCATACCTTTGCTGATCTGTTAATAACCATTGCTGTCCTGTTCATAGCCTTTGCTGTTCTGCTGTTTTATATTATTTCCAGTAGTCTATATTCGTTACAACTTTTATATTTATTATTTAGGCCAACTTTGATTCAACAGAATAAAATAATATAAAATGGGTTGTGTATAATTGTATTGGGGAGGTTGAAAACATTATTTTGATGTGTTTAGAAATCTGGTGGCAGTTACTAATTGTACTTCACACAAAAGCCCTAGAAATATGCTCTCATTATTATTTCAATATATTTTTTTTGTTCACTGTAGGTTACTCAGTTTTCAGCGCATCGAATTTAACTTACCGAGGGATAAAACACTCTTTTTTTGTTCTGAATATGTCTTCTAATATGTTGGATGTATTGATTTCTTTGTCATAACTTAGATATATAGAAATGGTATTTGCTGATTTATATGCAGGATGTTCCAACACCTGAAAGTCAAGCGTAGAAATTAACTTATTGCGACAATGATGTTATTTATACTAGTTACATAAAGTGGTCGAATGGTTGATCAAGAAACATTAAAATGTATCCTGGAGAAAGTTATTATAGTTATTGAACAAAGATATTATATGCACTCAAACTAGAAGACAATGCGTGCACACTCACACACACTCCATGCATGGTCTATGAAAACATAAGTTGTTGAATGATGCACACATTTTATTTGAATTGAAATTTGAATTTTGGATTAAACCATTTAATGTGACCCCGAGTGTACCTGTTCATTATTAATTATCTATAAATTATCAATCAAAAAATTAATAATAATAAATAATATTAGATATAGGCCTAAATAAATCTCAATAATAAATAAATAATAAATATAATTAATATTAATAATTAACGTGCCCTTCATTCAATAGTCAAGATCTACTAGATTTAGAAGATTAATTTCAGAAAGAAAAATGAAAATTGGTCGCGATGCGCTATTGTGACAATAATTCTACCATTAAGTACACTATGATTCTACGTTACCTTTCTCACTACTATTTCTGATTGCCTCCTCACTTCAAGATCTGTCAGAGAATTCACCACGCTGTTTATCTCATTTCTGACCACAGTTTTACGCTGCAGAATAGTCCCGATCGCTTTCATTTTTATGGCTGAATTAGTTGTTAACTATTAAAAATTACTGACTGAAACAGTATTAACTTCATTTGTCCTTCACAAACAACGAAAACATTCTTCAGTTGAACTTGAGCGGTTGAACTTTGAATCCCGTAATTGAACGCTAATAAGCAGAACAGCAACAGCTGGTTGTGGATAATTCAATCATTTCGATTTGATTCAACGCGATCTGTTGAGGATCCTCAGAACTAAGAGCTGCGAGTGATCGAGTTGATCAAGTAGTTTGCAGTTTGTACCTACTAATATTATTTAAATCTGTTTTTTGTCAGATCATACGTCAGATTACCATAATGTTATGGGATTAAATGAACGAATGTTTGGGTTTTAAGGTTTACCATATGCGATTAAACTGATTAGTCTTTAAATATTTCTTTAAATATATGGATTTTGATACGTAATGCAGGCAAGGTCTGCCGCTATGGTCGTCTAGCCATCAATCATATAAATTATATTATATATATATATATATATATATATATATATATATATATATATATATATATATATATATATATATATATATATATATATATATATATATATATAATTACACATAGTTTTGGGAGTATAACGCGAATAATAAAAACAAAGACAAATCAAATCATAAAATTGTTTTATGTTAATATATATATTATATATCACTTGACGACCCCACTAACAGCTGGGTCATATGGGCTGCTATACATAAATTTATCGAACAACAATTCTTTATATGGGGAGGATGGGGAGGTAAAATATTCCTGTCGCACAGGAAGCAGACTTAGATCCGAACAGAATCGTTTTCTTTCTCACCCCGGAGCTGGAACCTGAACAGTTTTTGTATTCTATATGACCTTTGACCTCCGTATTTTCGGTTTAAATAGATGAGCATTAGCGAAGATTTCCACTTGACTCTTATGGAGTGTCTGTGTTTTTTTTTTCTTTTTTGTTTGTTTGTAAGCACTGCACAGGTCGCAGGGTTAGACCGATCTACATACTTTTTTTTTATACGCAAACTTATCCAACTTAGAACCCTATAATTTTTGGGTCAAATCGGTTGGACAATTTTTGAGAAACATTATCTGGAAGTTTCTACAATTCCCATAAGATTAGGCCGGGCAGAAAAAATTGAGAAATAAAATCTCTCCAATATAATTCAAATTTTCCACAAATGCGAACACGGAAATTATACACATTATTACAAATTTGTATGCAATTCGGACCAGCCGTTTCTAAGAAAATAATGTAATAGGCCTACATGTTTTTTATTTATCGAATAAATAGAAATAATAGCAGACCATGTTACGTTGCTAATTCACGGCTACCTAGATTCGTTGGTAACGAATGAAGTTCATTTTATATGATCAAGGTATGTAGAGTTTTAGATTTTACTTTCTAGATATCTCGCTCATCAAACAACGCACATTCTGCGTTTGCCTAGTTTTTTAGCATTAGCGAAGATTTCCACTCAACTCTTACGGAGCTTTGTCTTTCCGTTTTATTTTTGTTTGTTTGTAAGCACTGCACAGGTCGCAGGGAAACTGTTTCTGTATACGCAAACTTCTCAAACTTGAAACCCTATAGTTTTTGGGTCAAATCTGTTGGTTGAATCTGGAACTTTTCTGATTTTTTTCTGCCCAGCCCAATCTTACGGGGGTTTTAGAAATTTTGAGATGATGTTTTTCGAAAATGGTCCAACCGATTTGACCAAAAAACTATACAGTTGCAAGTTGGATAAGTTAGCGCATACAGAAAACGTTTCATGCCGATTGGTCAAATCCTGCAATCTGTACAGTGTTTACAGAAAACAAAAACAAACAAACAAAAAACACATAGACAAAGATACATAAGACTGGGATGGGAATCTTCGCTAACGCTCATCCAACTATAGTTAAATACATCCAGTCAACTTACTGGTCAGTCATTATCTTTAACTAAAAACTAGACTGGTTTTTCACAATAATACTCTTGTTGATGACGCCAAGCAATGGATCAAAAGTCAACCTCAATTATGACACTATAAAAATAACAAAATCAAATTAACTATTCAATATTATACTATTTTTAGAGCATAGTTACACGTCTTTATTTTCGTTTGAGATTACAATTATGGCATGATATACAACATAATAATGATAATAATAATAATATTAATGATAATAATAAATAGACAGAGTTTTCAATTACATGTAACATGCTTTTTATCATAAGTTTATACAAGTAATCAAATATTTGTTCATTTCAAATATTATTGATTCACATATGTTGATAGTATTAATATAATTGATAAGGATGTAATAATGTAGAGATATTAGGGTGATTATACGGTTGTATTTACAAAATAATCGAATATAGACTGATAAAATACAATCGAGGGTAGATATAACAATGTGCAAATAACATTGTACATTAGTTTTAAAGTTTTCACCATGAACCCTTACCTAATAAACCACTCATCCATCCATCCACTCATCGCCTGCCCTGGTCTAGCTATTTCCAAAAGACTATAGCATTTTATTATTATATTGTATTGTAACTAAGCAACAGCTACAGTTCTATGTATGGAACTCTATAGTTCCTATTTTAGTGAACGTTATCCAATCAAGTTTCTTTGAAATTTTCTCTGGATTTAGTCTCTTGGATTTACAGAAGACTAGTAGGTAATTTTACTTACATGTCTATTAGTATTAGGTATGGGTCACATACATTCGAGAATGAGTGATATGCATGTACAGCTTGAAGCAAAAGTAAAAGTCTCTTTTTTTGACGACTGGTGGGTAGGCAACTTGTCATCCAAACCGGCCAAACGCTAGAAACCGGTGTGGGGGGTCAGGACAGGATCCAAAGTCCATATGCAGGTATACTGATGAAATAGGAATAGCATTGATTAAATGTATCACAGTTCGAAATATGAAGTATAATAATTGAAGATATTTAGTATAGTTTCTGCTCGGGAGATAATGCAATACTTGCAGAACATTGGACAAGACGCAACAACAAATCCACACTCGATTCAATTACAATTTCGAATAACTTTATTATGTACAAAAAATTGTAGTTACGTTGTTACATCTGTAATAGGCTATCTGTTAAATATGGTGATTGATTAGAAATAGTATATAAATATATATATATATATATATATATATATATATATATATATATATATATATATATATATGTATACATTTTTTATAATTACAATGTCAATGAGAAACAATTTTTCAAAATTCAAACTCAATCGATCAAGCGTGCCATTTCAGAAATATGACAATATGGTTTTCTTTCGCACATTAAATAGATTATTATCCATCTTATCTCTAAAATATAAAATTCCGATCCGATTTTCGGTAATTTGTTGAATATATCACCCAATTGGATAATGCATTTGAGGCTGTTTTTGTTAGTCAAGAGCAGCGACTGTGTCTTTTCATCAGAGTAAAATGCATGCTACTCACCCACACACAAACACGCTATTCCTCCTCCATCATTTTTTCACAATTTAGCGGAACATCTGATAGGCCTATCACAAGTTCCATTTTAACGAATAATTTGTATCAGGAATTTTTGTTGAATTTTGCAAGTATATTTTTATCATATTTGTTGATTGTGCATTCGGTTTTTGAATTGTTTCGGGTCCTTTGTAGCCTGATTGACAGGCTGAAATATACATTATCTGTGCAAGTATGAAAATCATTTCCCAACCTGTAAGAATTTTAGTACCAAATACTTTGCTCTGATTATTTATTGAATCTATTACAAAAAAATGGTAATAAAAAAAGTAGGAAACTCACTATATATAGGTAATAGCTCGATCCTAATATGCATATAGGCCTACTGTTTCAAATTTGAAGTCATCACTTTCGAGATTAAATGGGAATCTACACACCTATGTCAGATCTTACCCCCCCGACTCAATGAAAATTTCTTATCGTCCTTCAACGACCCAAATTGCACTTTTTCAATGAACTAGGCAAAGGCAGAATATGCGTTGTGTGATGAGCGAGATATCTAGAAAGTAAAATCTAAAACTCTACATACCTTGATCATATAAAATATACTTCATTCGATACCAACGAATCTAGAGAGCCGTGAATTAACAATGCAACATTTTCGTGCTATTATTATTATATAATATATTCGATGAATAAAAAGCATGTATTACATTCTTTTTTTCAAAACGGCTGGTCCGAATTGCATACAAATTTTCAATCATTTGTATAATTTCCGTGTTCACATTTGAGGAAATTTGAATTAAAATGGAGAGATTTTATTTTTCAATTTCTTCTGCACAGCCTGATCTAATGAGGTTTTTAGAAACTTTGAGATAATGTTTCTAAAAAATGGTCCAACTGATTGGACCCAAAAACTGTAGCGTTCTAAGTTGGATAAGTTTGCGTATAAAAAAAGTTTCATGTCGATCAGTCAAACCCTGCGACCTGTGCAGTGCCCACAAACAAACAAATAAAAAAACAGACAGGCAAAGCTCCGTGAGACTTGAGTGGAAATCTTCGCTAACGCTCATCTAAAAATATGTTTCAATTTTTTTCCGTGATGTTATTCACATTGTAATTTTGGAATTTCGAAACGGTAGTTCCTCCATATCCACTTGACCACTTATTACCAAAACCAGACAATTCTGAGAACTCTTGAAATATAATTATCAACGAATGAAAAATCAATCAATTGATTAATTGTTCAATTTATCTGAAAAAAAAAATGGAAACAACAATATTCAGTTTTATGATAAATAGGAGAGAAAAGAAGATTTGAAGAAAAATTAAAAATAAGAATTGACGAGAGAAAATTAGTTTAGAGAGAACTTTTTATTCATGAAGAATAGAAATTATGGTTTCAATACAGCTACATCGCGGACACGGAATAAAAAGTCAATATAAATGAGTGACAAATCATCTGGAGTATAATGATAATTCAGAATTATAATACATGGAAGACAACAATATTTAAATCGTTGATAAATAACTTAACAATAAGAAATATGACTATGACAATCAATTTCAAGAATGTGTGGGTCAAATGAGTTTTTTCTCAATTTGGCCAATTTGATGAGTTTGGCCAATGCAAACGTTGGAATTGTTTACTATCCCTAAAATTATTACCGCAAGATGTATTGTTCATGAGTT
The DNA here is from genome assembly GCA_907164805.1 of Brachyptera putata. NCBI lineage: Eukaryota > Metazoa > Arthropoda > Insecta > Plecoptera > Taeniopterygidae > Brachyptera > Brachyptera putata. The sequence goes on from OU015462.1 coordinate 31,291,510, forward strand.
ACATTATGACAAATGATTGTTTTGGGGTGGTAAGAACGATCGAACGAACGAAACTATAACCATACGAACGATCATACGTTAGTCTCAGTTGGGAAACGATGATGTATGTATACAGATTCGATGTTTGAAAAAAAAGTCAGAAAGGTGAATGATGAAAATTATCATGTTTTCTTTCGACTCGATTTGGACTGATGGATGATGGCTTTGAGATCGCTCATCCAACTATTGTATTCTGAAATACCAGGCAAACGCAGCATTTGCGTGGTAGGATGAGCGAGATATTTATATGAAAGAGAGTCGAAAACTCTACACACCTTGACTGGTCTTCGGTATCGCTCATCCAATTATTTGAAATTTTACAGATCAAATTACACAATAATTCTGTCCATGCTTTTTGAATATTATGATTAATGAATACAAATCATAGAGTCCAACTATGAAAATATTCCCTAGATTCCTTTGAATATTTTTTTTTTGTATTTTTCTCCATATATCAAACTAGTTCCACGTTCATAATCATATTGTTCTTTTCCCACTAAGTTATGAAAGATGTAGCATTCCATACAAAATTGGGCTTTAATGAAGGAATGAAAAAATATTCATTCAAATGCCATGTGATGAAAATATAACTATATTGTATTTTATTCCATACTACATTTATTTTCGAAAACAATCTACTATTTCAAGGTGAGATTCTCAAAATCAACTAAAAACAGTTGAATCGAATCGTGAATAAAGTTGTCAGAAACTATGCACTCATAAAACCTTAATTCGATTATTTGTTCAGAGTTTTTCATAAACAATTTCGCCTCAAACAAAAAAAAATAGTCATATGAGAATTTACGAATTTGCGTTTCTTACCATTTGAGAGCAGAATGTTCTTTTCTTCTACTTCGTAATGAAATAATTTCAACTCACATTATGAATTGACAACAATGGCAACAACCCTTAAAACCTGTCGAACTAGTTAAATGGCAACATTGCTTGATAATACGATGATTTACAAGTACGCAGATCAAACTACATGTTAGCTTCAAACAGAATCGTTCAAATCAGTCAGTATACCTGTGATGAGACTTTGCACCCTGACCCTCACCGGTTTCTAGCGTGTCTGACAAGTTGCCTACCCCCCCAGACCTCAGAAAAAAAGAGACTTTTACTTTTGCTTCAAGCTGTACACGATAATTAATGTAATAACTTGACTAACAGTGTAATTTGCACTTTATAATATACATACCTTAAATATCTTAAATAAAAACTTGAAGATTGGTATAATATTTTACGAAAAAGCGCATTTTATAATAAAATATTATAATTTTAGTAACCTCTTTTTTGTATTTATGAAGCTTATCGAAGAATATATGTAATACATATTTCGAGGTATAAGTATAATTTGACTCCAGTAGTCAATTATATGATCACATGAAAATGTATAGCATGTAACTTATATGGTAGTTGTTTGGTGGTAGTTATGGTAGGTAGGCCTGTGTCTTAATGGATATGTTTATAAGTAACGTATTAAGAGTTGATGGAGGTCGATTAAGCGAAATATCAGTTTTTGGTGATAACTTCCGAACGGCATGAGATTTCAAAATTCTAATACAGAGGAATTTATTACTATTATCAATATTTTTAGTGTCATTAATATTATTATCATAATTATCATTATTAGTCCTCACTATTCAAGTCAGGCCTGAATATTATTATTATTGATATTATTTTTATTATTATTAAACATATTAGAATTTTGATATCTTATACCATTCGAAAGTTCTCACTAACAAATTGACATAACGACATCGACATGCGCTCTTAATAAGTTATTGCAAGAAAAATAGGAGATTGAAATGAGGACTCAAAAATTCTGGAAAAGAAAAACAAATAACAATGTATATAATATTAGGGTTTTGGCCCCAATCCACATTTTTGAAAGTGAAGCAAAAATGACAAAATAAGTAATTTTTCATATTATCTCATAAAAGGGCGATGATTTATTTGCGTATCCCATTTTTTTATATTTTTATATTATGTCAAATACCATTGGTTATATAACCTAATTATTGATTAAATACTTGATATTTGCGCCCTTTTATACATTTTATTTATAATAGCATTTTATTATAGAAGGTATATATACTAATATAATAGGATATGCTCTTACACACAGTTGTACCATTGTACTTGTAATTACAATATGTACCCACTCAATGTACCCACTTATAGCTTCATCAAAACAATTGATTTGCCAATTGACGAGTTGCCCCTTTGACGTCACAAAACATAACATCCAATCAAGGGGGCTGTTTGAACTGTGGTAAAATTCAAATATCGAATCAGGGTATCTCTAAATGACCAAATGACCACAAATGATGTATAGACCCAACTGACCAACTGGTAAGCCCCGCATATAGTCGTCAATTCAGATCATTTGCAAATATAGGGCCCTACATTAAAAATAGATTGCTACGATTTTATCTTATTAATGAACGGTGCACAATATTGTAAGTCTCTAGAGGCTAAATATCAATATGGATAACAGAACTACAGCTAGCACACGATGGAGAATCGGGTTGTTCTTGCGAGACAAATGATGCCGACGAGTTCTTGTAGCGCCAGATTATTGGTTCCAGGTCTGCGTAATAATGCTCTCCAACTAAAAAATAGAGGAAATACAATTTAAATGGTAAAATATTGAAAATTTTAAAATTGTAACAGAAAGCGTGGGTGCTATTTAAGGTAGGACTGTTTTAGATATAGCAGTGGTCAATGAGGTTTAGGCCTACTGTTTTGTTGTAATAGTATAACTTTTTTTGACAAAAATGTAACCTATACGCAGTGGTTAATTTGTAAATAAAAAGGTGAGTAAGCCCTCCTGAACAATAGTTTATCTTATTTTGGCACGCCTTCGCCGTACTTAAAACGCCCGTTTACAATGGGGGTCTGGGAGGAGGGCCCCCCAGCTGATGCGGGTCCGGGGCGCATCCCGGAAAGAACTAATTGGGGGTAGATTGGAGCATTTTACGCGTTTTGGAGACCCTTTTTTAAAATAAAGCCACTCTTGTGTGTGCGTCATATTTACTTTCCAAGAATGTCTGAATATGTGGGATTAGTATCTAGGAATTTTGAAAATATTTTAATTTTACTTTGTTAAAGATAGATCTTACATTATAGAACTAGAAATATAGGTGACTAAGCCCGGCTTACTCCCTATAAAAGGTTGATAAGCCGGGCATATGTGGGCTTATAGCGACAAATTATAACCACTGCCTATACGTAACAACCAATGTAGCACGTTTAACATATTCATGGCGGTAAGCAACTGGCGTTTTTTTTCTGGCCAATCAGAAAGCCGTAGATTCTGCCGCTTGAAGCTGTGAGCGCTGCCGCGAGAGATGGAATAAATTCAAATTTGGAAGCGTTACACTATTTACACGAATTACCAAAGGTTTGCATTATACGCCTATAATATCTATCTGCCCGTCGTAAAGCAAACTAAGAATATCTAACCTGCACATATATTCATTTTTCCTCAGTTGACCTGACCAACACTTTTGATATCTCTACTTTTATGTGCCATAATATTTAAATAACAAATAATCGGCTCCCTCATCTTACACCTTTTGGACCGAATAATCTTACTAAAAAACATATGGATAGTTTTGGAAATAATAGTCTGGAGTATAGTACGATTAGTTTAAACTGTTAAAGTTAATACATTATAAATTCATGCCAATTACTTTGTTGTCGACAATCCTCGGTCCAGATTTCGGGCCAATATTCCTCTTCTTGCGGAACGCCGTGAATGGTTGAGAACGGTCCGAGACCTTGTTTGTCAGCAACTGAAATGAAGCACCAGCATTGATAGAAATGTAACTATAATTGTTTTTTTATATAGGCGCTAGAGGCACTTTTCCTTTTTTTAGTTCGTTTTGTAAAATATTGTAGAAGGTCGATTTGAAGCAACGATTCAATAAATTCGATTGGAATATTAGCAATGAATTACTGCCATTTTAAGAAATCATGGCATCATTATTTATCATTTTTATATTCTTAATATTGCTGATAAATACTGATGAGCTGCCAATGCGACTACAATTTTCATCACTCATTTTTGTCAGCACATTTTTTTGACATTCATTTTTGACATTGATTAATTGTGCATCATATAGGTCTATACCTATATATTTGTTTGTCTCTATGACTAATTTATAACAATTAATTAAAAGTCGATCTTTTTCATTTATTCTGTGAACTTCTGAAAACCGTCAACTCTCGAGTGTTTTTGTCGACTCATTTGGACACAATCTCTTTCTCTGCATGTGTGTTAGTGATCACCAAATGACACACAAATTATGTTCAACTGATCTGATGAAGACAATTTTATTCAATTTATAGTTTGGTAAGATCAACCAAATGAAAGTATTGTATTGTATTGTATTGTATTGTATTTATTTATTTCCAACTTGGGAAATACCTTAGTTGTTACAGAGGCTTTTATTTCCGGAGGTTGAACGATGAACTAATCTAAAAGTATAACCTAATTAACCTAAGTATAGTAGAAAAAAAAGATAGAAGATAAAAAGATAGTAGAAAATTGAAATAGTAAAATAAGGATGAGAAAATAAAATAAATTTATAGTAATAGTGTTGAAAGTAAGACGTTGAGTTGTCCCACAGATGATATAGACTTCATCTGCGCCCGTGGAAGGCTATTCCATTGGCGCATGGCTCGACCCAGAATGGAGTACCGGCCAATGTTGGAATTGTACCTCTTGAAATTTACCTTCCCAACATGATCATTTCGACCTATGAATTTAGGGGTTTCGATCAAACATGCGATGTTTGTATTGTGTGTGGTATAGTAGAAATCAAGATCATCAGACATCAACAGAGTAACGTCCGTTTTGAATGGATATTATATAGTATAGTAGTATACAACCAACTCCTTTATTATAGTTGGGAGTGACAACTAAGGGATAACCGCACACTCGAAGTTGATATTTCGGATTTAACAAACTCATTATGAAAATATTTGAAACTAGAATAAAAAATGAATAAAAAAGATCGATATTTTAATTACATTTATATGAAAATTCACCTGCAAAACTATATAATTCGTTGCATGGATTGATGAGCGTGCGCGATGAAAAAATGTAATGCATATTGTGTATATACATTGTGTAATGTAATGTACGTACTACATGTACATCATAATGTGGATATAACAACTATGCTTTATTGAAAATGGAGTTTAAAATCATATATATATATATATATATATATATATATATATCTCGTATACACTGAGACGAGTGGTCGATTGGTCTGAACCGTCATTCTGGAAACGGGGGTCGATTCCCGCATAGTCGACGATCCTGACAGTGGTTTTCGTGGTTTCCCTCTGTGGTTCAGGTAAATATTGAATGGTTCCTTAACAACAGACCAGGATCGACTCCTTCTCACTATCCAAAAACACCTAATAGAATAACCTCTCATCTCATCATCTCATATATCATTCACCGACACCAATAAATCTTGATTATCAGTATGTATATAAACCCATTATAAATTTGAAAAAAAAAATACAAATGTACACAATATATAGGACTATATATATTGTATAATTAGAACTTTGGATACGAGATACGATCATTACGATCATACGATACGCTATCGACTATCGAGGTGATTAGGATACTTTTATGATTGGACATATTTTGTATCCTATATTTGTTCCTCACCATATTATTAGATGAGCGTAGCGAAGATTTTCATTCCATATACCGAAAAATTTTGGGCTTGGTTTTTATGTTTTTTTTTTTTTTTTTTTTTTTTTTTTTTTGTGTGTAATTTTGTACGCGGCATACAGGTCAGGAAAAAGTTTCAATCAACTCGAAACTTTTTTTAAAAATTGGTGTTATACCAGAATAGGTTGGGATTGTTTTTCAGAAAAATCGGTCCAACGGATTTTCCGGAAAAAAATCGGAAAGTATGGAAATTCCCCATAAGAATAGGCCAGGGGAGAAATACTTGGAATTTTATTTTTTTCAAAAGCTCTCAAATTTATACTGAGTGTGGAAAGATCTATCATACATATTTTAAGCGATTTATGGAACAATCGGAAGTGAAATAACGAAGAAAACGCATTTTTAAGGTACTTTTTTACACATCAATAAAAGCAATTAAGAAAGCAATTAAGGAACTATTAAATATGAGCAACAAGTGTCACCAATGAATTAAAACGTTTAAAATCTGTGATGTATATGAAGAAGACACTGGTTTGATTGTTTGGAAACCAAGGTCCATATACCAACAGACGGCCGCGGTTTTTAAACCTTTGAAGTGATCCATGGCCTGTATATGTACATTGAGCTGACAAAATGTTCTTAATTCTACATTTCCATACTTCTAAGCTCATCTCACAACGCATATAAGGCGTTTTCCTAGTTAGATGAGCGTAGCGAAGATTTTCATTCCATATACCGAAAAATTTTGGGCTTGGTTTTTATGTTTTTTTTTTTTTTTGTGTGTGTGTAATTTTGTACGCGGCATACAGGTCAGGAAAAAGTTTCAATCAACTCCAAACTTTTTTTACAAATTGGTGTTATACCAGAATAGGTTGGGATTGTTTTTCAGAAAAATCGGTCGGACGGTTTTTCCGGAAAAAAATTGGAAAGTATGGAAATTCCCCATAAGAATAGGCCAGGGGAGAAATACTTGGATTTTTTTTTTTTCAAAAGCTCTCAAATTTATACTGAATGTGGAAAGATCTATCATACCTATTTTAAGCGATTTATGGAACAATCGGATGTGAAATAACGAAGAAAACGCATTTTTAATGTACTTTTTTACACATCAATATAAGCAATTAAGAAAGCAATTAAGAAACTATTAAATGTGAGCAACAAGTGTCACCAATAAATTAAAACGTTTAAAATCTGTGATGGATATGAAGAAGGCACTGGTATAATTGTTTGGAAACCAAGGTTTATATACCAACAGACAGCCGCGGATCTTAAACCTTTGAAGTGATCCATGGCCTGTATATGTACATTGAGCTGACAAAATGTTCTCAATTCTACATTTCCATACTTCTAAGCTCATCTCACAACGCATATAAGGCGTTTTCCTAGTATTATATTCACATAACTTATACGTATAGGCCTACAATATATTTTTGAAGAGGCGTACTGTTATAGTTCTATTATAACTTGATTATGGTGGCAATAATTGGTGGGGATGTGTCGACATACATTAGCGAACACAACTAAGAAACTCCACCCTCCACAAACTACGTTTAGGGAATATTATAACGAAGTCAGTGTTACAAGATTTCATGTGTTCTCTGTAATTACTGGGGTGGTTTGGTTAGCACGAGTGGGTTGTGCGGAGTGGTAGAAGGAGGAGGGGCGAAAATGCTTCATTAGGAATATCAAATAAACCTGTTAACAAATAGAGAGTAACCGCTTCGACAGTGCACGCCGGTAGAGAGTAAATATGTGCTATTGAATTAATAATCTAATTATTTGAGTAAACTCTGATGATCATTAGCTTATTTAATGGGGCCTTATGATTCAATAATCTTGATTGTCACATACCGCTATACGCTAGAAAAATGAATGAATGCATTTTATTATTATGGTAATTCACGTTCTTTTACAATGCGAATTAAAAACCTTTTCAAGCTGAAAAATTCACCAAGGTAATCAAAACTGATAACATACAGAAGTAGACGTATAGAGGTTAAAATATATTATATATATATATATATATATATATATATATATATATATATATATATATATATATATATATATATATATATATATATATATATATATCGGTAATATAAGTATATATAATATTCAAAAGAGTGCTTCAATTCTCGTAAATATATTCGAGTCTAATAGCGAGAATATAACACCAGTGTGATGACTGAAAGATAATATTTTCAACCATGAATGAATATTTTAAACCAGGGTACATTTTCCATCGCATAATCAAAACCAAAATTGTTGTGAACATGAATAAAACGATGAAATCCTTTAGTTTCAACTTTTTAAATCCTGTTAATTTCAACAAACTATTATATGAATGGTTTCAGTGTACTACAAACGAACTCGTTTCTGTGAGAATTAAATATAAAAATGTCATGCAAAGAAAATAAAAGCACAAAAAAAGTAATAATTTGCATTAGTGTAATCATAAAAATTGTGATTAGTGCAGCAAAAAAAATTCAATTCTAATAGGCCTATTTATAATTTAAATGTTACTTTTTTGAATCGTTGTTTGTCACGTGATGTCCTACAGTTGCAGGCACAGTTGACAAAGTTAACTTGTGTAACCGGAGGGTATGTTTTGGATGGATAATGTTTGCTAGTTTTATGTTACATGTTATACTCATGTACAATGCTCGACGTGATGAAACAAACAAAAAGTTCAATGGTACAAAGAACAAACCAACAACGTTGTATTACAAGTGAGCACGTACCGTATAATGTCTATCTGTCACCACAATACGCATATACATCCACACACATGAACGGTAGACAAATGTGAGATAAGTCCGATCTCGAATTGGAGACCTGCTTAAAAACTGGTCGACCACCATTAATAGGAAGCTATACAAAGCAGTAGGCACTAGATATTTAGAAAACTCACATAATCTCTCCACTTATGTATTTGTGTTATTATGTTTGTCATTGTGAAGGTATTTGGATGAGCGAAGCGAAGAGTTCCAACTATATCGTACCGCAGTGACGTCGTATCGTCTGCAGTCTACCATACAGTATTTAATAAAATGGTCTGCGACTGCATGAACTGCAGCGTTATCGTATACCCGGGATTACCGTACCTTCATGTGGCTATATCTAGTACCGTGTTTACAACCTACCTGTTGGTGCCGCCGTCGAATAAGTTCGATGCGTGCTTCTTGGATAGCTTCCCACAGTTTCGCTTCTGACATTATCTGTCGGTTCAGATCATCGACAGCAGGTTCAGAGTTCAGTTCCAGCAATGTGGCCATTGACTCGTCACTCCTCTTTCGTCCACAGCCTAAAAGAAAATAATTATCGTCTCGCTCGTGTCTAATAATTTGTGTCATTGTCCCCCATTGTGATATGTTAGCTCGATTATCTGTGTATCATTGTATGTACCTAAATAGTTAGACCGTAAGTGTAACAACATTATGTTGTGGAGTAGGTAGTCCCGATAAGATATTTTTCTGATCGGAGCGTACCGTAAGTCTGAAGTTTCTATCTTGTGTGACGTCATGCAGCCGGGGTGCGAGTATGTTTGTTTTTGAATGGGACTAAACGTGACCAATGGAACGCCCCGATTTGTGACGTCATGACTCAGTTACCGTCCCATGCTATCATAATGATAAAGTAGCGCTAGGCAAGCATATTTCGGTGTGGTGCTACTGCATGTTTTGAGAGTCCACAGATCGACTCCCGACGCTGTTACTTTTTTTAGAAAAATAACTATCAAATGTTGATTCGAGCACCGGCGCATGGTTATTGGTTAGGTAAATTTTTTCCAATTTGACCACAGAACCAAAATATCTACTCAAATGTTGTGATTTTTAACTATTGTTCATAGCCCCTTTTGAAAACCGACTTGCAGAAAAATTCTCGCAGCCGGGGTGCAGAGTATTGGGCCACTTTTCGAGTGTGGCTATTAAAACATTGTTTTGTGATTTATGGTCGACTCGATTGGTTATAGTAAGAGAAAGTTCGTTGTTAATAGTCAACATCTGACGACACAAGGCTCTTTCAGAAAATTCACGCCCTCTATCTGCATTGACATAATTTTAATAAGCTTGATAGCTAGATATAAGAATATTCAATTCGATTATTTTGATTTAAAAACGTAACGTAGGCTGGAGAATGTATATGTGTGAGGATGTATACAGTGGTATAAGGGCCGTATCATTCTAAAATGAGTGAGATTTTGATCAATGTTTACAAATTGAGTTTTATGTTTTGCATGTGCTTGTAGCAAACGTTTGTAAGACATGTCGAAATGATATTTGTATATGATGCGATAATTCATGTCAAAACGGCTGAAGATTGACTATCTGGGCTAGCTGTATCGGGTTGTCTAAGCTATATGAAGTGATTTATCTGTACGCCTAACTAAGATGCATACGACTAACGACAATTTAGGTTTTTTTTACGATAAAAGTGGTTTTATATTGGTGGTGTGCTAACAAAAAATACAGTAAATCTAAACCCACCACCAATATTGATTATGAAAGTTTAAAATTTCTGAATTTCGAAAATTACAAGAGGAGTTCTTCTTCATTACTGAAAACTAAATCAATTTATCTCAAAACATAAGGAAGTATAGCACTAAACCTCTGGAACAGGAGGGCGGTGAGAATCTTGAGAGTTCAACAAACATTCCTCCATTATATATCTAAATTTTATGGAAACAAAAGTGGATGTGCCGGGTTTTCGTATAAGTTTAGTGGAGGGGCCGTGTTTTGGAATAGTTTTAGTGGAGGTGCCATGTTTTGGGATCGCTCTAGTGGATGTGCTGGCTTTTCGTATCGTTTTAGTGGAGGTGCCATGTTTAGGGATCACTCTAGTGGATGTGCTGGGTTTTCGAATCGTTTTAGTAGAGGTTCCTTGTTTTTGGAATCGTGTTAGTGGAGGTGCCGTGTTTTTGGAACGTTCCAGTGGAGGTGCCGTGAATCATTTTCGAATCTTTTACAGCGTTCAGCGATCATCCTTCCAATCGGATGTAAGAGTTATTCGAAAATATAAATAATGTGTCATTTTCACACGTCTAGCTCATCTATCAACGCACACACGGATTAAGATGAAATATTGTAAGATTAAATCCATTTCAATTACCTGTAAACGCGTTGCAGAAAGGTCTCTTCTTTGGAGCGCCGAGATAACGTTCTACCTCTGATGGGTCTACCTGAAATTGAAAGAAATAACAGATACTGTATAATGTATAGTCCGTACTCTTTATTCGTGTTTAGTAAATTTTTTAATTGAAAATTGAAAATATAAATAAGGCTATATAAAAAATTCTATTTTGGCAGTGTTTTGACGAAATTCCAACTTATTTTTATAGAATTCATACTGCCTCCAAAAAGGTTTCTATAGTTTTTCGATATGAAGAAAATAAACAACATAATGGTCTACAGTTTTTGAATTGTAGAGCACATACTTATTTCAACAATATTTTGTGGTTATATCCAGTAGTATTAGATATTTTCTTATGGCATTCAGCGATTATAAGGTAAAGAGCTATAATTTCAAAGTAAACGTAAGTATGATTATATTTCCATATCAAGGTTATAAATATGTGCAGTATATATCATTATAATAAGTTTTAGGAAATATACTTATATATAGTAGTAGAAAATATCTACTACTAGATGCATAACATGCATCTAACATAATATTACGATCACTGCAATCTCCATTTTATATTTCATTGTCTATAATCGCTCATTCCTTATATTGTAAAATTCAATATTATTATGAAATGCACTTGAAACACTAAAAGAAACAATTGCGTGCTTTATATTTAATTTTTAATTTTTAGTGTGTATCTTTTTTGTTTAATAAAATGATTTCTACATAATTTTAAAATAATTTTCGACGGATTAGTGCAATATTTAAAAACAATACATATAATTGTTTTTCGAACAAAAGAACTCTTGTATATTACCCTCTTCTGAATGATGACGTCGTCGCATGTAGCTAGCGGTAGAGCAGCAATTATTAATATCAGTATAGACGCCGCACTACAGCCGACGAGAAGGTGTATCTTTTGCATCATCTTCTGTTTTCACACCAACTTCACTAACCTATCACTGAAACAAATCATTCAAACGCGTTGATAACATTGAAAGATTGGTATTATCAATTACCAAATATCAAAACCTCTCTTCTAGACATAATATAAAAACTATAACCAGTTATTCAGTTGGGTTCCAATTTTAAATTGTAACTTTTAATCAAGCTAGTATGAAAATGAAATTCAAAGTATGGAAATAATCTACAGTACTACAGCTGTTTATAAAATCGTTGCAAAACATTTTTTTTTCATTCTCATAAGTAAGGCCTAATTGAATCTCTATAGTCTGGCTCACTTAGGCTAGTCTTTGCTTTGATAACTGAAGTCAGGTCGGGCGTGGGTTCGATCTCACATAGAGCATGATTTTATAAATATCATTCATCAATTCTCCGCTCATTCCCCCAAACAACTTAGCTGTTAGTGTGGTCGTTTAACAAATAATTAGTCGAGTATTCTTACACGTATTTAGCGTTGTGAATTGACGTACTGCTCTACTATTTACTAACGTCTATATTCTGTATCAATCTTCATAATACACTTCTCTATTAATATAAGTGACACTTCTTAATTAACATATTATGATATACATATAGATAGGTCTTTATCGCGAAACATTTCTGATACTGGTTTTGACGTTTCCAATTTGCGATCATGTTTCTTTCTTAGAAGCGCGGGTATTGTGTTAATTATTTAGTTGTGTACGTATACTCTCTTTCTCCTGATTGGTTATCGCGAACCTCAACAACATAGTGAGTAAATTAAGTTCATTTGACGACTTCGAGTCAAGTTAACTTCTAATCAACTCAATGTTAAATTGATAATGCGCAGGACGACGATATATGTTTGTCAGGATTTTTTTTGTCAGGTTACCACATAGCAACTAGAATGTTATGGGGAAACAAACTAATTTTGAAATCGTGATTGGAGAACATAATTTGGGTGACATTGTTGACAACTTATATATGAAACTTTATTTATGCTTTGATTTTTTTTTGTACAAATTCGGTGGCACATGTCGCATTCATCTAAAATTTAATTACACTCATTTCATACTAGTCTTAAATCTAAAAATTTCCAACACTCGTGTCCTGAATATTTCAATTGATTGGCAGTTTTCAAATACGTTCTGAGTCAACCCGTTCCACTCCACAATCCCTCTATCCACCAATGAGTTTCTATCCTTTAACCGCCTTCCAAATCTTTTCATCTTGATCTTATGACAGTGATCATTCCTGCCCTTGAAATCGGGTTTCAACAATGTGTGTCAAACTCCTGAAAGAATCATTATGCTTGGTAGTATAGGTTTACCTTCGTTCAAGAATGATAATATACATGCAGAAGTTTTGATTTTGCAACTTGTGTTGGCTTCGGGAAAAAATAAGTTTGTATTGACGGAAACGGCGACTAATACGTCTGCGACGAATGGTAGAATTCCGATCATCAAAATGACGTGTAAAGCACCATTTTAAATTGAATTCAATTGTGTTTATTTGTTTAGAGAATACTAAAAATTGCGAAATTCAAGTTTACATTAATTAATTGAATGAATGATTGATGATTGAAGGAATTAAATTAATTAATTGAGAAAATGACAGTATATCACAACATAAGATAGCTATATTTATCGAATGAAGTGTAATTTGTTTTGAAATACAAAATGTGTGCGTCATAATGAAACATCTAGACGAGTGTTGATAAATAAAATGTGTAAATTTTTAAGAAAAGTTAGGAGGGTTATGGAAGTATCCGAGCGATCGTTATTTAATTGCAATTTTATAATCAAGAACTCAACAGAAATAGCGGTGAGAGAAAAGCAAGAGACAGAGAGAGAGAGAGAGAGAGAGAGAGAGAGAGAGAGAGAGAGAGAGAGAGAGAGAGAGAGAGAGAGAGAGAGAGAGAGAGAGAGAGAGAGAGAGAGAGAGAGAGAGAGAGAGAGAGAGAGAGAGAGAGAGAGAGAGAGAGAGAGAGAGAGAGAGAGAGAGAGAGAGAGAGAGAAATTAGAGACAATTAAGATCCTTTAAGTAAAAGAGTGTTGATATTTTTCTCCTTCTGTTGATATAAATTACTTTTTCTCATCAGTAATTCATCCATACACCTGGAGTCTCTGTAATTTGTTTTCTTAAGATCTATATTCACACGTATAGCTCGTGTTTCATTTGCCCATGATAATACTTCCCTTCATGGAGAACATTTTTGTATTCGGTCAAAGCTACTTTCAAGTTATGTTGATTTCTTCCTAAGAATTGTGATAGAACATTTTACGAGTCAAAAATAAAGAATAAGTGTGTTCATTTGTTATTCAAATGCTTGTGGAATAGCATATTTCAGTCGCTTTAAATAGAGAGTGAAAATACCAAAATTAATAATCACTCAAGCATACTCGGAATCTGTTGGCCTATATCTCTCACCTTGTAGGACTGTATACTAACTACGAATAAAGATAGAGTATTTACATATAGATATATCAAGATATATGAAAAAAGTTTCAAAAATATAAAATATATGTTGGTTCAAAAAAATATATGAAATTATCGTCTTGTGCATGTGTGTATTTTCCATAATATAATACACTAATGATAGTGCGTAATTAGTTGTTTAGAGTTAAATTATATTTCATCAAGTTATTCCACAACTTACTACACGGCACATTTGTTAGATCCAATTGTAAGATGATTATTTTTAAAAATTGTGATTATAATTACGATATAAATTACAGTTCTAATTTCTATCGTTTTATTCATTGTTTAAAATATGTTTAGTAATCAACTTGAGAGTATACATTTATGTTCACAATAATTCACAAAGCATATAAATGCTTATCTGTGATTTGTGTATATAGAAATAGTACACCTTATATGGGGGAAAATAATATATGGATACATCATAATTACAGATAGAGTGATGGCGTAAGGCCGTAGGTATTTTATGACACACATGATTTGTTATACTATGCCAATAATATAAATACACACTTTTAATTTGAAATTAAAAATTCTGCTGGGAAAAATATAACTTTCGGCTTCTAACAAGAATAATGAAGTAAAAATAATTATTAATGAACAAATAAATAATCGTACGTGAAATGAAATATTCTCTTTTCTCTCATAATATATTGTTGGCAGGGGCGGATTGGCCAGCAGGGCAACCGGGCAATTGCCCGGTGGGCCGGTCGGTCTCGACGTAATTTGGGCCGCTTATAATTTCTTGAAAACTTGAAAATAATTTCAATTCCTAAAAATTACAAAAACTTAAATACAACTGGTAGGCATAATATATAATAATTGTAGTTATTGATTTTTTCGCCTTCATTGATGAAATCATGATTATTTTTAATACAGCTATAGGCACAAAGGCCGCTTAGTAGCCAGTAGGTTCAATTCAAATAGAGGAGGTTAGATGAATTATTCTTTGCATTTGGGCCGCATTATTCGTGGTATTTATCAGGCCGCCCGCCTGTTGTCTGTTGGTAGGCCGCCTTGTGCGGCGGCCTTTTTAACGGAATGATTTACTTGGGAAAAAGTGGCAAAATTGCAGATTTACAAAGTACGAAGGCCACGTTGACAAAAATATTAATAACAAAATTACACAGAATCGTTGCTCCGAGTAGGGGTGGAGGATTCACAGCATGTTAGTCTCATTTTGAATTAGTTCGAGACAATAATTAGCCGTGGTCGGATGTTTCGTGATTTAAAATTCGTGTTGAATGATAGTAGCTAAATACTGCGTTCTAGTGTAGTGTAGTGAGTTGTGAGACATCTTGAAGCTTTTATGTTAATGGCCAGCGAAAAATAAATATCAACACATTTGGACAACGACAAAATTATCGACAGGATCGCTGCGAAACGTAGTTTGTTGAGAAAAAATTCACTTTTATAACTGTGTATACGTAGGCTACAAACCAGACATAACTTATATTGCATCCTACCTGAAGGCGATTCGGTGAGTTACACTTTATTATGAAAATAATGTTCAGAAAGGAAATTTACTATAAAACCAAGGACTTATAACAGCAATTACTATTAAAAGTTTAAAACGTTTCTAATTTTTGGGTCGAGGGGGCGTAATATCAACAAAATGGCCGATGCAATGTGGGCCACTTTTGTGCGTTTGCCCGGGCCGCTTTTTTTCCCCAATCCGCCCCTGATTGTTGGTGAAATATGTAGGCTAATATCACGTAAAACGATAAGGAGAATACAAGACACTTCAAATAATTACGGTATAATACATTGAAAAACAGATGCAAATTAAATCTATTAGTGCCAATAATAAAGATAATGATGATAATCAGATATTTTTAAAATATCCATACGTTGAATTACGTTTGGCCTATATCAAAAAATATTATGATAGTTGCCCAGATGCTACTGAATAATTTGATTGACTTTGATTGAGTAGACTGCAAAGGCGGAATAAGGACTGTTGCGCGCCCATCACTGTGATATTAGTATTGGCGATAGGGAGTCTCGGTCTGAAACTATTTCGACTTCAACGATTTAAGAGTGTATGTTTAAGACTAAACATACTAGAATGATTTTTAATTTCAATTGAAAAGTAATATAATTAGCTGAGATTGTTAGAAGAAATCGCTTCAATGCAGTTCAAAGTACAATCAATGAAAAATGTGTAATGTATCGCAACCTCTTTCTTCAACAAAACATCGAAATTTGTTTGTGCATTTTCATAATAATCACTTTGGTGAGTGCAATGTTACATCGTAATAATAACTTGGCCGTTGTATTTCGATTATTCTTTTTATAAGTGTTTTCTTTGTAATATTTTTAAGAAAGGAATACAATATGTATTATATTTTAATTTATAACAATAACATATTTTTATTATAGCCATAACACAAGGTGAATTTGCATTGTTCTGAACCATACTGATGCTGCATTATAAATCTATAGGCCTAGAGGAATGAAAAGTCGCCCAGAGGCTACCGCTACAATATATTATAGCACATCGTCGGTAAGAAAAATGGTTATAACTATATCCGGAAATTGTAAGATCGAATAATATTCTACCGGTAGAAATTGATAGGATGAAGTAAACCAAGACGGATTGAGTAGGACTCTATACTGAAATGTGGTTACCGGCGTAAGGAAACCACTTAGTCAGCTAAACTATGGAGATCCAATTTGTAAGCCACAAGGCGAAAAAATGAGCTGGATAATAGCTTACCTTGGCGAGACGATGTATAATATTAATACCACAGAATCTGTATAGAATATCCTCTACATTGTTGAATGTATGAGTGATAGCTTTAAAAGCCGCCCGCATGGCTTAGTCAACTATTATTGACTTGATGGATGCTTTATATATATATATATATATATATATATATATATATATATATATATATATATATATATATATATATGTATAAAGATTAGCATTCATCATATATATATATATTTATACATGTTTGTAAGTATTATTTTTATAACGATTACGTATTCAAAGCTGACTGTCCATATGATTTATTTGCAATCAATTGAATGGACCTTCATTTTGATACCACACACGGCTCTGATAAAAATTACATTCTATTTCCTATTGTTATTCGACTATTACTGGATCCACTAGCACTGATTTTTTTCAAATTTATGTGAGATTTCTTCTCCAAAGAAGGCAGCAGAATGCAGCTCCATATAAGATTCTGCTAAAAAAAGATGACGTGAGTGTATTTTTGTTTGATGCACGAAAAACTTAACTATTATGTATTTGAAGTTATAATCATTAAGCTTGCAATGCAATGTAGAAGAGAGTATAATAGTACTATTTCAAATTGGTATAACAGCACACTTTTGGTTTTATTTTCAACTTTAAATATGAGGATTTTGTGAGTGTCTGATGGAACCATCAAATGTATTGGTTTATTGGTTCCAAACGATCCTACTCTCACCCTTAGCCTTGATAGGGGAACAATGATTTTGTATCAAGTTTCGATGTTATTGAAAAAAAAAAAAATGGCTGGTGGCTGACGATGGACACTCGAACCCCAGACTACTGAATGACGGTTCAGTGTGCTAGAAATCATATTAATTTTGTTTCTCATGTGAAAAGTGTGGAGATTTTTTTCTAACAACTCGCTATATTGGTGAAAAAATAACGCTCTTATATAAAATTTGTATAAATGAATAGGCCTTTATAACATGATTTAGATTGTATGACAGTTTTTATGAATTTTCTTTTCAAGAATTTTCCTACGACCTCGGAGTGACGCAAATTACCAAGGGACTTCCGAAAGTAACTGCGTTAACGCATATTCTATTTTCGATCCGCTATTTAACATTCTAATCATCTGTATGTGGGAAATATTCGGAAGTACTTGATGGGAAGTTATGACTGAACCTGATCATAATGCTAAATCTACTCTCATTTAATTTGATAAGTTATCACCAAAATATCCTCAAATAAAGCAAATACCATACAAGATTATGATTGTAAATCTTGTATGTGAATAAGCCTTTCAAAAACTACTATTTCAGAAACGTATATCCTGCAAAGACGACAGACGAAGTTTAGTCGGCACCACCAACGCTCGTTTCATTTGAGTCATCATATTATAACTATCACCTATTTATTAACGATATTAACGATTATAAGCGTTGATCAAATATAATAAACCAATAGATTGAACAAGTATAATGTTAGTCGGTCAAAGGTATTAATAACGTACTTTATTAATATGGTTCATGGCTCGTTGTTTTGATAAATGGAAAATTAAGACTGTAGACATGGTGAAAGGAGAATAGTGAACTAGATGAATATAAACATTCAATAATTCAACCCAACTTCAAGATTATGTGTCATAATAATATATTGTTGAAAATATCAAAGCCCTAAAGCCCGTATAATGAAATAATTTACATCATAACTTCAATTTATTTCTCTGTTAATGTGGCTCTTGTACAACCACAAAAAAAAATCGACTCATTTTTCGAGAATCCAGATACATTGATTGAACAAAATGAACAAATTGAACAAAAATAATTTTGAAAAATACCCGTCTTGGACCCCTATTCCTGAGATAAATGAGATGTGAGAAAAATAAGTGAGAAAACTATCTCATATAATAATGACATATTTCATCTCATATTTTATGTGAGATACTCGTTTTCTCACTCATTTTTATTTCTCTCACATCTCATTTATCTCAGGAAACTATCTCATATAATAATGACATATTTCATCTCATATTTTATGTGAGATAGTCGTTTTCTCACTCATTTTTATTTTCTCACATCTCATTTATCTCAGGAATAGGGGTCTTGGTTTAGATATTAATGAAAAACATGAGAAATTCATTTTCTTTCAACGTTGGAAACATTGACACAAAAAAATGGATTTTATTATTATAAATTTCCCACAACTATATTGCTTGTTCATTTAACTCTTTTTTCTATTTTCAAAAATGAGGACATCTCAACTTCTTTACGAAAAAGGCAATCTCTTAAAATGAAATTGGGGTAATTACAAAGCAACGTGACATTTAAGTTTCTATAAATTACGATTGAAAGTCAGACACTAGAACCACCTGTGTTTATAAATAAGTTACATTGCATTTCTAGTTGTGTCGAATGCTATACAAATATTACATTAAATTCAACATTGAATTTTCATTTGTGTATTGGAATAATAAAAAGCGTTACTACTAACATAGTGTGCATTCGATAACTCTGGTTCTAAGGTGATTGACATTTTTTATGTTCTAGTTTTCCGATGCTTAAAACTCTGTAGATTGGTGGTGTACTAGCTGTCCGTTCGATTGAAAAAGATAGTATCTCTTTATGGCCACTGTAAAAATGGATAGGCCTAAACTGATCTTTTGATACGACAGAACGAATGATCGATCGAAGTTTTCTCTTTTCAATTACGACAATGTTATAAGAGTAATACGGTATATGGTTAAGTTTACGATCCCGTTCATCGAGATTTAAAAGAGAGCATTCAAGATATTAAAATCTAAACAACATATACGTTATATGTTAACATCTGTACGTTTTATAAAAATAGTATACATTTTTCAAATATATACTTGCTAGTTCTGAAAATCATATCTGCTTCTTGAAAATAACGAACATTGAGTTGTATTTTTTTATGTGTTTTGCAAGGACCTCCTGCTACGAGTGACAGCAAACCATGCACATACTTGCAGTCTACATTTAAAGGATGAGCGTAAGCGAAAAATACGCTTCACGTAATGGCACATACCCGGAAAAAAGTATTTCGTAGGCTGTGATTTTAGTTTGTGTGTGAGCTCCACTGATTATTCGGAATAATAAATTTATCTAAAAATTTATTTTTTCAAAACAAGTTTTTCAAGAGAAAAGAACTTGAATACTACTATAGACCATTGTCGTCTAAATATCCATACTAAGTCTAAATATTCCAGTGAAACTCAAATATCATATAACTGTTGGGATAACGGCCATTCAAAGAAAACTAATCACTTTAAAGATCAAACCTTTAGAAATGCACGGTTGAATCAACAGGAGAATCCTACATTTTACATATATTCTGTTTCGTCCTATCAGGAAAAAAATCTACATCATGATAATCCGTTTGAAAAACGAAATATATTTGTATTCCATTTCCGTCCTATCGGATGCCAGTGGATAGGTTGCATTATTTGATTGGTGATAACGCTGGAACCCAGTGGTCTATCACATATTGTAAACAACTGAAAATAGAACTTTTTCTCTTCATAACAATATTGATAAAAATAATTGGGGGTGTCCAACCTCTACAATCTGCTGACTACCGTTTATAGTCATGGTATAGGCACGGTTGAAGAAGTATATGGGTATATTCGTAAAAAATCTGACATTGTAAAATTTGATTTGTATCAATTATTTCACCACGACTCCATGAAAACTGCTACATTTTATAGCACTATGAGAATGGGCAAATAATTAGTAATGTATAAATTATTTACTAGAAAATAAACGAAAATCTGATGTGACAATGTCATTTCTTTTTATCATTAAAATTATCCAATCCTTTGTTAATATTTATTGAAAATCATCAGCAGAATGTACTGATGCGTGAGAATCTATATAAAAACGTAAATTCTGTTGAAATTACCTCGTCTTTACAAACACCCCCTGCTGAGCATCTGATAGATTAGTTTGGTCCAATACCCAATACGTGTAGTTGACGAGTTACATGTATACGAATAATAATACATAAGCTATGTTTAAATTCACGTGACATTTAATCGATAATATGATGATCTTTGGAAATTGGATGCACACTATCGTGGACACGTATTGTTAGAACAGTTTTCAAAGACATGCACTCGGTATATTACGCTCTACTGGTAAATCATACTCTTGTTTCTCGAATTTTTTGTATGCTATGAAAAGAAAGCTTTCTCATTTTCATCGGAATACCTTTCATCATAATGTGAAAGAAATTATGACTTTTCCGGATACTCAAAGCATTGTTACTTTTATACTGCGAAGAATAAAATTTTATAAACATCATTATTATGCAGTAATATAAACAGTGAATATGCATGCTCACTACACTCTCAAGAAAATTGAAAAAATATACATATACGGTATATATATATATATATATATATATATATATATATATATATATATATATATATATATATATATATATAAAAATACATGAAGAAACAAGTATAAAAAAAGGGTCAAGCTTGAGTGACTGTCATTCAATATCTATTTATAATACAGCTAGAACATTACACAATGCTTGGAGCAAATTGTTTTTCACTATATTATTCACCACATTGTTAAATATAATAGTTGATCAACACAAAGTTGGCATCTGCACAATCCTGTTTTCTCATATTCATTCATAAGGAATTAGTTCTAATCACCTAGAAATTAATCAGACAGTATAAAACTCGCTAGAAATGTATATTTTTTAAGTTTTAAATAGAGATTTTAAATGCTTATTTAACCACACAAAACATGTACCAACTATACCAAGTATGAAGGTAATTTAAGAATTAAGAACAATTAAGACATTAGGTAAGACACACGAACGAAAATGTTTGATCATTATCACAATATGAAATATTATAGTCATATGCACAGACTAATGAGGTCTTAACTTTCTTCAAGTATTGAAATTGTGGTTTTTAAATTTATTTATTTTCTCTCTCCCAAAAAAATTCAAACGTAAGTCTAGCATTTTTCAATCTGAGATTGAATATATAGATTCAATTCTTCGACATTCAAACTACCATATATTTAAAAGTTACGAAAAATATACCTTATTTTCTTTGCTATGGTAGGCCTACTGAGTCTCTTCTCATATTTTCGACTCTCTCTGAAATATTTTTATTTGCAATAGGAACTATTTGCAAATAAATTGCAAAGCTATTTGCAAACTATTTGCAAAGCTATTTGCAAACTATTTGCAAAGCCGCCCCGGTGGCTAAGTCAATTATCGCTAGCGGTAGTAACTGAAATCACCGTTGGGCGTGGGTTCGAGTCCCTCATAAGGCGTGGGTAAGCGTCCTTTCATCTATCATCACTTCATCGTTTCATTATCACTCATTCGTACCCCCGTATAACCTAACTGTTGGTGGGGTCGTTAAGCAACATTAAAAAAAAAAGGAACTGTGTGTTTCTTACATTGTCACTGCAATCTTTTTTCTGTCCAGCGGTTTATACCTGCATATTTAAATATTTTCTCTCCTTCAAAGATTCCCTTTAATCGAAATTATTTTAGATTTTTTTTTTTAATATGAAATAATTATGAGAAAATATGAAATGCTTTCTTTTGACGAATGAAGGACAGATGATTGTAATCAAATGATTGCACGAAACGGAATAAGTTGTAAGTCTTAGCATTTGTACACATATATATATATATATATATATATATATATATATATATATATATATATATATATATATATATATATATATATATATATAATATGGATATTATCATCACTGGAAAATACCACCTCGATCTCGAAATCGACCTCCTTCCCCCTCGTTCTTTGCTAACTCTAAGAACTAAATAGAAGGAAGAAGAAAAGTAGAACAAAATCTAAAATATCAATTTTGGTCGTTCACTTTGTATACATTTTAGTGACAACTCGCACTTTAATTTGTCAAAAATCGAAATAGACATGTTTTGTGAAAATGACAACTTAGGGCAATGTTTTCAACAACAATGCAAAAAATGACTCAATATTTCACAAAAATAAAAAATGTGTGAGTTATTTAAAATGTAAATGTGAAGTGTTAATGAATCAAAATATCAAATGATAGCATATTAATTGCTATTTTTCACCGAAAAGAGTTTGATTGTCTATTTATCTTATTCAAAATATTATTGAAATCCACGCACACAATTTAAATTCCAATGTATAATTCTTTTCATTCTCCATTCTGTTCACAAAACAAGATTATTTAATACAAAGTGTATGAGAGTGAACAAAATTACCAATGCAAGATCGAAAATAATAAAAGAAGAGCGCGTTAGAACTACTTCATGTGTATCATAGTGAAAGTTAATATCTATGTTGTGTAATATCCACGCTATATAGTGTATTTATTTTGATCCTTATACCATCCTGATATAAATTAAAGGCATATATATATATATATATATATATATATATATATATATATATATATATATATATATTTTGTATGCATATATCCAGTTATCCACAGTTGATTTCGAAAAATGATTACTTCAAATTGTTTGATTGGTAAAAGTTGGTAATAATGATAGTTACTTGCCTATAAATCACCGTCTTCTGGTATGTTGTCTGCTAGTGACTATGACACGTGGGCGTTGACGAATCTAAGAGGATCTGTCTGGCAGTGATCCACTAGATCTAACGCTTTATATACTGCCGCGCTGCTCCTGATCGCGCGCAACAATACACTTTACTTTCTGTCATTATTGTCGAATAGGCTCACACACTTAGTGCGCATGGCGTAACGCGGGTGCATGATGACGCTTATTCCATATTGTGTGTGGGGAAGTGGTAGTGGGGGCATGATTATCAATATGAATTCATTTATCCATTTATTTATTCATTTGTTTATTCATTAATTCATTCATTATTATTTCTTCATTTCTCCTCCATATTCATCAATTATTTCTTTATTCATTTATGTATTTACCAACAAATTAATTAATTGATGGATTAATTATTCATTTATTGAATCATTTCTGTAATCATTCACTAATCTTTTTTTTTTTTTTAATATTGGGTTCAACGGCGATACTAAAGAGAGTTACTATCTATTGGCGTCGATGAATGATGAATAAGATGTCTTTTATTAATATCGAGAGCTTGTCATTGACCCTAATTATGAGTAAGGACGACAAGGTAGGAAACAAGGGTAACAGAGCGATCTTATCACCCCAATGAATCGATGAGATGAGGTGAAGGAGAGGTGTGGGGCGGAATAGGTGTTTTGACAGTTGAGGAGGAAGCGGTCGCAGCCTGCTATTGAGGAATCGCCCAAGTATTTACGTTCATGACAAGGGTGGGTGTATGGGGTGCGGGGAAGACCCTCAATTAACAAATTTGTATCATGTTCGAGATTTTTCTTTATTCGTTTTAACAATAACCAGGTTTTAATTTGAAAAAATAAATGATATTAAAGATTTTTATTACATCAACTGAGAAGTGGCATAGATAGGCTATATGTAAGTGAAAAGTTAGAGAAGTGCAGGTTATGTACGGTTGGTGGTGTATTTCTCGAAATCAATTTTCTTCAATCATTCCGTGTGATATCTCATGAAGTTTGATGATAAAATGTAATCTATGTAATTTGTTCTGACTGAATTTGAAAATTCGAGAAAGAACACCCAATTATATTAAAATTCATCAAATAATTTAATGAAGACAAAAATTAGCTTCAAAACTATTAGCCTATATTATTAGCCCTGTTAACTTCAAAACTAATGCCAACCAATGAATTAGGCCCCCCTTGACTAAAATAGCCCTTAAAATAAATCTTGCCATGGTTTTTGACATTATTTGCATGGAAAATCGAAATACCACAACTGGATTTCATTTTCAATGGAAAACAACTTCATCCGTAGGATGTATCCTACCTTTTGAAATAGTGAAAATACGGGAAAATCATTAGTTCAAAATCAGTTCAAAATACGGTTATGTTTGCAAATATTTGCTTTCCGACTGAAAGTTGCTGGAACACAGCGATAAGACGTCCAGAAACGGGACTGTCCAGGAAAAAATCGGGACAATCGGGATGATTGGACACTATCCATAGCTATATCACATCCCACTATATTTTAGTGCTTCAAAATCAAATTATTCGCTTACATAATTATCAAGTTCTACACAGTGGGTTTCAACGAGAACCGACAAAACAAAATAGTTTTCGGCAGGGGAGCATCGCCCCTTCCTTCCTTCACCCCGGGTCCCGATTCTACTGTGTAGGAAGAATAGTCATGAGTACACGCCGGGATCTGGAAAACTATTGCATAATAGAGATTGCGATTGCTAGTTATAAATACACCATCTAAAATGTATATTATAGTTTTAACTTGATTTCAATGTCACAATTTGGTAAATTTGTATAATCATATGCAATGCATTGAACCCGCTACCTGTTATCAATTAATGAAAGGCAACACAGTAAAACTCTTTTATTTTACTTTCAAAACATTCAATTATTAATTTGAATCACCCACTGAAGCACTTATCCAAGTTCAATGGCATGTTCTTGTGGATTTACAAGTCAAGCCATATTCAACGCAAAGGGAAAGAGAAGAAAAGAGAAAGGAATGAAGGTTCTATTTTAAAGCGTTCTAACTGAGGGTGGAAAATATAGCTACACTTTATGTAATTTGTTCAATTCTAATCAATTTATGAAGATTGAATTATACGACGTTATTTGTTTACTTGACCCGTACGGGTCAAAGATGGTTATCACCACATACAGGAGAAAAAAGGAAAACATAAATACAGGAGGAAAATTCTAAAGGAAAACGTGAAATAAAACCTTTTAAAACCATCGTTCGAATCGTTAAGATACGGAGAGGTGAGGAAGAGAAAAAATCAAGACATAGATCTGTCAACATGAATTGTAATTAATTAAAATTATATGATATAAATATATAATAATCATTGGTTCATCATTTCAAGCCTGATTACGAGAATATATATTTAGTAACATATATCATATAGGCATAATACGATTATTATTACTACTTTTATACCATTTATGCTGTTACTACTCTACTAAACAAGTCATAATAATTTATTTACCTCAGCCTCAAATAAAATCATTTGTGACTTCGTGTCAAGATTACAATGTTGATGACAAAAAAAAATAATAATAATAATAATAATTCATAACCCAAGCGATATTGATATAAATGGTGGTTTAATTTGTTTTTCCCCTACCAACAAGATGCGGTGATTCATTATAAATATAAAGTATTATAGGCCTACTGATTGTATTCAACATTAATGATTTTTATAATTTAATATTTGAAGAAACAAAAGTCGATGAGATTTCTGGTGCACTGTATAATATATCCAGCGTCTACTGTCTACTGATATGTAGGCCTAATATGTCTACTGATATAAGCATTGTTAGAGAGTCACTAATTCGTATTTTTTAATCTCAAGTATTCATTCGAAATTACTTGAGTATTTATCATTCATCTTGATTATGAGTTAAAATATTTTTTGAACGTTTTTTTTGTTATTCAGTTTTCGTACCTGCGCAAATTCAGCGTAGTATAACTACACAATTATTATTACATTGAAAAAAACTTAAATCGAAGTTAAAAATGAGGGCGATCATCATTCATATAAGTAAAATAAATTATGATAATTTTGGAGAGTAAAAATCAATTCGAACCCATCGATAAATCTCAATTCGAAATAGAGCACATTTTTTCATATCTTTCTATGCGGCGATTTCAAAATGTGCCTTCCAAATTAATTGTGTTTGTACATAAAGCTGCTCTCTCGCAGTCATGAACGCCAATACTGCAATCGTTTTCTTACTATGATATAACTTTCCCACATTTTAGGACGAGTTTTCAATGGACATGTGAGAATGAATAAGGCATAAAATAAATTCAGTGTTTCAACATTCTAAGTATTCTCATAAAATATTCCCAAATAATAGTATCACAAGATATAAATAAAATGAAACCGTACAACTTAACTATATACGCACACTTAAACTCTGTATATTGTAATAAATCGATCGATTGCTTTCACATCAGAATAGAAGCTGCAATAAAGAATTACACTACCTCGTGCACTCACTCACTACCTTTGCATTTCATCACATTTTTATTTCCATCAATAAATGTAGAAATAAAAATGTGTATTCATTGTATCTATTGCATTTTTGGATTATATTCCCATTTTATTTCCAGGCTTAACTAAATGTAAGAATAAATAAATAGGTTACTTTTATTTATATAATTTCGATCTGTTTGCCATTATGTTCTGTCTGCTTAACAATCGCAAGTGCGAAAAGCACTGCAGTGTATAATGCACGTTGCAGAAAATCGCAGAGTACATTCTAAACTTATAAAGTCAGTAGGCCATCAGTTCAGAATAGATTCGTACATGAAGTCGGATGTTGAAACAAAACAATATAACATAATAATAAAAACCACTAAAAAGACTTGATTATATCATGGACTTATGATTAAGTCAATCATTAGATTAACTTGTCAGTAGAGATATGAGAGTTGATAACGACTTCACCAGTTGGGTAATTTGGGGGTTCCGGTGATAAGTATTTTTTACATTATAAGTACTAGGGAAACGCAGAATATGTATTGTAAGATGAGCGAAATATCCAAATTGAGTACGTCTATAACCGAAATCTCTACGCCCCTTGACTCATATAAAATATACTTCATTCGGTTACTATCGAACCTAGGAAGCCGTGAATCCATCTCGGCAAATTTTTTTCAAAATCCTGCTCTGAAACATTTTATTTGAAGAATAAGAAACATTTATAAAATTATTTGCTTCGGAACGGCTGATCCGAATTGCATACAAATTCGTAATAATGTGTATCATTTATGTGTTAACATTCAGTGAAACTTTAATGTAATTTGGAGGGATTCTTTTCTCCAAATTTTCTTGCCCAGCCTAATTTTATGGGGGTTTTCGAAGCTTTGAGATGGTATTTCTCAAAAATGGTTCAACAGATTCTCCTAAACAACTTTGCCGTTCTAAGTTGGATAAATATGCGTATACATTAAACGTTTCAAGCCAATCGCGGTCAAACCGTGCGACCTGTGTAGTGGGTACAGCCGTACAACACACAGAAAAAAAAAACAGACAAAGCTGCTCCATAAGAGTGGGATGGATGTCTCCGCTATCGCTCATCTAAAAACAAGAGTGCCAGGTTGTTCCTGATGAACTTTGGAATGCCAAATAAATTTACTCATACTATCCGATGTTCAATTAATGTACTTAATTTGGAGTATTTGTAGGTTATATTTTAGGGTTTGGGTTACTTAGGTCAAGTCAGGTACGTAAGCTGGTTATAGGTATTATGTTAGGTTAGTTTGGTCAAGTTGGTTGGTATCATCAATTGGATCGTTCCATGCATGGGGATATCTTTAATTATAAACAATTATTGCCTTGAGGAGTTGTTCTCGTTTTTTTTATATCTATCATCTTCTTTTTTGACTAAAACGTTTACTGTGAAAACCATATTGCTCTTATTTCGATAAAGTATTGGAAAAAGTTTCTGCAGATGAATTTGATTCAATATTAAAACCGTCCCTGGGAATTGCTTCCTTACAGTTTCAAGAAAGTCGAGTAACGCAATACAGTAATCTTCAGAAATAGATGAGGCACGGGTGTATTCCCCCGAGTCGATCAGTTGGGAGATCTCTTACGGTTTTACTACACATATTGCTAGCTCTACAAACTTGTAATTAAGTCCAGCGTTTTTTCTCCAAAATACAAATACTAGTCGGTTAAACATAACATCAGTACTCTTAATATTATGTAGAAGTAGGCTATATCGCTGAATCCATGAAAACTTGGATGGAAAACTTGAACAGAAATTGGAAACGACGTGAGAGACAGTTGGTGGTGAGGATTGATTATTCTTTAGATAATTTTTTATTATATTGTGAACATTCTATTGTAATATGTAATCTATATTCTAATACTGTGGTAATGATGGTCATGAGTGTGCCTTGTACAAGGTGAAGAAATTGTCGTCTTAAATACCTTTATAGATGCATAGATCTATCTACAGGTTAAGAGAAGATTCGACCAGTCAGTTATTCGATATATGAACTTTGAAAGTAGATGAAACTGACCCAAAAAGAAATATAAAATAATACAATTATTGGATGACGGCTATTTTTTTATAAAAGACGTAAAAAAACATTTGTTCTAATGTATCAAACGCATTCGCGCAACATTTGAGTGGCTGTAACTCAGTATGAGGGGAAATGTATGTAACTAACATTGTCCAAACAAAGTAGTTCAATTTTATTTTCGAATTTAAAAGTTATAGTTTTGACCGACAGATAAGAATAATAAAAAAAGAACGAGTGATATATTACTTTTTCCCATGAAGACTGAATTACGTATGCCTACATATTGCACTCTCTCTATCTGTAGGCCTGAATATATAAACCAATGACCCAATATGAATAAGTTATATAATATATAGCCGCTATATATATATATATATATATATATATATAAATCGTTTTCCTGGTTGCAAAAATGTGTCAAGTCCGGGGTGGTCATATAATAGATCACTTTTTGAAATCATTCATCTTCATCCCTTCAAAACTTAACTATTTGTACCACTTAACTCGATTTCTAATTTGTGAATTCTGGCTATATATATGAATAAGCCGCTCTTTCCTAGTTTTTCTGATATGGACTAAATTATATGTCATTAAGTTTTCACCTCTATGTTTGGCCCATATTCTTTTCAAGAACTTCAAATTACGTTTTAACAGATCTCATATCTTGGAAATGCTGAATCCAGCTGTCATTTTATTTACGCAGCTGAAGTCTATTCTTACATTGCCTACTTATAGCCTATTATGAAGGCAACATGAAGTTAGGGGGGTAAAGCTGTCTCGGACAGGGTGATTTAGGTACTTTATTTGCAGTCATTTCTTATGGCCCAACACCATTCAATGCCCAATATTCAATAAGTTATCCGTGGATAGAAGATGGAGTTATCAAGTTATGAAAGTTTCGTTTAAGCCAGGAATCGAACACCGGGACCTCTCATTGTCTAACTGTTTTCTTCCACCACTGAGCTACTGAGAGACGTCTCAGGAGTCTAAGTACAGATGTGTAGGTAGCTCAGTGGTAAACATGTAGACAAGTAGAAGTCCCGGTGTTCGAATCCTATCTTGGACGAAACTTTCATAATTTGATTAGTATACACACACACACACACATATATATATATATATATATATATATATATATATATATATATATATATATAATTATATTTAAAAAAAAATCGAATCATAACCATATACCATATCATACCATTGTCAAAATCATATACCAACTTTGATCTAAATTTTTTCAAACTAGGCGAATGCAGAATATGCGTTGTAAGATGAGCTACATATCTATGTAAGGTAGAGTCGAAAACTCCTGTAAAATATACTTCATTCGGTTACTATCGAATCTAGAAATCCATGAATCTCGACAACATTTTTCTGCTATTTATTTCTATACCTAAATAATGAATAAAAACATGTATACATTATTATCTTAAAAACGGCAAATCCGAATTGCATAAAAATTCGTAATAATATGTATCACTCATATGTTTACATTCTGGGAAAGTTTTTTCTTTCGGAGTTATGTTATTTTTCAAATTTTGTTGCCCAGCCTAATGTTATGAGAATTTTTGAAACTTTGAGATGATAAATCTAAAAACCGTCCAACCGATTCAATCCAAAAACTCAATCAGTCAAACCCTGTGACCTGTGCAGTGGGTTAAAACAAACAAACAAAAAACATGAAAAAACACAGACAAAGCTCCATAAGAGTGGGATGGATGTCGTCGCTATCGCGCATCCAATTTCATACGGCAGCATCATGCAAAATGAAATAAAATAAAATATGAATTAGTCGTTGATGGATGACGAATGACTTTTATTTATATAATTATGATGCAAAAATAAAAATGAGAAATAGACATTTTGTACGGATGGGAGGAAAAAAATGTTTGCTCCACTATTTATTGACACTTTCCTTATTGAATATACAATTATCCGAATATTCCACGCTCATTAATATTACATTTTGATATTGTTATTTTCCGTGATTTTAATTAATCTGTTCGACAATCTATATAACAGATTATCCTTGAGTACATTCGTTTACACCTAACACTGGCTCATCATCTCGCTTAAGAAAGCCAACTGAATACACATGGGCTAGAATCCCAAAGGACAAAGGACTTTTTCATCATTAAAACATGTCGCATTGTTTCTTATAACCGACTTTCATGAAACATTTGGATTAAACGATTATCGATACGTGAAAATAGGGCACGAGTTTATTTCCTATAATGCTCTTTTCTATATCCATCGATACACAAACAGTTCAATTACTCGAAAACTAAGCAAGCCGGATAAAAGTCTTCCACAGTAGGTATCCTGAGATACATACATTAATAAAAAAAACGTATACTTCAGTTCAGAAAACGGTAAATATGAATATCAGGTACATGGTTATTTCCTCTTGTGTATACTCTTCAAAGGACTGTCATGTTCAGACTTATGTCAAGTTGTTTTATATTGTGTGGGAGTTATAATGTAACAAGTCAAGGCACTTATCGGAAACAAACAGCTGTCGTTCCAGCATTTTAATATGACGTTAAAAATCTTCGAAATTATTCCACGTTCGTCTAAAATATTTTTATGTTTAATAATAGTGTTGGAGTTTTAAAACTTTCGAAGTTGCTGATGATTTTATTGGATTGGTAAGAATGAGTCTTGTTTTTTAATACGTATGTCAGGATACTGGAGATAATGCTAATTAGTAAAAATCTATGCGGTTGGATAGCAATTCATCCGATTTCGGTGGAAGTGCCGGGTATCGAGAATTTATATGCATGTCACGTTTTGAATTGGGATATAGGTCCATACGAGTTGATAACGATCAACCACCAGAGTGATAATTAGTAAAACTCTTTGCGGTTTGATAGCAATTTTTCTGTTCTCGGTGGAGGTGCCGGGTATCGAGAATTTCAATGCATGTCACGTTTTCAACTGGGATATAGGTCCATACGAGTTGATAATGATTAACCACTGAAAGTAAGGTTATTTGGGGATAAAAATGAGCGGATGAGCGGATGAGCGGATGTAGAATGATGTCCACAAAAACTCATGCCTTATGCAGGACTCGAAACCTCGTCCGACTGGACTGCAGTTTCGCAAGCAATACCGTCATGCGAATTGACGATACATTCGATGAATTAATTCTCATCCGACTTTATGTAATCGATCCATTAATCGATAATAGGTTCAACTCTACCTGGGATTTGATAACGTACATTTTATAGTCCTAATTTAAAACCGAGAGAATCGACAGTTTTTAAGATTGATATTTTTTTTCATTGCTCATTTCTGTAGGTCTACTATGTTTTTGTCTGTAAATAGAAGTTTATTCATTATTTTAGTTATTCACTTCAATTCAAAAATTAAAAATAATTCAAATAATTCAAATAAGTTTTGCATTCGATTTTTGAGTTTTTTTTTTTGAGGAATCAAACAATATAGCCTAGGTAATTTTGGAAACTAAATTGTGTCAGTATGAAGCTACAAGGAGTTTTCTGTAGAAGAAATATTAAATTTTGTTGTAATAAATGGAAGAAGATCATTGTATGACTTGGTAGTTTAGAATATCTGATTAAATTATAGAATTTTATTTATAGATTGTTTTTAGCTGTCAAGAATTACATTGAGTGTATAGGCGTATAGGCCCCAAGCGTATTCATCTGTATAATTGAAAGCAAATCAAATTTTATGAATTTGCTTCCGCTCCTGACCCATCATAACATGATATGCTATTAATAAATTCAAATCTAGAATGACTAAGTTCAATACTAGGAATATTATTATGTCTCTATAAATACATGATATGTTTTACGAAAAATATAAGAGATCGAGAACATTGTTTGTGGGGATCAATAAGAGAAATGAACAGACGAAGGTAGACGATCTCCCTCAGATTTGATCAACATTCATTTGAAATTTCTCATGTTTTCTCATTATTCATATAAATTGTTATATTTCAGTAATATTTTCAACACATTTCTAATATAGAACATTGATACAAAGTAGCAAATGATATTATTGTGAGAGGTTTCATTTAGGGCTACATTAAATTAATGTGAAATTAGTTGAAATACCTCAATACGGAATCAATCTACTGAAGTTCATCTATAAGTACGTTATATATACTTGTGAGTTGCCTTGGTTGATCCGTAGTGTGATTTTCCACCAACTTAGCAGACGGTAAGTAGAAACATTCTTCATGAGAATATCTAAGTTGCAACACATAAGTTGGGTATACTAATTAATATACTAATTTACTCAAGACAACATTGTATTACTGCACTTTATTTTTCAATTGTTTTATTTCATTCTTCAATAATTAGTAGATGCGAATTTATGACAGTAATTATTCAAACTATTCAGTAACTATTCAAAACTTTCTAATACTGCTTTATACTACTTGATGAAACCGAGGCAATACATTAGTGAAGCCTGCACCGAATTTTCAATTTCAAGACAATGTGAAATGTCATTGCTCAGAGCAACAGTTGTCAGTTCCGACTGAAAACCGACTGAAAACGTTATTTATCGGGAAAGCAATGAAATGGACCAAAATGAACTGCTCATCCTCTAGCTTCATCTGTGGAACCTAGCTTTAGATGCCGGTATACAGAAAAAAATGAGAAATCGAAAATGTAAATTTTTCAGTTTATGCATCAACGTGACAAGTTTAGATAGAGTCTCCCCGGTGGCTAAGTCAATTATCGCTAGCGGTAGTAACTGAAATCACCATTGGGCGTGGGTTCGAGTCCCGCATAAGCATGGGATTTCGTAAACGTCCTTTCATCTCTTCATCGTTTCATTATCATCCGCTCATTTGTACCCCCGTATAACCTAGCTGTTGGTGGGGTCGTTAAGCAACATTAAAAAAAAAAAAGTTTACATCATCTATTAAATAGCTAGAATCTCGTTATGTCAGTACTGTCTTCAACAATGAGAAGATAAAAACGTATTTAGTAGCTCCTTTTACATAACCATTTCAGTCTGATGTAGACTAAATATATCACATCGTTGAACGTGATTGTAATACTATCGATTCGATATTAAAAAATTTCATAAAAAAAAAAAACTACAGTATAAACTTCTCAAACAAATATTGTCATTTGAAAACATGACGTGTCAATGAAAAATGTGTGGTTATTTGAGAAACTCCGTGGGGAGTAATGGAGAAGCGGCGTCGACTCTGCAGGGGCTGAAACGACCGACTGGATGGGGTCGGTGACCCTTAGCTTGACATTTGAGTGAGAGAGAACATTTGGTGGTGGAGGTTACTCGAAAGCTTTTCGACGGTCAATAACGTCTGGTTAATGAAGATTGCGTTCTGAGTGTGCAAAGTCGTAAGAATAAATTAGTCGCGAGATTTGACCTAGTATTCATTTAAACGTACGTTCTGACGTATATATGTGATATAATGTGCATACTATATGAGCACATGATGTGCACAATAATGATCACATTTTATACATTATTGACAATATAAGTTTTGGATGGTTTCTCAATGGTGTTGACTATATATATATATATATATATATATATATATATATATATATATATATATATATATATATATATATATATATATATATATATATATATATATATATACATATAATTTTTTCAATCTGCTCAGCGACCCCATCAACAGCTACGTTATAAGGGGATAAGATATATATATATTTTTTTATGGTTATATTTGATTAGTATATCATGTTTTAAAAATCTTGTAAATTCAATGTTGTAAGTTTCAGAACCTGAACTTCCAAAATTGCCATTAATGAATTCCTGTAATTGAATACTTCTATGAAATTACCAATTTAATTCGAATGTACTAGATCCAACTATATTTGAATAAAATGTATTTCTTTATAAAAGAAATAAAAGAAATGCGTAATAAATAAGACAGACCCTCTCGGTAGAGGAATATTGACTTATTATTAATAATGAGATTGAGCTTCGTATTTGTTGCGACATATGAGACAATTAAGGGAAGCGTGAGCAATGACATGCACCTGTTATTTATGAGGGGGATGCGTTTTTACGGACAAATAAAACCTTCAAGATAAAAATGTAGGGTGAAACGATGTAAGGGATGGGTGGGGTGGGGGTGGAGGGTGCGTGGATGGAAGAGTATATTTAAAAGTGACTAGCACTGATACTAGGAACACGCTTTCTTGTCCGTTGGATGAATGAACTATGCGTGAATATTTATTTTGAAAGTTGTAATTATATTTTACCAGGAAAACGCAGCATATCCGTTGTAACTAAGATAAGTTTATATTTATATGAATATGCAATTGTAATAGAATCTTCGTACCTTGGTTTTGAAACTGCTAATATGTTGACAAAACATTGTTCATTACAACAATTTTTTTTTAGAAAATTTTTTAGGAGATTTTTTTTCATTTTTTCCGGAAGTTTGTCAAAATTGAGCCAAAAAATATTTTTCTCTAAAGAGATAAGAAAATCTCTCGTGAAGAGTTGAAGACAAAACAAACTATGTGACCTCGGGAGTGGACAGATCCGTCGTGGATCGAACCGGAGTCTTCGATATAGAGCGCTCATCTACTTGGATTGAACTTCGTATTTGTTGTGACATATTTATGAGAAGATCAAGTGAAGCGTTACCAATGTCATGCACCTGATATTTCTGAGGAGATGCGTTTTTACAGACAAATAAAATCTTCAGATTGAAGTGATGGGTGATAGATGTAGGGAGAAGGGGGGTTGGAGAGGGGGGGGGGAGGGGTAAAGGGGTAGGGGATATATTAAAAAGTAAAGAAGCTTCATTTCACTTGTCCCATGGAAGAATGAGCACTGCGAGAATATTTACGCATGGTTCATTCCAGGAAAATTATTTTATATAATTTTAATTCTTACGAATATTATAATTGTTAAGAAAAATTATCCACTAATAACTTAAAAAAATGTCTCCGATACATGTTCTAAGAAAACTAAAAAAATTATGTGTCATAACACACATTGTGAAATATTAGTCCAAACACGGATCACGATACCTTACTGATAACAAAGAAATTTTATGTTGTTGATTACTTAAAATTAAGTGCATTCATATGTAATTACGAACAGCAACCATAATCTTTCTCAGCAGATTAATGGACCGAACTTTTGTTGCCATTTAATTACCTCAATTCCTTCTGTGAAGAAGATTTTTGGTGCAATTACAGTGAGTCGTACGTAATTGACTCCAAACTCAATACAAGTACAAACGTTCTTGAACATTTCAAAAACAATACTTTGTGAAATATCCAGGTTTTCAAAATAATAATTCAATAGAGTGAATTATTATTGTCAAGTTTTCTTCAGTATATACCTTTTTCCCATTTCAAAATAGCACTATCGAGCGTTATCATACCGCTCGGTTAGTCTTCGTAGCTCAACAATTTACTGCGAGGTAATTCACTATGCATTGACCAGATAATATCTGTTGGTGTCATCAACAGTAGTATGCGGGGTATTTTCGGATTAAAGAAAGTTCTGGTTCTGGTAGCCGTATAATAACATCGAGATTATTATTACATGACTGTGTATTCATTTATCAAGTTGAAATATTTCATAATGGGTTGCCTCTTATACACCGAAAATCTTGTACACCACAAATTTAGTACACAAAAAATTTTGTTCGCCGAAAATGACGTACACTGAAAATTTGTTATAACGAAAATCCCGTACAACGAAAATCTTGTACACCGAAGATGTTGTTTCACAGGGTGACTATACCATAGGAGGACCCGAGTAGAAGGACGATTTAGAATGGAGTCAGGACCAGGGACTGAGACCTTTATGTATAAAGGTCCCGGTTGCGGTTACGGTTGTGAACTGAATTTTATAAAGGTCCCGGTTACGGTCCCGGTTACGAAGCAAATTTTATAAAGGTCCTGGTTTCGGACAGGACATGGTTTTGTTTAGGACATTGTATTTAAATAGGAGATGGAACTATTCCCTTATTCGCCATTTCACTAGCCTAACAAAACTTGACCGAAAATATCGTACACAGAAAAGAACGATATATCTTCATACATGATAGTATATCTTTTTGGTGAGAGGCGAATAGGCCCCCACTATTTTAATATACGTTCATTAAATGAAGAAAACGGCATTTGGTCGAATGTCGTTGTGACACGAGTTAGCGATGGATGATATAAAATTGATATTCAAGTTTTAAATATAGTTTCTACATTTTCAATGTATACTAAAAACTTGTAAAGTATTTCCAAAACTAGATATAAAGTGTATCTCTTCAGCACCCCATATGATATATAGTTTGTCAGAAAGAAAGGGTTTATATAAACCATATATGTATCTTTATTATTAAGACTCTGCCATTCACAAGCAGTGTCTGCCATGATGGGCACAGAATAATGGTCCATCAATAGATAGAATAATGGATCAAAAAAATGTCACAAATTATAAAATAACAGACAAAAATCAAAAGCTATAAGGAAGTGAAATGATAAATTTGTCATGAACTATAATAATCCATGTAGAAGTGTAAACAAAAATATTATAAAATTATGTATTAAAAGAAGGAGGGAGGGGGGAAGGAAATGATAATTCGTGAACTGAATATAAATGATTTTTCCAAAATGAGTTCTGATTGCAATTTTTACTGAGTTGTTCAAGTCAATTAGTTGCTCAAATAGATTGATGCTCATTCTAAGTAAAAAGTGATGTAACAAGGTTTATGAACACAATGGTTTTTAAATGTTGATAAGTGCATTATTCACAATTATTATTATACTTTGATTCTATAAATCAACTTCTTCTCATAAGTGAGATAATGCGGTGATCATTTAATCAATGAATGACAATGATTGATGCTTGAGATTTGAACCTGAAGGGAAATACTTTCATCAATAAAAGTAATTTCTATGCAAGATGACAAATATTCTATAAATAGCTTATACATGGTGTAGATATGCTCGAACCCAACTTTTACTCATACGTGGGCGTCTTTACAAATGTTCTGATGACGAGTTGTGAAATTGTTAGTATACGAAATGAAAGGTCCTCGTTAATAAAACATGTTACTCCTGAAATTGAGTTACATAACTCTGTCAATTTAAATATTATACATGTGCAGTTGAACAACTTTTATGATTATCTTTGATTCATTCGAATTGCGTGACTAAATATAAAACTTGCAAGTTGCCTCTAATATATTCTAGTGATGTATTTCTGTATTCTCAATTCGATGTCGGGTAATTCCTACATTTTGAAAGTTGAGTACGCGTGAAGAGATGTTATAATTGAAGATTCCGTAAACTAAAACAAACCATTGTCCTTATAGAGAAATGTTTTAAAAATCGATGTCAGAACTCAGAATAGTTATAATAAAACCGCCACGTTGAGTTATTTTTGAAATCTGCGTCGGAAACTAAGTGAACAGTGAATTTTGTGTGACGAGTCTTCAAGTTTGCACAATTAAAGCACGCTAAAATTATACAAATTAAATTCACTTGGCATAACTTTGATAACTTGGATTTTGAAAGAACAGTAAAGTAGTTCACTATTCCCGGTGAAGATTTTTTTCCGTACAAATATTCTTAAATTTGAAATAAATTACAATCAGCCAATTAGCCAATTAAGTCAATTACCATGGAATTATAGAAGCAAATAATTTGATTTTAATTTTTTCAAAAACATTAACGGTTTACTCTGGTTTAGAGTATGGATAAAGGTATAGGCCTATTGAAATACATATAGAATTTGAATTTCAACTTATACTTTTTGGTATATGTCTAAGCTCTAGTTAGTAATTATGTACGGGATTTTAGAGACTTAAGTACGCCTACCAAAATATTCCATCAAGTTAGCAAGCACTGATTTAAATTCAATTCGGTGTATACATAGAGTCACTAAGTTGCTCAAGCTTAAAATGACGACGCATGAGTTATTATAACTCTATCCACAATAATTACATTATATCTTCAAGCTCAATTTGCTCTCAGTGAAGATTTCTGGTTTTAACTAGGATATTAGATAGCTAAGTCTTTGAGAAAATTGAAAGGATTTATCAACCCACATGGTAAAATTATATTTTACTCTTGCAGACGCTGTGCTGATAGATAAGTGCGGTTACCCGTTGAAGTATGAGTCGACTGATGTGACTAATTAGAGCTGAAAGTTCAGATTATATATATTATTACATTTATTTAAATTACAAACTTCAACAATTTAATGTGAAAAGAAATTTCAAAGTGTAAAAGAGTCCAGCCATACACATACAAATCTTTGGTCAGTCTCGTAAACAACTCAAAACTAGATGAACTGAAAAGAATACACATTTATCATCATAACGAATTATTAATAAAAATATGAGTGTATTCAAATAGGTGAAGCTGTTGAGAGGTTAACGCATACAAGCCGAAGCGCTTTTTGGACACGTTCTATTCTGAAGATTGTTGGGGAATTGGTCTTCAAAGAAAAGTTAATTGCAAAATCGTAATACGACGGAGCGGTAGACTCAAGACATGTAAAGATATTTGAAAAGCTTTTGCCAATGTGAGTTCTGGAGCCCCATTGCCCATTGAGCCCATGTGTCCTCATTGCCCTCTATGTATGTACGTATATAGTACATTATTTGTTTGGCGCACAAGCTGTCCAAAGCATTATGTGTCCTCCAAACATTATATGTAAGAACACAAAGGAGTGTAGAATACTATTCTCAACAAAATGAGTTCTGCCTGCGTTTTTAGTCAAAATCCCATAAAAGAGGCCATGTCACTAAAAGACTTTGTGCCAGTAAAATCACCAATAGCTGTCCCAATAACAAATTAGGAAATGGAAGTTCACATCCTTGGTGTTTAGAATGGATCTAAATAGTTTAAGAACATCTGCGTACAATAACGCTATAATGTTTAAAACAAAATGGCAGGTCGTTAATAAATATCACGAACAGCAATGGACCTAGAACGGAACCTTATGGTACACCAGAAGTTACATGAAAATATAATTTAACTGTAGGAGGCTCTTGCTTATACCTCTTTTATAATTGATTGGATTCTCTATAATTTGCTTTTTGTCCTGTTTGCTTCATGCAACTTCATAGTTCTCTCACTATAGGATTTTCATTGATATCGGATATTTGCTTCTTGAAGAAGAGGAACGTACAACGTACACAACATACCATGTAAGTATAATCGATCGTCGATTGTGATGAGTATTCTATAAAAACATGCATTTTGTAACTAAACTGATAAAATAACAAAATCGAGGATACATTTTTTTTAAATTGATTATCTATATTTGAGTTAGGTAACTTCGTAAGATAATATTTTCTGGGTGAAAGTAATTCAGGTGTGTGAACTTGAATGAAGGTCGTCTAGCTATAGATAACACGTCTCTCTCTCTCTCTCTCTCTCTCTCTCTCTCTCTCTCTCTCTCTCTCTCTCTCTCTCTCTCTCTCTCTCTCTCTCTCTCTCTCTCTCTCTCTCTCTCTCTCTCTCTCTCTCTCTCTCTCTCTCTCTCTCTCTCTCTCTCTCTCTCTCTCTCTCTCTCTCTCTCTCTCTCTCCAATTCTTTTATGGAAACGTTTTCGTCTGAGGTTTCTTATTTCATGTTTTACATTTATTATTTATCACCACGAGATTTGTTTCATTTAATTTCTTATCTACTGATTGTAATTATAATTTTGTAATTTTTAAAAACTTTCGTACCAACATTACAGCAACATTGAAATGCATCCTGATGAAACCTTACTGACATTATACCAAAGCAGTACATACATTATACCTTTGATTATAGCTATACGGATATACGCAACCATAGATAAGGAGTTCACGCATACAGATACAGACTCTCTTCAGAGCTATCTCAAACACGAGGGTAAATTGTCGTATCTTTTAGTTTTGCGTAATGATTGAGTTCAACTCATATTGTAAATCCGGTTATTATGATTTTCGAAGTCTATACTTGATAACCTATGTACTACATTTTCCAGTGTGTGCGAGATATATGTTCTACAAATAAGACTTCGAATATGACAGAAGAAATGCTCTGCGAACATGTATTCTTGTTGTTCTGTTTTCATGCTTGAAAAAGTTATGCAGTATAAAATTTAAACTGAACGTTGGACGCATAGTGCAATCATAGATTAATGGTGCAATATAAAAGAAACTATTGTAATTTGTCCCGCGGTAAAAGATTTTGGTTTTTGCCTGGTTGCACAGCTCTGGAACGCTGTTGCCTATGTGCTAGCTATGAGCTATCAAATAGATATGTGCCGATTATACGGGGCACCTGTGAAGTATATTACTATATATAGTTTCCATTACATTTTCTTATAAATATGCTTTAATCGCTCATCCGACAATATGTTGAGTTTTCCCGGTACCTCACTAAATACTGTTCCAATATAAGCCCTATTTTCATTCAATTGAATAACATTTTGCATCTCTAGCTTTGTGTGTTGTGATAGAAACTGCACTATACTACAGGTAAATAAATATAAATAATGAATAATATAATAATATACAATTAATATACAATAATTATACGTAATATAGTACAGTTATATACAGATAATATAAATGAATATAAAATAAATAAAAAATAAAATAAATAAAAATACATGAAAGAAGTAAGAACATTTTCACCTAGCGCGCTGGTTTTCCGATCTTTTGGTTATGTTATATTTTACCGCCATAATGTAGAAATCGTTTTAGCAGGCAGTGCACGTGTACATTTTTTTCAGAAATTGGCCCGCCCCTGGTTAGCCTAGGGCCTAGGCCTACTTGTCAGAACTCAAAATGTCACTTTGATCAGCTGGCTGTCATCTCTCTAATTTGTAGTGGAGGTAAGTAAATTTTAGCATAATCAATGAAGTTTTAAGCCATTTATACGTGATTCTACCTGTCTATAATCCTTAGGTGTAGAGGCTAGATCTCGGCGAGCTTATGAATAAACTCGATCATGAATGTGGGCATTGATTTTACCCTAACAAAATTTGAGTAGGTCGTAGACCATTGAGATCTAGACTACTAATGTAGGGCCTACATTAACTATTTTGATCTATGCCTAGACCTATCTAGCTTACATATAGGACAAGGTCCAGGTAAATTTTATCCAGGGTAGGTAGGGTAAATTTCCGATTTTATGGGGTTGAGAAGGGTAACAAAACACCAGAAATGAAATTTGGATCAAGTGTGGTTATGTTAGCCCAGGCCTATTCCTATTATAGTGTGTCTCAAATTTACCCTACTGGTAGGCCTACTTGATATACTGGTACATTGATTTTGTAACCCCTTAGGCTCTTAGCCCTGTCTCAGCTCTGACCATTGCGTTTTATAACTCGGTATGGAAAATGTCAATTAGGCCTTGCAATTTTTATTTTATTTTCGAAATGTCTATTCCCACGCCCCAACCCACAACCCGGGTTGTGCGAATAGCCAGCCCGCGCGGGCACTTCTATTCACACAACCGGCGCTCGAGACGAAGCGGTTCTGGGGAATAGCAGAATCACTAGGGCTGGCTATTCCCAGGAACTCACGAAGCGCACACAGCTGCATTACGTAGTTCATTTGATCGTCGTGAGATGACTCTGGACTCGCTATTTCGCAAAGCAGACTCGGGCGGGAAATAGGACCGAAGTTTTAGGACTAGGCCTTGAAGGTGCCACTTTCTTTTTTTATGTTAATGCTGCTTAACGACCCTACCATCAGCTAGGTTATACGGGGAAGGCCTACGAATGAGCAGGTGATAATGGAACGATGATGTAATTCAAGTTGAAAGGACGTTTACAAAAACTCATGCCTAATGCCGTACCGGGTAATGCGGGACTCGAACCTACGCCCAACCTGACTTCAGTTTCTATTGCAACGCGATAATTGACTAGAGGCTGGTGCCACTTTCGTTGGTAAACATTGCTACAAATAAATGCGGGTATGCTTCGTTGGCAATTACAATGGAGGGTTGTAGTAGAGTAGGTCTAGTAAGAGTATTAGGAATTGCCCTGGTAATGAAAGATTATTGTTTCCGTAACAAGTTAACGGCCCCACTGACAGCTGACGTTTAGTAGCAATAAGCAAGTGATAAGCATCTAAGGAAGCATATAGAACAGAATTATATAAAAAATATATATAGCATAGATAGGGAAGCAGGTTACGTGTAGGTGTAATGGAACTATAATGTAATGGAACTATAATGTGATGATAAAGATGATGGCCACAACAGGTGGTTGTTCAATTTAATTCCTCGACTGCCTTCTTCCTTTGCCAGGGCTCTCTGTGTGGAATCTAATGAACTACGTGAGAACGCTGGGTGTGCCCGTTCTGGCGAATATACATGGCCGTGTTGGTCGGCTATTCGCAAGACCCACACAACCGGTTGTGGGAATAGAGATTGAGGGTCTTGCTGGCACGAACGGTTTTGGGAATAGTGTATGTGCGTCTTGCCGGCACGAACGGTTTTGGGAATAGTAGTCTAGGTTGCTGGAGGCATAACCCGCACGAACTTTCGTGGGAATAGGGTCGGCCTTTTATTTTTCTCCTGATTGTGTTATCGAGTTTTTAAATTATTTTAAGCAAGCATTGAATGCTCAAAATACATATAAAGTTGATTTTTATTCATCATATGATCATGGTGTGGCGTATTACAATTAATTTTAAAAGTAAGACACAATTTAAATTAAGCTAGGACTTACCTAGACTGCCGTACAACGTACAATAATATTGATAACTCTTGTTCCAGACAATGTAGGCTAGGCCTGGATAGCATAAGCAGATAGTCTAAAAGCCTGCTTGTTCCAAGGTTCTTATCATGGCCAGTACTGAAGAGAATCAGTCTCACACTGATCGAGGATTGGAGCGAGTACCGTCGGTTGAGGAACCGGACCAGAAACCGATCCTCGTGCACATTCCTCGTGTTG
Source organism: Brachyptera putata (assembly GCA_907164805.1). Taxonomy (NCBI): domain Eukaryota; kingdom Metazoa; phylum Arthropoda; class Insecta; order Plecoptera; family Taeniopterygidae; genus Brachyptera; species Brachyptera putata. The sequence goes on from OU015462.1 coordinate 31,335,534, forward strand.
CTGCACGAACGATCACAGGACCGGCAAATGTACAAAATCAAGGAGCTATTGATTGGTATGTAGGCTTATGCTCAATTTTCTATCATTTCTTGATCATATAGAGAGGAACATACCATAGATGGAAAAAGGAAGAAGGGGGGGGGGGGTCAAACATAAACTTTGGCTTAGTACCGGACCATAGGCATTTGAGGTCTTTTAATTATTTATTTGTTGGGTGATGGTTAGCCGAAGCTATCTGCACCGGTACTGTAGTCTAAGAATAACGCACGAAACAATTGGGTTTTAGAATGAGTTGTTTGTGAATTGAAAGTTTTGTTCCATCATTATTGAAATTGAACAATTATTGTAATTTGGTGTGTATAGGAAAATAACCTTAGGCTTAATATATGAATTGGGTAAAAGGGAAAGAGAGAACAGCAGCTTACCGAGGTTCACAAGTAGATAGGCCTACTTGTGGTGGTGTTGTAGCCGTTGATAGCACATAGAGATGAAGTAGATACACAAGATTATGACGTTTTGGCTGTTGCCTTTATCACTGTAGAGTAGTGGAAGGCAACAGCCGAAACGTCATAATCTTGTGTATCTACTTCATCTCTATGTGCTATCAACGGCTGCAACACCACCACAAGTAGGCCTATCTACTTGTGAACCTCGGTAAGCTGCTGTTCTCTCTTTCCCTTTTACCCAATTCATATATATTAATTATTGTAATTTATTTATATTTATTCTTAGGGGTTATCATGGTCTTCTGGCGTACGGTTCAAACTACACTGTTGTTGTTATCGATGTGAAAAATATTCAACCAGTACAATGTCTTGACAAGCATAAATCTATGGTCAACAAGGTGAGTTACTCTTTACTGAATAAATGAATGTTGCGGTTTAAAGGCGCGTCGACAACGAGGTCATTTTGCGCTACTCTTTACTTAGGCTTATAGAGTATATTTTTTAAAGTGAATGTAATTTTAATTTTAATATATTGAAGGACATCACAACCCTGAAACTAGATTTCAACAAATAATGACAACGTGTTATATCTCGAATTTTAGAGAAAAATAGAAATCATCATCTCAATTTGAGAAATTAAAATTGATTCATTTGTACTTTTTAGGCCTATAAGTCGTAACATAGATATTACTAGATGATACTGTTTATGTTTTTCCACGGTTCAGGATCAGTAATGGTCTCTAGAGGACAAAAAAAGTACGGTATTATAATTTCTGAAATAGAGATGATGATTTGTATTTTACTCTAAAATTGGGGAAATATAGATATTGTCGTTATTCATTGAAATCTAGTTTCAGGGCTGTGATGTCCTTAAATGATTATGAAAGCATTGTCTGATATGTGTGGTTAAGTTCTAGACGAGAGAGATTATTGTATTATATACCTACAGCTTGTAGTAGGGAAGTTCATAAAATGAGTGAAACTGGCACATGTAGCGCAGTAGTTAACGCGCTTGCTTCATGTGATCCGGGATGCGAGGGGAATTTTGAACCCAGTCCGATACTCGCCGCCGACCATCTTTACAGGGGGTTTTCATGGTTTCCCTCTGTAGTTAGGGCTAATGCCAGGATGGTTCCTACAATAAGTTGGCCATGACCGCTTCCTTCCCACTATCCTTCCCATTACCCAAGAACCTTCATCTCATCATCCCATTATGTCATTAATCATCCATCCGACATCATCAGATCTGCACTGTCATAACAGTGTGCTGTTAAACCCAATATATATATATAAAAAAAGACAGAAGTTTATAAAATAACTGAAGTTCGTGAAATACCGATGGGACAGTTAACACCAAGTTATCATTGCTGTGGCTAAAAATAATACTTATCAAATAAAACTGAAAACAATATGTTGCAATCAGTGTTAATTAATTTAAATGATAGAGACATAAAGCACATAAGGCAGATCTAAAAAATAAATGAGTGATATTGTTGACTGATATATAATGGTTAATGGTAAATCAGTAGTCCACCTAAACCACATTCATATTTTGTATGTTGCTTGTTGTATACTGTATAGGTTTTATGGGAGCGACCATCTCAAGTTCGGTTGACTGATGGTTCTACTCTCGGCCTAGTGTCATCCGACACGACTGGTCACATAATTGTGTGGGATGTAGCTGCTGGTTTACCGTCTGCAGTTTTACAAGAAGGAAATAAACCAGTTCTCGGTGAGAATAGAATCTTTCGACATGCTACTCTGTCTAGATTCTCTAGTTCAAAGTTGATCTTGGTTAATCATGGCTTTTTATTATCAGGCTAGGTATACCTGCTTCTCAATCACCATTAGTACAGGGATACTATATCAAGTAAATGAAGTAATAATAAAAAAAAATATTTATAAATATTTATTTATGCTGTAAGAGTTTGGTATTGCTATTCATGAGGGTCTAGGTAGGCCTATTCCATTTGCATAGCAAAATAATTTTTAACCAAACAGAAAGAGATTTTTATTTTGTATATGTATGCCTATATGAATCCATTCTTGAAGTATTTCAAAGGGGAAACTACCTCAAACCATTTGAGTCAATTCGCATAGGTATTTAGGCTACATTTCTTATAATAATCCTTAATTGAAAAAACAAATCTTGTGCAGATATGGAGTGGATATCGGGCTATGATAACAGCGACCATAAATTAGCCGCTCTTCACCCACCATATTCGCTCGTCATTTGGGATACAAAGAACAAGACGAAATTGTGGAAGAAAACCTACACAGAAACGCTTCTGAGTTTCAATTTTGACCCATTTGATCCATTGAAACTTGCTTGTAAGTAAATGATTAAATTGACATTACCTGTGCTAGTAGAGTTCTATATTCCTGTCATTGGTGTACTGTTGACAACTAGTACTACCTAGATATTAATAAGATACTTTTCAATCACTCACCTTCGTCACACATTTTCAAATTTAGGCCTATATATTCATTTTCAAATTGGTGAAGGTGGATGCAGATCAGTAAAAAGCAGCAGCTTACCTAGATACACGATTATTTCTAGATTTGTGTGTAATACGTTGAAAGTTGAAGTAAAATGAAAAATATTATGTGACAAGAACAATACTAGAAGACCTACGTATAGGCCTATTTAAGAATAAAATACAAAATGTTTTGTTTTCAGTCCTTTGTTCGGATTGCATCCTGTTTGTTGACGACTTCACTCTACAGAAAGTTCCGTCGTCCAATGGTCGCAAGTTCTACATCTCTAGTCCGCGAAGTAATCAAGCAGTGCGTGGTAGTTTGTCTAATCTAGCAGTTGTTGGCTTAGAAGAGAAACAGCGGACAAAAGACAGACTTCGTAGGCTTATGAAAGAACTTGTTGTTGGTGAAATAAAACCAAAGTAAGTTACAATATAGCAAGTGGATAACAATATATAGGTCAATAAATCTTGATTCATCTCTGTTAAAAAGTGTACTAGTGATGGCCTATAGTAACTAATAAATGAAAAGTATAAATAATTAAAAATCATTTTGTATCATCATCAATCAATTGGTAGGTAGGCCTACTTGCCACTCAGGTAGCCTACTGTGCTACAAATTAAAATATGATTTTCAATTCTTAGACCTGACGATTTGATGACTGTCAGCGAGTGCCTCCAACTGCAGTATCATCGTTCTTTACGCCACCACCTGTTACTTTTGTACGCCAGAGAAGTCATTGTACTTGACTTGCATATCAATCAGACTGTTGGTATCATTCCACTTGAGAAGACTGCGTCGCCACTGTTGCAGGTATGACTTATTCACTGTGTTAATGATTGTTGAAGAAATTATGTCCAGCTTAGGTTTATAAATTTCTGATTGAATCCTGTCTATTCTCGTACTCGAAAATGAAAATGAATCAAGTAATACAATATTACACGGTGAATCTTCGATGAATCTTCGATGAATCATGTCTGGATCCATCCTTTTCCCGCTTCTATTGCTCATTTTGTCCCACCAACAGTCTTATGTAAACATTGTTGAATTTTATTTCATCTATCTTGCATCCATGGATTTCTTCCTGCTGCTTTGAAAACGATAGATAGATGTTTCACTGTATCAGTTGGTACATACTACATAAGTATCCTTATGACTGAATATAAAGTATAGACATTTTTATTCACTCCCTGTTATCACCCTCAGGTAATTTCTACCCAACAAAGAGACGTTCTGTATTGCCTTCACGAGTCTGGAAGTGTTAGCGCCAAGTTTCGCAGGCGACAGCTGACTTTTGTTGGCTCTCCTTTAGATGCTCCCACTGGAAGTATCAGCAGTCTAGGTACAGTGATGTTTCTCAATATTATTGCCTGGTTAAAGTTAATCTGTGTGATCCCTGGAAATGGAACAGTGTGGATGATGGAAACATAGACTTTGGCCTTTGATGCAGATTTAAAAATTTCGTTGCTCCTCAGATATTGTCATTAGAATAGGACGTTCGTTCATTTCTACCCGAATATGCCATAGGACATTTTTTACTGTTCACTAATATTTTTTCACTACCAGTAGGCCTACGTGGACTTTTAAATGGTGTAAGCCTTTACACTTGTATACTTTATATACTTGTATACTTGTATCCACGAAAAAAGAAGGTCATGTACCAACATAATAACTATAAATATGACAGTTATATTTGTAGGTCTATAGATGAGGTATTTTGAGGTCAACAATTTTCATGATGAGATTTACGATTAAAATTAGAACTACATATTTGAAAAGCTGTGAATGTTCGAAACTATCAAGTTTTTATACAATTTTTGAAGTTTTTAGTCATTTTGTTGGAGGATTACCTTCTTCAATTGTTCATTTATATATAGCCCCTACTTGTCATTTGATTCTTTAAAAATGTTTGATAAATGTTCAAAAAATGATTTTGCATTTCCTGTACATAATTTTATTTATAGTTATAATATGTGAAATTGTGTTGCTCATACATTGTACCTGTATCTAACTATCTATACATCTATTAAAATTGAACCATGTTACCTACACTTATATGTTAACTGATGCCTTCTGTTACAGATATGGGTTTGCTAACAAGTGACGTGCTTATTGAAATGGGCTACGAGCAAAAGTGTCAAAGTGAAGTGATCAGACTGACGAAAGGTTCCAAAGTACTCGGAATGGCACTGAATCCAATCAGCGAGAGACGAATCGGTAAATATTATTTTTATAGAGGTTTCATGTTTTATAGTTCCATTCAACTTGTCCACAAAACTTGTTGGCACTGACATTCAAATTGTTGGTTTCTCAAATTATGTGCAAATTTTAGCCTAGATCTGAGATAGCTTACGTCGTTGAGTCACTAACTGTATTGAATTTCTTGTCTTGTTGTTTGTTTCTTGTAATTTGCTAACCTGCTGAAGCATGATCATAAACAAATTACCGGTAGGCCTACATGGTAAATTTATAATGATTTTGTATTCCTTATTGTTATTTCAAAATTAAGGTATTATAGTAAACGTTTATTTTATTTTTAAGTACTTATAGGTTGGTTCTAATTGCTTAAGTAACAAGTAATTTTCACTGCGACTATATTTTAAAAGTCAAAACAAACTTTTTAAACCTTCCAAACAACTTGTACATTTTTTATCAGTTTCAGTCAATCAATGTTCTTCCATTTTTACGTTTTAGCATTATTCCTTAATACGGGAAAGTTGGTATTCCTCGAGATGCGTCCAGCAAATGGAAGTGCAACAGTTCCTTTCTTAGCCAATCCCCTGGCTCGATTCCAATTCCCAGGAGAAAATAAGGAGACACCAATTATTCGAATGACAACGGAGCACCGCAAGGAGACTTTAGGCGAACTCATTGGGCCGCTGATGATGGTAACATTACATTGACCCACATATTATTTAGATCTTTATACGGTATGTATATTACTGTATTACAGTAAAAATGATCAAGTTATTAGCAACTTACTCTTGATTTAAAAAAATAAAGTAAATATCATTCAATGTCATTGAGAATGGATTTCATAGTGATGATTTTCAAAAGGATTACAATTGATAATGGGATCTATAAATAATCCTCATATGTCTGTGAAAATTGAAGCATACCATTTGACTTTGCCAGAATCAAATTCTGTACAACAAATGGTATGACAAATAATTCTCAGCGTAAACAAATTACAATCTAATTTGAAGAAATTGTTAGATGAGCGTTAGCGAAGATTTCCATGCAACTCTTACGGAACTATGTCTGTTTAGTTTGTTTGTTTGTTTGTTTATTTGTTTGTAAGCACTGCACAGGTCGCAGGGTTTAACGATCGACATGAAACTTTTTCTGTGTACGCAAACTTATCCAACTTAGAACCCTAGCCTATAGTTTTTAGGTCAAATCGGTTGGACCATTTTTCTGAAATATCATCTCAAAGTTTCTAAAACCCTCATAAGATTAGGCTCGGTGGAAAAAATTGAAAAATAAAATCACACCAATATAATTCAAATTTTCCTCATATGTAAAAACGGAAGTGATACACATACGTAATTAAAGAATTCGTATCTAATTCGGACCAGCCGTGTCGAAGAAAATGATGTAATACATGTTCTTTATTCATCGAATCGATAGAAATAATAGCAGAAAAAATGTTTCAGTGATAGATCCACGATACCTTAGACACGTTGGTATCGAATGAAGTATATTTTATATGATCAAGGTGTGTAGAGCTTTCGATTATACTTGATAGACATCTCGCTCAGCGTACAACGCATATTCTGCGTTTGCCTAGTTTAAATATATTGAATTTTGTTTCTCAGGAGAGTTGTCCGCCTGTACCACCTCTTCGCCTGCTTGTAACTGGTTTGTTGACCAGTGCTGCGACCCCGCTGACAGTGATACGCATGTGTCCGCCCCTCACCACACGGAACTGGCTCCACTACGTACCGGTGATGGCAGGTGGCACTGCTTCGGGTCTCGTTCAGATCTACAACATGGCCACTGGCACGGTTGATAAGGAGCTGGCAGTGCATTCGTCAGTTGTCAGAGGTGCTCGCTCATTCCTAACAGATTCCACTAAATCAGTTGACAACTTTTTATCATATTTTGGTAGCATTTAGAAGATTGTTTTCACAAGAATATAGATACAGGATTGCTGTTTCTTAGGTGTTGAATAGAACAACAGACCTTGAATTCAACGCCTTCATTTAAAAAAATGTGAAATAATGTTGCAGTAAATAATTGTGCAATACGTTTGAAAATTGGAATAGTAGGCCCCTAATAGGACTACTTACCAAAAACGTAATATGAAAAAAGTTTGGACTGAAACTTGGGAAAATTAGGAATTATCTCATGATATGAGATAATGCTAATTATTACGTAACAATTATAATTGAAGTTGTGACTTGTGAATAATAAAGGCTAATGTAATATTATATAATAATAATAATATATACCGTATTTATTAATAATTACCGGTATACTGTATAACAATATTAATATAGGCCTAGCTTTCAAATTATATTTTGTACCAATGTCCAATACAGTATATAGGATTTGATATGATGAAACAAACCATTTTTTGCTCTATGTGTGCTCTAATGTTTTTTGCTATGATGAGGCTCATGATATGCAACAGAAGTGCATCATTTTAACAGGGTCCAACCCTTAAATTTGTTGCGAGATTGTGTATACAGTAATTACCAAAGTTTTTACAATTATTTAGTTAGGTGGATGAACTTCTACTTTTAAAGATAAAAGTGTTTGCAGTTCATAAGCTTTTATAATCTCATATAAATTCTTATATACCTTACATCATATATTCTCTTGTAACAAGAAGCAGGTAGTTTCGTCTTGAAATATTGTATTATTTTTTCATTGACAGGCATTGAATGGACCAGTTTACACAGTTTCCTCTCGTACTCGTATCCGGCTATAACCGGTTCTCAGACACTTGTTCGTAATGAGCTTCTTCTCACAAACACGTTGACTGGGCATTCGATACCTTTACGCGTTGACAAGGGGGAGGAAACACCTATCGACATGATACGTGTGTCCCCGCTAAAGTAAGTCAACAACTTGATTCAAACAGTGAAATGATATATAAATATTAATAGTAACTTGGAATCACTATTCAGTTGGTTTTGTTAACTACCTAGGCCCTACATGTAAATTGTGTAAAAAATTTGGACTGAAACTTAGGAAAATGAGAAATTATCTCATGACATGAGATAATGCTCATGAATATATCATATCAATAATAATATCCTGAACCCTGTTGATTAATTAACAAGTCATTAATTATTATGTTCTCAAAATTGGTACATATCAAACTGATATTGTACTGCATGTTCCTATTGTAGTGAATACTTCAAGCATTTTATAATCAAGTAAGCATCGATGATTCCTTTCAACACCTAGGTGTAGGTTTATCAAGTTGAAATAATTTATATTAACCTCCAAAATCTTTTTCAGACAGTATTTTGTAGTTATACAGAAAGATGGGCCTTTTGAGCTATGGGATTTGAAAAACTTGTGTATGTTACGAACAATGCCAAAGAAGTTTCCGAATGTCTTAGCTCTGGTGAGTTATTACGCTATTAGCCTATTACTTCCTTAATATTGTGAACTAAGACACTTGGATTGTTAATTTATACATTGTGTTTCATCTTATTTTCAGGAATGGTCTCCCATTCACAATTTGAAATCTCTCAAAAAGCGAATAGCTTCCGTTGAAGAGAAGGAACACGGCGAGCCGACAAGTGTAACGCCTACAACGCCGGTGGATCGTGACGAAGATAAACAACTTGTTGCGAGAGAACACTTCGTGTTTAGTGACTCTGAAAGTCAATTATACCATTTCTCTGTTGAGGGTAATATATTTCGAGATGGCATTAAGATTCCTCCAGAAACAGGCGTGGGAACTGTGACTTGCATTGCCTTCAAGAACGATCAGATTGTTCAGGCGGACGTAGAAGGGGTGCTGAACATTTGGGACCTCAGAGCTAGAACGTCAAAGAATGTACAAACTGGTCGTGGCTGGGTAAGTATCTTCTTTACTTACCTGTTTACCTAACGTGAGATGAGGTTAAGAGAATAGCTTTGAATTCTTGTTATCTTTGCTAAAAACTTATGGGAATAATAAATGGAGAACCAGCAGCTTGCCTCGTTGATTACGGTATGTTTTGCCCTGTTTATTTAATTAGTGTTTCACCATATTTGTTCTGTTTTACCTCTACTACAGTAGGCATACGGAAGTGACTGATATGGCCTATATAGCTGTACGTAAATATATACGGTATATAGGTAATTTAATTATATTTACATTTTTCAGTGACTCCACTTTATTACAAGCACATGAATTATTATTTGTTGATGAAAACTAATATATTCTGAGTGTCAGCATCAGTCTTGACTCTTGAGAGTCTTTTTTATATTTCTGAATAATCACGGTTTAAAATCAAATAACATTTTCAATACACTAACACACATTATTTTATTATCCTGTGTAATATTAATATTTCATTCGTAGGCTTCGTCTAATTCACTGATTCTGTCTAAATTCTCATCTCAAATTTTTATTTCAGGTGAAGAAAATGCGTTTTGCCCCTGGCAAGGGCAACCTGAAGCTAATGATCTTGTATGCTGACGGTGTTGACATTGTTGACCTAAAGAACCACTTTGACCGAGTGTCGCAGCTCAAGTGTCCAAAAGACATGGTAAAGGTGTTGGATGTTGACTGGGCCGCATCCGACAAGCCCGTACTTGTCACGCAAGACGGTTGTATCAGAATTATGGATATGATGTTGACAACAAGCTCCTCTCCACTTGTTGATTATGAATTTCAAGGTTAGTCGAAAAGTTTTTCCGATCGTATTTTGAGCTTATTGAGCTAATGTCGCCGGTCATGCTCGGGGGTGTTTACGACTTTGAAAATATTCACAAGTCCTGGGCGGGGATGCAGTTGAATGGCTCTAGCAGGAGTCGATGCCTCGATTGGCGGTGCTTTCCGTTTATGGTGCTCGTGTCTCGATCGATAATTTTATCATGGTGCTCGGTGCGCTCATCATCAAGATGAGCATCATCATCTTTTATGATTGTGCTCGCAGCTCTTCTTGCCAACAGACCACAAGCACTATCAGCGAGCACCATGACGTGAGACGTGAAATGTTTCTGCTGTCATGGTGCTCTTGGATTTGGTGATGATGCTCTTCGTTTCGGTGATGGTACTCACCGATCGTCTCGCTGACTGTGAATAAGTTGAATTCATTTCAAGCATAAACTCAGTTTACCTAGTAAGGTATGCTAACCTAGATGACTTCAGCATATTTAGTTTTTTTGACGTGATAAGTGACACAAATTTTTGATCTCACTATTGAGTAACGATGAACCTAAATGAATACAAGTTCAATTATTTATAATAAATAACCTTCCAATATATAATTTCTACCTTCTATTTCAAAACTCCTCTTACTTATTTATTATTGATTGAAAGGTAATAAATATAAGACCTATGCCAAAGTCCAGACCATAAGGTAAAAAATGATGTAAAATTGTGGTATTCACCTAAGACTTAAGGATAGGTTGACATATTTTTTCCATTAACACCAACGTACGTTTTGTGATTCGTTTAGATCCTGTGTTCTGCCCAGCTTTACTTGAACCTGAGGTCGCCACTAATCTTCAAGTGCTGCTGTCTGGACAGCTGTGGCGAGATAGATACAGTTTAGACTTTACTAATGAGGAGGGATTCACGGATGACCAGCTAAAAGGTAGATAGGACCGTAGGAGCCAAGGACGGCAGATGCCTGGGTGTGGAGTGTTTTTTTTTGGGAAAAAATATTGAGTTAATATATTTAGGCTACAAAATTCTAACACGTGGTTGTTGATTAAGTATTTACTCAATTTAAAAACCTCAATGTTTAGGGTCTAATATTTGATGTTCAAATCAAGCTGGATATAAAACTTGATTTATGCTTTTAAACAAAAGGATTTTCTTGATTTGATAGTGGCTTCGTGCCACTCACCTAAAATTGTTGACCACCTATTATTGTCTCCATTTTTTTTTTTTTTTGGAAAACATGATTATGAGGATTCAGAAACTGAAGTCACAGTTGGGCGTGGGTTCGAGTCCCGCATAAGGCATGGGTTTTTGTAAACGTCCTTTCACATATCATCACTTCATAATTTCATAATCACCTGCTCATTTGTACCCCCGTATAAGCTAGCTGTTGGTGGGATCGTTGAGCAAACAATAATTCAAGCTATGAAAAGTTGAAAAAAATTGGTTTTCCACCAGGAAAATGTTTAGCTAAATGTCTTTAGAGTAGGATTTAGGAACTTTTATAAGAGTGATATTTGTAATTGCTTGTAATTGAATAAGGTATAAAATACGGTGGATATGAATTTGTGCATGTATAAATCAGTATGTAATATAAATTAATCATGTATTTCAGTGGTGAACGAACAAATTATGATGCTCGATGAAGAACAATTGGATTACTTCAAGTGCTGTCCCCAAGGGACAGGTGAAAGAAGTTTACTGTCAGCTCAGTTGTTTGGAGACCAATCAGAAGTGGACTTCTGGACCGTTTGTTTGTATTATCTGCAAGCTGCCCAGCTGGAGTCGAAACATTTCAAAGGTGATACCAGTCAGGTAGGAGCTGGAGATGCAGGCTCACCGTCTATGCTGGATACCAAGAGAATTAACAGGTACTGTTCAACGAATGTTATCAACTATGAGTATTAATGAGAAGCAGAAATCAAATTTTCGTCTTGGAGGGACGCTGAAGTGCGTATACTGGAATAAAGTCGACTCGGTCGGGTGACATGGGCTTTGTGGTACTTTTCAATGGATGGTTGTAAAATGTGGTTAGGGTTCAGGTTGACACCCAAACCCATGTCACAAAAACGATTCGACTTTATTCCGGTATATGCTCTTCAGGCGTCCCCTTTTTAACCCCACATATGTTTTTATTATATCTGTGATTTGGGGTTTATATAGTACGATTTAGAAGGTAGAAATTGAACATTTCAATTTGTTGAAATTATTAAAATACAAGTAGCAGCTTGGATTATAGCTATCTGGAGTATAGCTCTTGGAGCCAGCAGTACAGTAGCTGGCTAGGCTAGTAGTCTACATAAAGTCACCTACTGATATGTTCTTTACTTTATACTAGTGAATCAGAAGTGAGTAATTAAAACTAATCAAGTTTCAAGTTCCTGGTGAAGAGTGGGCAGGTGTTTTGAGACGAACTCAGTTACCTGTCAATTTTGATCATTCTCTATTGTCTTTAACCTAGTATACGGTACTTGTTTATTATCAAAATGTTATAAAAATCAAATTGATGTTTTGAAAGATATGCTTGTAAGAGTTCATGGCGTGAAAGTGTTGACTCCTGATGAACTGAGTGGTCGCATGAAGTTTCTGACGAATGATGAGACAGTAAGGAAATTCGCCATGACTAGCCAGATTTGTTTGATTGTTTCTGCTTGACATACCTCATTGCTGACCTGCGATTATCCTATTTTTTAGCTCAATCTTTTATCACATAGGTAAACTGTATTTTGTCTATTGACTTCATTTTCTATGTTACCATTTCACGTAATATGTATCATGTTGGTATTATTTATATCATTCATGTGCACACTGTACTTCTCAAAGGATTCTTTAAAACGATTATATGAGCACTATAGCTCGTATTCATCTTATTCTACTCACTTATCTTATAATTAATAAGTAACTAAGTAGGCCTAGGCCTACATATGGAAAAAAATGTGAAAAATCTTTTTGAGGTACAGTGCTGCATTAGTACCGTAATTGTACTACTGATTGACTTTTCATTTTAATTCTTTCTAAAATTAGTCGTATTACCAATGTTCATTTCTCTTTTCAATGCAGATAGAGTAAATACCATAAAATTAAAAAATTTACGTTTTTTTTAGACGGACCTTCTGGCGCTTATATATTATGGAGTACACCTGTAGTGTAAAACTTTTCATCCTACATTTGATATTTCTTTTTTTCCACTTCAGATACCCACATTTAAGTCCACTGGACACGTGCTATGATGTGCTGTGTGACGCTTACACGTTCCAACGCTTACAACTCGAGCGTGTGAGCGTACACGAGAGTAAACGGGGTGATTACCGTCATACTAAGCGTGTAATCGAACAGCTGATATTGCTCGGCGAGATGGATCGGGCAGTGCAGCTGTTGCTAGAGACTGAACTGGATAACCCACAGTATTACACGGATGCAATCAAGCAAGTTATTTTGATTGAAGCACATATAGGCTAATAAAATTGGTCTCGTACTATAATTGACTGAAAGATGAACCTTATTTTAACTGTGACATACTCTGTGGAGTTTTATTCCTTACTTGGTTAACAGTGATTATAGTTCTTCAAAACTTTGACTATTTCCAAGCAGGTCTACCAATCTCAGTCCCACTTTTTGAACCAAGATTTAATGTAGTGAATAGCAAGTAAATAATTTTTCGAGGTTTAATACTTTAATTTCGATGTAGGCTAGGACCTAGTGTCAGTACCAGTAAACAGTAACCTACTACAGTAGTAAACAAGAACTTTTGAGTGAAAATAAACTCACGACATTTTGAAGATTATGATTTTACAGTGCATACTGTTTCATTCGCAGAGCGTGTTTGGTTGCTACAATTCAATCGACTGGGGCTGCTCAAAGCACCATCAAGCTGGTAGCAACAAACCTGATTGCAAACGGCAACATTTGGGAGGGTGTCCAATTATTGTGTCTGATCGGTAAGGGGCTCGACGCTTGCCGTTACCTCCTGTCGTACGGCATGTGGGAGTCAGCTGTTTGGCTAGCCAAGGCAGTGTTACCGTTCAAGGACACTCAAGAAGTCATGCGCAAGTGGGCAGATCACCTCTGGGCAAATGGGCAAAAGGTAAGATTTGCATAATTCTTTTTAGTTACAAAAACTAAGGTGAGGCGCAGGTGAACTTGGTCTTGTTGCCAAACTAGTTAAATTGTAATACGATCTACTCTTCTTGTGACAGCCTGTGTGCTATTTTTTGACAGCCGGTATGCTATTATTGGAAAAGCTGATCCTCAACGAATAGTCGAAAAGTAATGTAAGAAATTAAAATAATCTGTTACCAGTATTCCATTTCATTTTAAGCTAGAGTGAAACGTGTAAGCTAAGTACAACTCTACACTAAGTCTGGGTAAAAGTTGAAATTTTTGATGGAAAATATTGATAAATACTTGAATATCTATTAGTTCTATTTTATAGATTGGTAAATAAAAACAAATAACTTACAGTATTAGCTCTTTAGTTTTAATCTAGTCAATTTCTCATTCAAGATGACAGTTGGACTTTGAACTTATTCAACACTTGAGATTTGTTATTACATATGTGGTTTCATTTTCATCATTTGGCCCACTATTAATGTTATTAATGACAATAATGGCGTATGCACTTTGAATAATTACTCCCATTCCATTGTGTAACAATAGTCACATATATATATATCTATATATCTATATCTATATCTATATCTGTATATATATATATATATATGTATATATATATATATATATATATATATATATATATATATATATATATATATATATATATATATATATATATATATATATATATATATATATATATATATATATATATATATATATATATATATATATATATATATATATATATATATATATATATATTATATATATATATATATATATATATATATATATATATATATATATATATATATATATATATATATATATATATATATATATATATATATATATATATATATATATATATATATATATATATATATATATATATATAATATATATATATATTATATATATATATATATATATATATATATATATATATATATATATATATATATATATATATATATATATATATATATATATATATATATATATATATATATATATATATATATAATATATATATATATATATATATATATATATATATATATATATATATATATATATATATATATATATATATATATATATATATATATATATATATATATATATATATATATATATATATATATATATATATATATATATATATATATATATATATATATATATATATATATATATATATATATATATATATATATATATATATATATATATATATATATATATATATATTATATATATATATATATATATATATATATAATATATATATATATATATATATATATATATATATATATATATATATATATATATATATATATATATATATATATATATATATATATATATATATATATATATATATATATATATATATTAGTGATGCCTTCGGGTAACAGATTAGGAACCGGGTACCCGCCAAAATTACCCGGGTATTACCCGGGTAATTCAAAAAACCAAATAAAACTGAAAACTAAAAACTATATGACTAAATATGCTTCTCAGTTCTCGGTAAAGAATAGTATTTGGCAAGGCAACTAAATAGCGGTTGACAAGAGAGGGATTAAGTACACTGCACGTGTGACCACAGATAACGGTAGGTGGTGGGACTAGATTTGACGAGCGCATTATGACAAGTTGAGGGAGGTCTGGGAAGGTAGGTGAAAAAACCTATGTAGAATGCGAAGTTGAATTTCTCTCGGTAGCTTGAGTGATTTATAAAAGTTATTTCCTATATTATAGGTACTGGTTAGCACAATTACCCGGAACCTAGACGGGTACCCGGGTAACAGAATATTACCCGGGTAATTCATTACTCGTACCCTACCCGGGTACCCGAAGGCATCACTAATATATATATATATATATATATATATATATATATATATATATATATATATATATATATATATATATATATATTACATACATACATATTACCGGTACATACATATGTTATATATATGCATCCACATACATACCACAACATATATTGGTACAAAGTAGGTAATTCAAATAGGCCTAACTTGTTCTATCTTCTTGGTTGTAGAATAAAGCCGTCCTGGTGATGCTATCCATGGGCCAGTTTGAACGTGTTTTAGAACTACTGGGGACACAAAGGATGCACGCTCGAGCTGGCCTACTATTGCAAGCATGCAAAGAATTCGGTCTCGTGACGCAACAACGCTCAACTACAGATATCCTTTTAACACTAAACTGTCGACTGTTTAGCATGTCTTACTATCTTTCCTCAACTAGTCGTATGTTCAAATTATTTCTGTATGGTTTCAACTAGGCGTGTGCGAGTGTGAGAATTTGTGTTGAAGAATTTGTTTTGAGTCAAGTTCGATTTCGAGTTTGAGAGAAGATAGTGAGTTGCGAGTTGGAAAAAAATTAGTAGGCCCTATCAAATATTGAGCTTTCAATTGGATTTAGTGAAGTACAAATTACTATAGAACGACCATTTTCAACTCTGTACGTTTAGTATACACCGCCCAGTTACGAAAATAAAGAACGTGTTTTTGACTGATGCTAGACCAAGATTCGCATATCAGTTGCGACTTCTGAACCCTAAAATTGGGGAAAAACCATATTTTATATTCGAAACAATACAGGTACAACAAAACTAGAAAAAAAAAATCAAACTTGACATTTTCGACTTCAGCTCAATTTGAACTTGAACTAGAACTCAAAACTCAAACTCGAAAATTCGAGGGCTCGCACACCCATAGTTTTAACTTTTAAAAGAGTATTTTGAGAATCAAGATTTTTATACAGATTTCTTCTTTGTAAGGTCAGTTTGTTGGATATGATTGGATTTTATGTTGAAGGCATCATCTTATTATTCTCCCCAATCAGTATACACAAAATATTAGAAACAAGTTAAAATCTGTGGTTTGACCTCTCGCTGCAATATGAATGGTGAATGGTACTGTATGTAGATATTTTAAGCGCGTCGTCAACAAATTAACAATCGACTGTGTGACATATGTGTTGGTAAAATTCCTTAACCACTTTGTACATCCCTTGTTGGTTGCCGTCCAGCTAGATTTCGCTCGTCTACTCTTCTCGCTGGGGAATCACGGCGGAGCAATCGACCTGTGCGAGCAGCTCGGTGACTTTGCAAAGCCGTTGCTAAAAGAGTTTCAAATTCTAGTTACAGAGGGATATTAATGTGTATGCTGACATTCCAAAGATGAAGAAGGTTTGTGAAGAAATAGAGATTTCTATCTATCGTTTGTTTCTGTTCAAAATAACTGACGAAACAGATTTTGTTTATTATATGTTAATGTTTGGTAAATACAGTATATTTTATTTGTTAACGTCGGTATTATATAATAGTGTACGCACTTGTCTTCTATTATTACATTAAACTCTCTTTTCTAGACTTTGTAGAGATCATTGTTGTGAACTGAACATTCATTCCTTTTTGCAACACAATTTCTCAATATACCCGTAATAACTCCACCAATCTGAAAGTATGTAGTAAGTATAGGTTGGTCATATATTGTGACTTTAAGACCGATAAGAAAGTTGAGAAGAACCCAATTAAAAACTATGGTAGGCCTATATAATTGTTTCAAGTATTATTGTCGTCAGTAATTTAATGAATATTTGGGTTTTACGGCGCGTCGATATCTGGGTCATTCTGCGCCGATAGTATTTTAATAAATAATTAGGAAAGTGCAGTATATGCATCATTAGATAAGGGAGAAATGTATAGAATATATATATATATATATATATATATATATATATATTAGTGATGACACCGGGTACCCGGAGACCGGTCCTGGACCGGTCTTTGAGCTGCTCGGTCCCAATTTGCATAACCGGTCTTTTTATTACATGTTTTCTTTTGCTGATGTATGTCTTAATTAATCCTATTGCTGATATCTAAATCATAATTCAATTATGTTATCTTAAGGTGGATCTATGAGTTTTCAACATACCATAAAAAGTGTTTTTTCTGCGTGGCAACGATAGAAGACATAATTTTAAGAAACTATTTTGAAGGAAAAAAATTCCAAAAAAAAATCTGGGACATAATTCTTGCTTTAGTGTTCGATTTTTGACCATTTTTCTAGGTTTCTTCAGAACGTCAGGAAAGACGTAAATGAACAGAATTTTCACCAAATATTCTTCACATATTTCTTGATAACTTGTCGAAAGTATTTCATCGATAAGTTCAATAGTATATCAACAGTGATTTTTTTCATGAACGGTTGCATCAGGTGAAAACGACGAGGCTTATATTTTATGAACTTTATAGAATTTTTCGAGTTTTCCGCCGACAACCTGTTGAACACACGACAAGCATTGTCTCTGGCAATTTTGGTGTTTGTAAACCATGTGGTTTAGGAGCAGTACTTGAAATTCTGCATTCTCCATAAGCGCAATGCTAAATTTGATGACCGCTACATGCGACACCGCGGGGAAAGCTCGAACTGTGTCTTGCTCGCTAGCACGTGGCTAATCGGAGTCTAGCGGCTCCACCCCGACTGTGTGACTCACACTGCATTGTTGGTTGGCGGCAACGATCAAGCCAGCATACTACATAAACCAAAATGATGAATGAAAGTCGGGCAATATGCATCAAAATGAAAATTAGAAGTTATGTAGGTATCGCTTTTGAATATTCTAGAATAATTTGTTCATCATGTTTGGAGTATCTCAGGATTTTACTTGGGCCTACTTCAAGCAGTCATTGAAGAAAATCCGCATTTTGTCATGTTTCTTTTCTTCTGAAACCCGGTAAAAATTATTTTGAATCATACGCACGCACTGTGAATAGTGCATTTGTATGTTCATTATAGCGTTTTTTTTAAACTAGGAAAACGCCATATGTGTTTCCGCGTTGATGGATGAGCTAATAATTGAATTCTTTCAAAAAGTTATATCAATCAATATTATGCGCAATCGATTGCACCACTTCGGAGAAAACTGATTTTCCAAATTCCCCATAAGAATAAGCCGAAAAAAAAATAGTCAAGTGAAATTGAGACTTCGCTCATCGAATGAAGTAATGACCGTATATATGGAACTTATATCCTCCACCCCCCTTTTACGGAGTTTTCTCTTCGTTCGGCAGTTTTGGAGTACTATAGCACCTGGCTAACATACAATGGCCATTGTAGAAAGGTGTACAAATTACAAATTTTGTGGGGCAAATCAAATTTGTTGCGAAAAAGTTATTTAAAAAACATCGAAATTCTAAAATCGATCGAGTAAGCAGCTTTCTAGTTGTACAGTTATTCTCGACCTCCCATCAGAAGTCGCATAAGAAAGCATCTCATAATCATCGTGTAAGTTATCCTGTGAGAAATGGGTTGATATAATCAATATCAAATATGTTGATTTCATGCATTTGTTTATTTGCTTTCATCATTTATGAGACGTAGGATTTGGGCACTTTTACAGTTCATTTTGTAAATTTTGAAACTTGTGGAAATTATAAAATAGATGGAAAAATGAATAATGAATAAAAACATGTACGGGTATTTCATGAATTTCATTATAATGAATAAAAATGAAGTTGAAAACCTCCAATGTCCAAGAAATTTGGTCTGTACATATAATTCAAAGTCATCGGTTTCAAATCACATAATATATAGTTGTGATATATAATCTGTAGGCACTATTTTAATTGATTTTGAATGTTACCATGTATTGTTTGAATTTTGTCGCTGCTTTTCATTGCTTTCGATGAAGGCACAAAGCAAACAAATATCCATCAGTAAATGAAACCAAACACGGATATTGGACTCTGTAATCAACGATACCCAGTTACTTATTTTATTCAATAATATGCGACAAAATACTCTGAAGTCTTGATTATGAAAACGATGTATCTCTGTCAGGATGATCGACTATGGCGGGAATCGAAGCCCGGTCTCCTGAAGGATGGATTAGCTTGCTAGCGAGTGATGACTTTTCCAGATCTTATGAAAGTTGATGGCTGTTAGGTGTTGATAATCGGTGACAAGGCTATTCATACATTTGTATTGATAAGAGAATGCTGAAGGCTTGAAACACCCGTCCGCCAAGTGCGTGGGATAGGACAAACTGACGATCGGAAGCTTCATCTTTCGTAGGTAACCCGAAACTGCGAAAGATACAATTATCATCAAGTGTTTCGAATGTAAGTTCGAAACTTACTGTCGTTGATGATATCTAATACGTGGATTCGGATATCCGAGCCATCAACCTATGTCACGCTAGTCGAAATTGACAGCTCGAAACAGTTGATCGTATAAGTTAGAAGATTGAAACACGGGTAATCGGTCTGACGGGTGAATGATCGGACACATACGTGGAAGTAGAGTATATTCGCTCCTTTGTGTCATATACCGCGTGCTATTTTATACAATAATAACAGCTGGTTTGGAAGGTGACAGGAATCTCTCTCTCTCTCTTTCTCTCTCTTTCCCCCCCACCGCACTCCCAATCAACAACTCATTTCCGAGAATTTTCAGTGCGATTTTCAGCGCGATCTCTCGGCAAAAGTTTGTCCCTATAAGTCAAGGAAATACGTTAAACCCGTCTGTATCTCGCAGAGTTTACTATTTGTATCAATTCGTCACATTATGCTTCACAGACATGCGTTATTGCAGGGTTTGTGATTTTGGTACTTTCACGTTTTTTGGGGGGGACGTAAAGACCGGTCCTATACCCGGTCTTTAAAAACGGGTACTCGGTCTCAAATCCCAGGACCGATGTCATCACTAATATATATATATATATACGTATATATATATATAGGGCCTATATATATATATATATATATATATATATATATATATATATATATTTATATTTATTGGGGATTCCCCAGATTTATATAGAATGTACTAGCAACTACACACTTATACACACTTTGATTCTCAAATTTGATTCTCAACCTTCCTCATTCATTCATTCATCCATCTTATAACTCAGTCATTACTCATTACTCATAGTCATAGCCTTGCAAGCTGCACATAATTCAAACTTCAATTATTTATTTATGAAAAAAAATATTTTCTCTGAAACAAACAATCCAAATTTCTTTGAACTTGGTAGAAATATGTATTAGAACAGTACGGTATCAACATTATTTAACAATAAGGCCTACATGTCAAAAAGATAAAATTGGAAAATTTAAAATTCTACTCGGTGCTTTTCTTTCACGGATTTTTCCCAATCGATTTGTCTCAAAAATAATTTCGTTCTATCCTGGTATGACACCAATGTTCAGAAAAAGTTTCTAGTCAATTGGTTACTCTCTCTGACCTGTATACCTGCCGCATAGAAAATTACAAAGAACAGCAACATGAAAATGAAGCCCGACTATTTTTTGGTAAGTGAGATGGAAGTCTTAGCTACACTCATCTAATGAACACAAAACTTGAATCATTTCAATTTCTTCTTGCATTTTCTTCACTATCCATTACTTGCATCTCTCCTGTCACATTCACTGACTTACAAGAAAGCAGTGGTACTAACTGCACTATTTAACGTGTGTTAAGGCAAAGATCTGCTTGAGTTTTCGGGCATGCTCGTGTGGAGATGGAACTTCCTTGACACAACTAGCCGGAAATAAGCCCATATCCCCGTCTCGTGCCTTTATGCCTTGAAACCAGCCTGAAAAAATGAAATGATCAATATAGTACCATGAACATGAATTGACAGAAATTCAAGCAACCCTGACACCTTGGTGAAACCTGGTAAATAATTGATGACAAAAAAAATTACACTAGGAGTATTGACAGTATTGGTGTCAAAAATTCTACCGTAAGGGAGGTACCGTAACAATTTTTTCAAGTGATGTCAGTCATTTGGTATCGTTGGTATTAAATAGAGCATGTTCCCATAACATCAATTTTAAGTAATGTTAGTTGATGCATTCTATCAGCAGAAACAGGAACTTTGAACATTGTGTAATAAAATTGCTATGAGTGATTATTGAAGAATTATCGAAGTGAAACAGAAGTGCGATGATGCTAACCTACACTCGATTAGTAGTACTGGACTCTAAACAACTTCGGTAAATTTTCATGTCCCGTGCTGTCAGTCAAAAGTTGAAGTTGGCTATACTTGACAGCAAAAATCGTTACCTCCCACCGATGTATTTTTCAGGATTTGACTGGTCGGAAGTGGCTGGCAACTGACGTTTTGGCAGACGCCACGCCAAAAAATTGTTATGGGAACCATGATTGAGTATTTATCTTAAATTTAAAAATCAACTTCACGTACCGGTACTAAAGAGCACTTTAGACGATCAACTTTATCCTGAAATTAATTTCAGAAAAGTAGAATACCCACGTTTCCTATGTTGCCTGCACACGAGCAAGGAAATCTTGAACTTGCATGCACGAATTTCAAGAAGTTAAAATACCTTCAACTTTTACTGTAATCTTTCACCGGTGACCAATGAGCGAGGAGCCTTTGGTCACGTGCATTTCCGTTGACTCCGTAGGATCTACAAACCGTACATCGTCATTCACCATTGAATATACAAAAAAAAAAGAAGGAGACTGTATACGTTCGGACAACGTGACTGTGTGTGTCGCTAATTTGACATCAGCGGTTTAGGTTATGTTATTGTTATTGTTCAAATGTCTAAATGACCAAAACCATAGTCAAGTTAATATAACTTCATGGATGCAAGAGTGGCATCCTACGGTTGACTACGGTTTTTGTCTAGACATTTGAACAGTAACAATAACAAAACCTAAAACGCTGATGTCAAATTAGCGACACACACAGTCACGTTGTCCGAACGTATACAGTCTCCTTCTTTTTTTTGTATATTCAATGGTGAATGACGATGTACGGCTTGTGCTGCCACTTTAAAAACGTGTTTTTAAAGTTGGATTATGTATACATTGCAAGTTGGGGTAAATTGACACTGGAACCGCGCATGAAAGTCGAAAGTTGACCGATCCTACTTTTCAAATATTACCACCGGTTTCGCTACTAGAATGAAAATTTCGCATCAGAAGTTGCAAGCCTTTACACCATTGAATTTTCTTACAATTACGTACAATTCTTGAAATTTCATGCAAGTAAAATTGATCGTGTAAGAGCACTTTAACTAATAAGTCATTGCTGACGTGGAGGAATTTGCGTATACAAATTTTGCCTTCAACTTTCCCTGAAGGTTTCTTCGACAAGTCCTGCCGAACCAGTATGTGTACGAGAATTTACTGTGGCCACACAGTAATTTTTAGATTGTGAAAAGTGATTGAAGCTAACAATTAATACAATTTTATACGGGAGCCCGTTTAACCAAATTTGCTGAATACTATTGGGATGAACAGAATAAATAGAAGTAATTTGCATTATTAAGATACATTTTGCCACATAACGTAATCCTGAATATCAATTGTTTTTATATTATTGACGAGTTTTTAAACTACTCATAATTGTAATTTCTAGGCCTATTGTTATTGGATTTTATATTGTTGACTGTCTGAATATCATGTAATTGATCTATTTGTGGACAATTAACATATTATTATTATTATTATTATTATTTATCACTTATCAGTCATTTTCTCACCATCTGCATATATCATTATGACCTTGACTGTTTCGCCAGGTACAAGAGTGAGGTGATCGTCGTGGGTAGCTGTGAACGGGATAGTGACTATCACGATAGGACAGTCCCATTCTTCAAATATCTCGATCACATCATCACCTTTGATACTTTTTGACGAGTTCAGTTGAAACAGCCATAAGTCACGATCTTTTTGTCGAGCACAGGATAGAATCTAGGTAGAAAGCAAATGTTGCAGTTGGTAATCATAGTTTTTTTTTTGGTTCACATTTTTTACGAAACATGTATGTCAATACATATTCACTAGTATGTGGAATGAGAATATATTTTTATGAATTTGAAATTCATGTAGCTGTTTTTCCAAACCTAGCATAGCTTTCCAAATTGGTTTAGTGAGTCAATAATATCATTCGTAACTAGTGACAGTAGTGTGAAAGTTGACGTACCATTTCGGCGTATCTTTTCTCGTGGTTTTCGAGCATTGTCAACATAAGCATGTGCCTGTTTTCAGAGTCAGCTGTGAACTCTGAGGGGAGATGCGACACGTTTCTAGTGGTGTTAGCAATTGTCAAGTTGCGTGAACAGTAGTCAACTACTGAATAGCAATTTTCACTGTAAGCATATAGATAGAAGAAACAGTATGTACTGAAACTATTTTGGACTTCAGCTTGATAACCACAAACTCAAACTTTGATGAACATTGATGAAACAAACTAGTGGAAATAACTTTAAACTTTGTGCATCTTCAACAAAGTGTAACTATAATTGTGACCTGTGTTCCTTTTTACCATTAGGATCATAATTAAATGTTGTAGACATTGTTCGATACATTGAACAATAATGATATTTCAAAATTGTGTTAGCATTGGCAAATAATGTGCAAGCGGCATTTTTAATATCGTATTGGAGAGGTTTCTATGAAATAATCGAATGGCTAATACATAGGATTTCAGTAAATTTGCTCCGACTCGGGTTCAAGCTTACACACTTGCGAAATGAAGATCATGATGTATACTCCCTAGTGGTACTTTCAACAAATATTCCAAAGGTGTTCTTTCATATCATATTAAAATGAGTCTTTGTTGGTATAAAATGACCTTGCTGTCGAGGTGTCTCAACCCAAACGGGCAATTTAATCTAATAATCTGTTCCTGTCATGGGCTAATTACAATCGTAACTGCAGTTCCAAGTATTGTTGATTAAATATGGTTAAATTGTATCATATCAGGAATAGGTACAACAAAAAAGATGTCTCTCTCATTTTTAAATCAAATGCTTGTATTTGAAACTTGAAATAAATTAACTTTTTCTTCTTAGTTAACTAATCATTAAGTTCCGTTGCTAGGTAAACGTGCTAAGTTATATCGTACTGTATCTACAAAATGTAAAACAAAAAACATTTCTCCATCAATGCAAAAAACAACAGGAACAGATTATTAGATTAAATTGCCTGTTTGTATTGAGACACCTCGACAGCAAGGTCATTTCATACCAACAAAGACTTATTTTAATATGATATGAAAGAACACCTTTGGAATATTTGTTGACGGTTCCAATAGTATACATCATGATCTTCATTTCGCAAGTGTGGAAACTTGAACCCAAGACGGAGCAAATTTACTGAAATCATATGTATTAGCCATTTGATTATTTCATCTTGAATGCTTGTCTCTCAACGTAAAATGAACCAACCTCTTCTTCTTAGTGAACACTATCAAGTCATTGAACAGGTACATCATGATGGTAGTCTTTTTCGTGACTTGTTCCATCTTTCTGCGGAGAGTTGAATTTTTTTTTGGCCAGCTGTGCTTGATCACACTGCCTGACATAACAAGCCAGCGGTCTTTAGAGATAAGGTGCAGTGGTTCTATAATGTCACTTTTAAACTTGAGCAACATATTTATCTCTTGCAGTCGTTTCATGCGCTTGTTGCTCTTTTCTGCCATTGCGTTGCATTCTTCGACCACCTGTGGAGGAATGTTGGTTTATAAGATAGACTTGACTTTCCTTCTGTGAGTGTATCCTTTGTGAACATGGATTTTCAAATATAGAAAAGCTATATTCCTCATTCATTATTCTTAATAAATTATTAGTTACTAAGAACTAGTTGTATGAACTCATAATAAAGTACCAGTTTAAAATTTAAATATTAGTTTAGGTACTAAAATAAGAAATAACATAAGTATGGTAACTATAAAGTTCAGGTTTTCGAAAATGATGTTCTACATCATACAGCGCAAACTCTTGAATGGAATTGCAAAACATCAATAAACAATAAATAAATAATCATTGATCGTTGATCCAATTTCTCATAATCAATCAATTAATTGATTATTGGCAGCATCCAGGCACTATAATGATGTAATAATTACAGTGAGCCCAAGCCCTCGTTAATTCAAACACTGATGATTCAAATTTTGATGTAATCCAAACAGTAGTTTTGGTCCCTACAGAGACTGTTCCTAGTTCTCACCCATTAACTCTAAGTTGAATATTTCGATACACATAATTCAAACTTTTATCATTCAAAATGGGATTTTTTTAGGGTTCATCGAATTTCTATAGAGGATCTACTGTATTAATTGTAAATTATTAAGCCTATGCTCTACTATTAGCCGGTATACTAAGTGAGTGTAACGGCATAAGTTTGATCTAACATCTACAAACTCATAGGGCCTATTTGTACCAGATCGTATATAAATTACAAATTCATTTCAAATGCTACAGCTACGCATGTGCTGCACATATTGGAGAGGTGCACAATTATTTACGATAGTAGAATTCCTTTTTTCCAAATCCCTTTTTTAATCTATCAATATTACTATATCTGTGATATAGCAAAACTATACTAAAGTGTAGGTAACCTTAGTTATCCATAGCAGTCCAGTTATATAGCTTATAGCTAGGCATATTACAGTATAAGTAAACCCGTTATGGTCTTGTTAGATATATGAAAGTTGCTTAATCGTAATGCGCTTTAAAGTCTGGGGCTCAAGTTTATACTTCGATTTACTTCTATGTAATTATTTTTATCCAGAGTGAAAAGTTTTAATGGAATAAGCCAAAAGCTGCGAGCTACAAACCTTCTTCGTGGCTTCTACCACTTTTTTGCCTGTATCATAATCCTCACACCCATTGGGTATTCTCTTGAGCATTGTCTCCACGAGCAGCAGAAGTCGAGTGATGCGCTGCATTGGCAAAGTTAAGAAGCTCTGGAGTGGCAAGCGTTGACAGACAACACTACTCTCCAAATCCTTGAAAACAGCTTGTAAAAGACTATTCTGATCCCTACAAGGAATTAAATCCAAATTGGTTAAGTGAAATTAGTACAGTACTTGAAGATAATAATACATGAATGGGAAACATTTTAATCATTATAATTACGGTTTTATAAACTTCAATCAGACGAGTAAGTCAGGCTTACAGAAATATCGCGGCATTTTATGTTGAAAGCAGACAACATGATAATACTTGCATTTTGCATTTTACCAGCAGTGCTGTAATTAATTGGTGAAAACAAAGATTTCTCACCTCAATTTTATATGTGTTTGGTTCATATATTCCTGATTAGCACAGTAAGCAACATAGGACTGAAAGTTGTTAGTGATATGCATGTATAGTATGTCCATAATTCCTGTCAGCATGATGTCCTCTTCCCAGCATTTAGTTAGATCCTTTAGCAGTAAAGTGGAGGTTAGTCGAACGGGTTTCACTTTAGAGAACAAAGAAGTGCGATCTTCGTCTGACAGCATCGCTTCTTTATCCAGCTCATGATTCAGCGCAAAGTGCTGTTCTAACACCCTCATGGAGTTCAGGAACGAAGCTTCGGTAGTCAACATTTCATATTTCAACTCTTGGAGATATAACTGTTCTTTATTCATTGCAGCTGGAATCAAATCATTATGATACACTTCTATATTTTACCCTCTTGTTTATAATTCTTATAGTTGCTCATTTTGGACAGGTTATTATTAAAATATTATATTGTTTATAAACTAAGAAAATGTAACATATGCATTGTAAGATAAGCAATATAGGCATTTTCATATGAATAGTAGTGAAAAGCTAAATACACACCTTGATTTCAAACCTAATATGTCAGTGCCTTGCTGTTTTATCTTTACCCATTTTAATCTATACACACAATTTAATTTGTTTTACATGTTACTCTTCTTAATAGCTTTAAATGCCTATAATTATAATTATATTATAGTTTTTTATTGAAAACGATTTTTTACTCCGATTTGTGTAAAAATTTGGTATGATGTGAATCTTTTGTTTGCCTGAATTTCGTGAAAATTTTGATTTATTCAAAGACAATTTGTTGCAATTTTTCTCTGCTGGTTATTCTGGTGGGGATTTCCAAAATTTTGAAATGGTCTCTCTCAAAAGTGGTTTAACTCAAAACTATCTGGTAGGCCCTATCAAGCCAGATGATGACGCTTATGCATGCCAAGTTTCAACAAAATTTGTTCTTTCATTTTACCTTTCATTTCATTTTACCTTTCATTTTACCAATTGCAAAAATACTTTCGTTTTTCACGTACCATGAAATTGAGTCTTCCCTTCGCTCATCCAATAATCTTATAACCAGTACATAAATTAAAATTGCCCCCTGCATCAGTCGGAACTAATGCACCGCTTCAGAAGCTAAAGTCAAGTCGATTTGGGTTCGAGTCCCGCATAAGGGATTGATTTTTGTGAACATCGTTCATCTATCATCCGCTCATTCCTGAATATTACTTGTGAATAAGCTCCGTTATTCGATTATATATGAAACAGTAATCATCATCACTGGTAAGGTACCGGTTTCTTGGAGTTGATTAAAAAACGCACAATATATCTTTTAGTTTTAATGCATTTTAAAATAATGATTTTTGTTTTGATGTCATTTAGGAATTTTAATGCTTTGTTAATGAATGATTGTAAAATACTATTCTGATTTTCTCCTCTATAATTGCATAAATATTTGAATGAGCAACTCATCAAAAATTTTGGAGACGAAGTAATGAAAAGTCATAGTATTGGAATGCTTAGATTTTTGTACTGGTAATTAATTTCTTGGTACATTTGATATTACCATCATTGAAATAGAAAAACATCCCATCAATAACAATTAAATATGTCATTTGGTGTTATACAAATTGCTATTTTGCTACTCACCCAAGTCAACAGACGCTATGACTTCTGGCAAGTTTCTCCATTGTAGTCGGCTACATCCATCTGCAAATTGTTTTTGCTTGTCTGATATTTTATGTGATTCATCAGCTACTTCGTTGCCTTCATGTATTTTGCCCGATGAATTGTAATATACCTACTCACAAAACGTAAATCATTCTGGTTGATGAAACAGTCATAATTGACAATTTTTATGATCTCTGATTGTATATTTTATTATTCAAAATAAATCAAAAGTAAAGAAAAACATTTTCCTTGACCGTGATTCATGGATCTGGATCAGATATGCTGGATGGATTAACGTTGTATGTACCCAGCTTCTTCAGTGTTTGGAAGCTTAAATATTATTTTTAATTATAAATAACAAAATCCCCAAATTTGTCTGACCTGTGATGTGTATATAAAATAACATAATAGAAGAACTTCAACTACAGACTAAAGCTGGCCTTCCATGAACGCGGTATTCGCCTAGCGAATTCACTAACCGTTCTTTTAGCCGCCATGTTGAAAACGACCAATCATTGACGAGAGCGGTGCATGGCGGCACGGTATCTGAGCTAAAAAAAAACGCTAAGCAAATTCGCTAAGCAAATACCGCGTTCATGGAAGGCCAGCTCAACACAAACTATAGCAAATATCGTAAGAGTCGGATGAAGTCTCAACTTTCTTCATTCAATTATTCAGTTTGGCTGTTACATGTGCAAATAATATTATTTGAATATTAGTGGATGATGATCAAAGACTCTATGATGCTATACTTGAAAAATTAAAGTTTTTTGTATGTGCTCCACAGGTCAAATGAAAACAGAAATTTGGTTGAAACATGGCCATACACGTGAAGATTTCACTATCTAACGTTTGACTATATAGTATTGGGGCGCAATTGGTTTGACCACTTTTGAGAGAAAACTTTTCAATCTTTTTTCATTGCCTGTTACAACTTGGAAAGAATAAATCCTGAAAAATATTTTCTACGAAAAGATTCAAATTTACATGGAATTTAAGCATAAGAATGATGCACATTATTCTAAAATGTAACATAAATCAATTGGATCAGCCATTATATAGAAAAAATTTAAATATGGTTTTTCCTAGATCAATTTAATCTATTAAAATGAGCAACAGGTTAAAGCAATTAGAAGTCTATAACGATTAAACTGTTCAACAACTAAGCCTGCAATCAATCAGAACTGATGATGAAGGCAGTCTTCAAAAACAACGGAGTACATTTCAAGTACATTTCATACAAATCTCGCTCATCTTATGAGCATATGCTGCATTTTCATACTTTATTATAATCTCGTTTCTTACTGCTTCATCGGTGAGTGTATCAGTGTAGAACTGGTAGAGTGGTTCGTCGATGAACCAGCTGGTACCCTTGATCACTACTCTTGTCTCTACTTGGAACGTAGGACTCCCTTTTGGTTCTCTCTCAATTCGTTCATACGTGTCGACTGTATTTGATACCTTCGGAACATTCTCATTGTTTCTTGAAGGTATCATGTGAAGCGTTGACTTATTTCCATGTGTCATTCTATTGAGATCATCTTTGACAGTAATAAGAAAACAAGAATAATTAATTTTATAATATACCTGTACTTTATCAAACAACAACGTTTCTGAATGGGACATGCAGTCATCTGTAGTTCAAAGGTGAACTTCACTTGTTGAGCAACGTGGAATTACAAGTAGAAAAACAGCACTACTTTTTGAAAATACATGTTGCTCCAAAATAATTATTGTACAGAATAATTTCAAATTTAATTAATTTCATTCATTCTAATTATGCGACTCAACATTCAATTCTACATTTTTGTATGGTTGTGTGTAACATACCTTTCCCTTTCGTTGACGAGGATTGTTCCTGTAATAGCTTCGTGTTCACGGTTCTTCGTAGCATAAATGTGCTATTGGTCAAAGTACCCGAGCCATAAGTAATGTCTTCATAGAGATTGGAGCAAATTGAACTTCTAGAAAAAACATAATATGCTTTAGGTTTACATTATTATTATATTGAGTCACTCTTTCCCAAATCCCCTCCCTCGTTACCAAAGACCCATTTTCGAACAGATTTGCTGCTGATGATTATTGTTTGATCAACGACCCCATCATCAGCTAGATTATTTGAGGCTACAAATGAGTGGGTCACACAGTGCTTGGAAAAACCCTTTCCTTACGTGGAACTCGAAGTTTCAAATGACTTGACTTCAGTTTTCAACAGATAGCGTTAAGGTCGAGTGCTTTAGTTTTATTCTAGATCCAAATTCTCTTGAAAATACAGTGTAGAAAATATATGTCTTAACTGTCTTAATTTTAGTACTAGGAAAACGCAGGATATGCATTGTGAGATGAGGTTAGAAGTATGGAAATCTAAAATGAGAAATATTCTGTCAGATCAATCTACATCTACATACCTTCGATTACTTCAAACGTTCAAAACCCTACCTGCCACTAGTCGATATTACCTGGTCCACGAATTTTTGTTTTTCAAGTATTTTCCCTCCGGGTTATTCTTATTGGGATTTTCCAAACTTCCTGATTTTTTTCCAGAAAAATCGTTCGACCGATTTTACTGAAAAACAATCCTAACCTATTTTGTTGTGACATCAATCTGAAGAACAAGTTTCAAGTTGATTTGTTCATTTTCCTGACTTGTATGCAGTGTACAAAATTATAAAAAAATGGAAAACCATAAAAACGAATCCGTTTTTTTTTAGGTACCGTTTATGAAATGGCAGTCGTTGCTACGCTCATCTAATTAGTCTAAAGTTTGTCCTAAAATTTTACCCAATCCATTTCGTTAAGAATATGACAAGGTGAGCTCGAGACGAATCAATGAGATTTATTGAGGAAAAGGACAATACTAAAATAGTTTTTGCAGGATGGTTGTGGTGAAGACGGTGATATTAATGCACTCTGTTGGAAGTTCTAAGCAATCAATCTCAACTCAGTTGTAAACTGAGATGGCTCTTTAGTGCTTTAGAACAAAAAATAAGGTCAAGACTAATATACACACACAACTTATGTGAATCGACATTCAGCTGACTGAGCCAGTAGTGCTGCTACATTGTTTTGTTCATAATATACAAGTCAATAATTCAATTTCTGTTTAGATTCATTCGTTTACCGATAACTTCCAACCACATAAGCTTACCAAAAACAAATCGGGCTCCATTTTTATGTTTCTTTCTTTGTACGTGGCATACCGGTATAAGTAACCAAAGTAGCCGAATGCCTCGTGATCTAATTAGTGGCGCACATGAATGGGTTAACAAGACTCCCACTGTCCCTATCTACTCCGAGCCTCGAAGTAAGCCTCAAAGTAAACGGTGTGACCAATCAACTTCAACATTTTTCTTGACATTGGTGTAGGTTGGGATTTTTATTCAGCAAAATTGGTCTGACCATTTTTGAGAAAGATTCGGTAGTTTTGTAAAATCCCCATGAAAATAGCATTGGATAGCATATTAAATTTTTCAATCTAATCTGAATGGAATTGAATTTTTTCACAATGTTAATGTGGTTCTAATACATGTTTCTACTAAGTTTAAAGAAATTTGGATTGCTTGTTTCCGAGAAAATAATTAATTATTATACTGTAGGGCCTATGGGGAAAATACAAAACGTACAAATGAATACAGTGTTGAGTTTAAAGTTTTTGAATGAAATCAACAGGCTGCATGGAATAATGAAGGTTATGGCTCTGGAGTCTGGGTTATAACTTATAAGAATGAAATGATATGAATGGATGATTGAATGAATAAGGAAAGCTTGCTAATTTCAAAATCAAGTTATGTATTTAACTTTCGAATACCTACATTCATATAAATATCCTGCTTATCTTGTAAGTATAACTAATTTGCTGTGTTTTCCTAGTATTAGAAACAGGTAAAGTACTATTTCTCGTTCTTGGACATATTATCAAATACTATAGATTTAGCAGTATTGTGTTTTCTTTGGTATTCAAAAAGTGGGGCACATTCCAAAATTTGAGGTGTGTCATAGCTAGTTATAAGTAATACAAAATATTAATTGCAAACAATTTGGAAATTGATGTACCGGTAATAAGAAAGAAAATAATGAAACTTGTTTCAAAGAATAGACAGAATTTATGAAAATTATGTTGGAAAAATAGTTTGAAAATACCATAATGATACATAATATATCCTATACCAAGAGTTCATGACTAATTCTTTTTTTTTTTTTATCGTGTATTGATAGTCAAAATGACTTTTCTATTCTTGGCCTTAATTGGGGAACAATGACTTTGTGTCAAGTTTTCAACGCTAATATAAAGAAACATATTTTGAATGAATTAAAAATATTACCATGTATATTGTTTAGTAAATTACCTTTCGGATGAATACTCGGACTCACTTGTGTCTTCTTTCGTTTGTGAATAGCCACTCCAGTCTGTGCAATGATTGTATTGATGGGAATCAGGACTTCCAGGATTTGTATCACTATATCTTATTGAAATTTCGTTTTTTTTAGGTTTATTAGTTAGAGGATAAGCGACCAATTCAGGCCCAATAAACTTATCCCTGGATGCATCCACAGATGTATCTCGCTGTAGGAAACTAGGCACTACTTGAATAGAGGGTGTTTCTAAATCTAAAATACCAATTGTTTGTATTGTTTCCTTCAATTCATGTTGGTTTTGTTCGTCAGTGAAGAGAAAACTTGGTTCTTCATATGCTGGGAACGTTGAAATTACTTCATCTCTGGCCACGATCAAGCGAGGATTAGATTTCTGACAGTCTTGTATCGATGAAGGAATATGTACAGATGGCATTTTGGGACGTTCCAGTGTAGAATAACTGTTATATAGCGAAGAATTGTTTTGTAAAAATTGTGTGTGTAACACTGATTCAAATTCGGAAGTTGTGGATTTGAATGACCCAATTTTTTTTTTTTTATCAGATTCATTTTTCAACAATAAGGCAGGTTTTCGTGATAATAACGGTGCTTTTTGCTCTGTTGGTCCTGATTGAAGTGAACCTTTGAATGAGTTTTTGGGAGGCTCCTGATCCAATACTGTTCGATTCCGTGGTGGTAATGGAGGTGGTAATGGAGGTGGTTGCTTCGATGCTACTGTTTGTGGAGGGTCATACCATAGAGTTAATCTATGGTCATACTCTCTCAATATCGTAGATTTTTGTGGCACCAAAGGTGGGAATTGTTTTGATAGTACTGATTTGAGAGAGCTATTGGAGGTTCTTTTGTCCCCTATCAAGAATTGTGGTGTGCGTGGTATTATTGGCAGAGGAGTATGTTTGGAAGGTGCTGATTTGAGTGATCTATTAGACAAATCATTTGCCTTGAATTGTGATTTAGTAGGCCCTGTGGATGTATCTGAAGATGAGCTGTTTTTTATATTATAACTGGGAATTTGTGTTGGTTTTGGTAATATTGAAGGGCGACTGTTGGAGTACATTGTTTTTCTTGCTGGATGTACTGATTCTCTTTGAACCTACTCATCTGTAAAAAAAAGATTATAAGTTATATATTATAAAGTTTCCATTCTACATTCTACATTCTACATATTATTCCATTCCATTATTAGCAGCTCAGGTACTTATATATATATATATATATATATATATATATATATATATATATATATATTATATTGGGTTCTAACGACGTACTGTAATGATAAGTAGGAGATTGGCTAATACTCCAATATGACCGATCCGCATCCGCTCGCGGTTGCGGATCCGCACACAATCTGCTTCATGTAAGGCCCGCTTTAATAATAAATTGCTTTTCTAATTTCTTTTATTGATGTGGAAAAAAGTACTTTGAAATGCGTTTTCTTCGTTATTACACATTCGATTGTTTTATAAATCGCTGAAAATGTGTACGATGGTTGTTACTACATTCGGTAGAAATTTTTGGAGCTTTTGGAAATTTTTGGTTTTTCAATTATTCCTCCCTCAGCTTCTTCTTATGGGGATTTTCCATACTTTCAATTTTTTTCCCGGAATAACCGTTTGACCGATTTTTCTCAAAACCAATCCCAACCTATTCTGGTGTGTAGAAAAAGGTGTGGTGTGTAGATCAATATGTAGAAAAAGTTTCGAGTTGATTAATTTTTTTCCTGACCTGTATGCCGCATACAAAATTACACAAAAAAAAAACATAAAAACCAAGCCCAAAATTTTTCGGTACATCAAATGAAAATCTTCGCTACGCTCATCTAATTATGTTAACCTAACACTAATCTAGACCTAAAACTCGTTGTCTGTAGGTTTTAGCTGATGGCCAGTCAGCAAATACCTTCTGAGGTATTAGCCTAGACTGCAGAGGGAAACCACAAAAAACTGTAAAGAATGACCCGATATGGCCCTCACCTACCAGATCCCATGAAAGGAGCGCGTTAGCAAGCAAAATAACTGTGCCGGTGGTACTTATATGCAATGATACTTTTGTTTGTGCACATAATATTTACTACTTTAACTCAACTTCATTTTGTTTTCATTTTCTTAACCACTTGTGAGTTTCAAACATCCGGTGTTTATAAAGCTATTTCTGTACTGTACTTTATTTGAATTGCATCATACTACAGCATCTTATCTTCACATATGTACATAAACCAGTGAATAACAACTGCAATGTGCTATTCAATGAGTATAGTGAAAATTGTTTTGTCTTGGTATATCACAGCAGATTGGTTCATAAAAATTGCTTGTTTATTAATTTTGACTTTATTTGAATTTGGAGAGTATGTACGTACAGAATGAGAGACGCTCCCACTCGTTTCACTTTGTAAGTAAAATCTTTTCTTACAATAGGCCATGTAATTTTCGAAAATTATAGAGCAAACTACATTGAATTTGTGTATATACCGGTAATATAGAAAGTTAAATTGTGGGGCGCGGGAATGGAATGAATTGGAAGAAGATACCGTATCAAGAATAGAACGAAGATCGGTGATTTAAGAAGAGAGCTAAGAAAAAAATAGCAAAGTATATAGTAACCATTACCACCTCTTTTATGAACAATCTGTAATGAATAAATAAGATATGTCAATATGTAAATAAATTGATCTCAATAAATATTCTCAAAATATTATGTACTGTATTAAGATCTGCTTCAACATACCTGTGTCGTGCATTCTATTGTACTGTATATTTAGACGTAAATTATAGAGTTATTCAACTTGTGTGTCTACTATTGTTTTGTATTTTAATGAGAACACTTTGTGGTAGTTTAGTTAGTAGTCATAGTAGTCAAATTATCAAATATCAATCATTGTGAACTGCCATATAGTCTAATCTATCACAATGGTATCTATGAAATGTCTTCACTATATCTAATACTTTTACTGGGCTTATCTTTTTCCTGTCAATTCACTGATAAAGATTTTACCACCTCAACAGGAGTTATATCAGGAGTTTTATCAGACAGATGTAACATATGCCTTTCAAGATGAGCAAGAAATGAGTATGAAAATAATGTAGGCCCAGTATAATAGATATTTAAATAGCTAATTGGCCATATAAAGCTAATACATAGCTAATAGTTAGCTAATTAATATGCAAATAAGAGTTTGGATTATCAGCTCTTGAACGGATTTAACCAATCTAGAAACTATATAAAATTACTTTTCGCTTCAAACCATCTGATCCGAATGATATAATTTTCGTATTTTTACATGAATCCTTCATGTGTTCAACTTTATTGAGAATCTACATTTTTACGATTTTTTAAAATATTTTTTTTCTGATTTATGTTGAGACGATTTCCAAAATGTAGACACAGTTTTTCTTAAAAGTGGTTCTATCGATTCTGTCCCAAAACTATCTAGTACTAATAAGTAGAGAATAAGTTGTATGTAATATGTCAGAATGTCTTATAAAGTGGGTATAACCTAGGACTATATCTATCTACGTATATCTTGCATCTCATATCTCTTGTAGATAGCTTCAATCCTAGGTACTGTGAACCAAATATTTTCTCACGTTTTTATTTATGAATGAATGAAGATTTTATTAACAACGTTAGGATATAACAATATAGACTAATAATAATAATATAATTGATTATGGGTTCCGAGGTTTTCAATTAATTATTTTAATTAAACTAGGCAAACGCAGAATATGCATTGTACGATGAGCGAGACATCTAGAAAGTAAAATCTAAAACTCTACATATCTTGATCATATAAAATGAACTTCATTCCATACCAACGAATCTAGAGAGCCGTCCGTGTATTAACAATGCAACATTTTTCAACCATTATTTCTATCTATTCGATGAATAAAAAACATGTATTACATTATTTTCTTCTAAACGGCTGGTCCGAATTGCATACAAGTTTTTAATTATGTGTATAATTTCCGTCTTTGCATTTGAGGAAAGTTTGAATTATATTGGTGAGATTTTATTTTTCAATTTTTTCTGCTTAGCCTAATCTTAAGGGGTTTTTAGAAACTTTGATATGATGTTTCTGATAAATGGTCCAACAGATTCGACCCCAAAACTATAGGGTTCCAAGTTGGATAAGTTTGCGTATAAAAAAAACGTCATGTCGATCGGTCAAACCCTGCGACCTGTGCAGTGCTTACAAAAAAAAAAAAAAAAAAAAAAAACACTGACAAAGCTTCGTAAGAGTTGAGTGGAAATCTTCGCTAACGCTCATCTAGCTTTGTCTGTGTGTTTTTTATTATTATTATTTTTTTTATTTTTTTTTGTAAGCACTGCACAGGTCAGGTCGCAGGGTTTGACCGATCGACATGAAACTTTTTTATACGCAAACTTATCCAACTTGGAACCCTATAGTTTTTGGGTCAAATCGCTTGGACCATTTTTGAGAAACATCATCTCAAAGTTTCTAAAAACCCAATAAGATTAGGCCGGTCAGAAAAAAATTGAAAAATAAAATCTCTCCAATATAATTCAAATTCTCCTCAAATGTAAAGACGGAAATTATACACATAATTACAAATTGGCATGCAATTCGGACCAGCCGTTTCGAAGAAAATTATGTAATACATGTTTTTTATTCATCAAATAGATAGTAATAATAGCAGAAAAATGTTGCATTATTAATTCACTGCTTTCTAGATTCGTTGGTATCGAATGAAGTTCATTTTATATGATCAAGGTATGAAGAGTTTACTTTTAGATTTTACTTTCTAGATATCTCGCTCATCACACAATGCACATTCAGTGTTTGCCAGGAGAGTCTGAAAATCATTTATAGGGGCTCAGTAAGAAAACATTTTGTAAGATGAGCGCTAGCGAAGATTTCCACTCAACTCTTACGGAGCTTTGTGTGTGTGTGTGTTTTTTTTTGTTTGTTTGTAAGCACTGCACAGGTCGCAGGGTTATATAATATATTCAATAATATAGAAGGCCTTGGATGAGCTTAGAAGTATGGAAATATAGAGTTAAGAACATTTGGTCAGCTCAATGTAGAGAGAAGAATAGTTTTTATTAAAAACACTGCCGACAATCCGGTTGCCACTTGGACACAGAATAACACAGAATAACAAAATAACAAATATAAATAACAAGAAATTATTCTGAATAATTATCTAATAAACAAATTATACACTAGAGAGAAATTATATAAAACACAATGGGAAAAAAAAAAAAAAATATATATATACATACGTATATTATATACACACTATATTAAATGAGTCATGTGGTTTAATTGAGCAACTGGGAAACTTGAGCATGACAGCTTCTGTTTGATAGAAATCCAATTAGATCCTTAGCTGCTGACCATATAAGTGATTTCTAAGGATTGTAATTGAACCCCTCAAGGCCAGCATGGCTATTTGATTAATTGTCCTCTTCTTTATTTTGAACTTTTCACAAAAGTTGGTGAAGAATTTTGTAATTGTACCCCTTGCACCAACTAATAAACCAATCACTATGATGTTCTTAGCATTGTATTTTCCTGTATGTACAGGCCATGGATCACTTCAAAGGTTTAAGAACCGCGTCTGTCTGTTGGTATATAAACCTTGGTTTCCATACAATTATACCAGTGCCTGCTTCATATCCATCACAGATTTTAAACGTTTTAATTTATTGGTGACACTTGTTGCTCATATTTAATAGTTTCTTAATTGCTTTCTTAATTGCTTATATTGATGTGTAAAAAAGTACATTAAAAATGCGTTTTCTTCGTTATTTCACATCCGATTGTTCCATAAATCGCTTAATATAGGTATGATAGATCTTTCCACATTCAGTATAAATTTGAGAGCTTTTGGAAAAAAAAATTTCCAAGTATTTCTCCCCTGGCCTATTCTTATGGGGAATTTCCATACTTTCCAATTTTTTTCCGGACCGTCCGACCGATTTTTCTGAAAAACAATCCCAACCTGTTCTGGTATAACACCAATTTGTAAAAAAAGTTTCGAGTTGATTGAAACTTTTTCCTGACCTGTATGCCGCGTACAAAATTACACCAAAAAAAAAAATATATCTATAAAAATCAAGCCCAAAATTTTTCGGTATATGGAATGAAAATCTTCGCTACGCTCATCTAAAAATCTCTCCAATATAATTCAAATTTTCCTCAAATGTAAACACGGAAATTATACACATAATTAAAAATTTGTATGCAATTTGGACCAGCCGTTCCAAAGAAAATAATGTAATACATGTTTTTTATTCATCGAATAAATAGAAATAATAGCAGCAAAATGTTGCATTGTTAATTTGCGGCTCTCTAGACTCGTTGGTATCGAATGAAGTTCATTTTATATGATCAAGGTATGTAGAGTTTTAGATCTTACTTTCTAGATGGATATCTTTCTATAGATTTTAGATAACGCACATTCTGCGTTTGCCTAGTATGATTATCACACGTGATCTAAAAGTTTGAAACTCACCAGAATTGCGCGTCCACTGCCGCCTGAAGTTGAAGGCCGTCAACGCGGCTGGCGGTATCGGGCGGTATGGTGTACATTTTATAAACAAAAAAGAGCACTAAAAGCTGAAAGGATATATTTTAATTTTAGCGACATTTTTTGGCATGTATCTTTAGAATATTAGTGAATACCCAGAAGATTCGCGATATTAATAAATCCATCACTGCTTGTTTATTAAAAAATCATGTGTG
Organism: Brachyptera putata; assembly: GCA_907164805.1. Taxonomy (NCBI): domain Eukaryota; kingdom Metazoa; phylum Arthropoda; class Insecta; order Plecoptera; family Taeniopterygidae; genus Brachyptera; species Brachyptera putata. The sequence continues at coordinate 31,375,244 of OU015462.1, forward strand.
GGAGAACTGCATGGTAAGTGCATGTATCGATTCGTGTTGTTTTGTAAACTTAACCTCACATTGTCTCTGTATGCAACAGGTAATTTACGCTAATTTCTAAAACAAAAGAGGTATAGACATGTAGCACTAGTAATTTCTTTAATTACAACGCATATTTAGTATTTGGTGTTTGCTACCATGCGGTAGGTTTTTAAATATGGGCCGTATTTTAAAAACGTTCCAGTTTTTGGTATCATGAATTTGAATTATTATTTACATTTAGTACCTAACAATGAAGATGCATGAATGCACTTATGAATGAAGTCCTACACTTGAAAAATGTAGGTCATTGACTTGGTGAATAAAGAAACCGTCTATAATATATTACAGCACGCTCTGTCCTGCGGAGGTTCGTAAAGCTTGCAGTTACCGGGATGCAAAGTCAAGCACCTATCGCCAACCACAATGGCATGATACTTCCAGTGTTTACCATCCGTCGTATAATGTTTGCCCTACAGATGCCACACCTGTCATTGTGGCGGGTTCTCATGTTGATAGCTGTGACCAACGTGTTATAATGCCCATGATGTGGGGTATGGTACCTCCATGGCATAAGGTAGGCATAAAGGCATATTATTCTAATGCATATTATTCTAATGCTTAATGATTAAAAGGTAGAAACTTGAAGGATTCACTTGGAGTTATGGTAGTTCCTTTTTATACCTTAGTTCCTTTTTCAAGAACTTTTAATTTGTTCTATTTTCATCTATATATTTTTGGATAATTGTTTTTGTTATTCATCTTTAAAAAAAATGAAAATAAGTTAATATTTCATTCCTCTACATAAGATCATTGAATCTGATAAGATGTACCTACAAATAAACCACATGTCATCAACTATCAACACCACTAGTATTTACCTACAATGAAAACTCAATACATTGTTCCTGGATCTATTATTTTCCTCTCCTATCATTCATTTTCTCTTAGCCTACCCCCATAGGCCCTATGTTAGATTTTCCTGCATGTAGGCCTACATGGTTTTATTTTCCTTTTTTATTTTCCCTTGAAAAATAATAGGTTTTGCGTACTCTAATTCACATATACCGTTAGGCTACCTTATTTACCGGTAACAGAATTGGTGGTGTAACCGGGAAACAACATTACATCGACTGTGGTTAATTTAAACAGCTTTTATTCTTCCATACTGTATATTTTGACTATAATAATGCTGCTGTGTAGGTAGGCCCTTTAACGAAGATGATGAAATATAATGAATTTCGGTGGTTAATAATTTCTCTGAGGTATCATTGTTCACATCTGTTGTAGATGGCTAATGCAAATTTGTGCATTTTACTTTATTATCAGGGGAATGCCAAGACTCATGGATTGACTACACATAATTGTCGGGTAGAAGGTCTCAAAGTTTCGAAGTTGTACAAAGTGCCGCTGTATGCTGGCAAACGCTGTGTAATTGTTTGCAATGGATTCTATGAATGGCAGACTACTAAAGGCAACAATAACAAACAGCCATACTTCATCTATAGCAAGCAACCAGATAATGTGAGTGTGCTTAGAAATAAAATTGATAGCAGGGCCTCAATATCTCGAAGGCAGACTTGGATTTATTCAAAGGTTGTCTTCAATACCAGGCTGACCCAGTGCTCTTCTCATTATTGACAAGTGATCTGTCTGCTATTTCTGTACCATTGAGTTATTCATAATCATTTTTCTCGTAGGTAAGTATTCTTGATGATGGGAAAGATGGGAAATGGGACGAGCATTCTGGCTGGTCTGGACCCAACCTATTGTTCATAGCTGGCATCTTCAACACATTCACCACCCCACAGGTAAGCTTTCAAGTTAACCACATTTTTAAATGTATTTATATATATTTTAATACTGTCGATAGTCAATAAGTCACTTCACTCAACTAATGCACTGCGCTGCGACTAGTCGGAAGTGGGTTCGATTTACCCGCCTGGCCTAATCTTATGTTTAAACAAAAAAAAACGTTTTTTCTCAAAAGAGACCTAACCAATTTCATTAAGCAACTATACAGTTTTAAGTTGGATAAGTGTACGACTCCAAAAAAAGTTTCGTGTTGATCAGTCAAACCCTGCGACCTGTTCAGTGCATACTATACCATAAGCAAACAAACAAAAAACACTCCATGAGAGTGGGAAGGAAGTATTTGCTATCGCTCATCCAATATTATAGAGTAACACTACATTTCTTTCCCAGAACCCCCAGAAGTTTCATATTGCCCTGTTTTTGCTTATAATAAGCAGCCCTTTGTTCTGCCCTCCTGACTAATGCAAGTTGGTGGATGTGCTTTTGTAAACATTATTAATTTATCTCCTACTCATTCACACCAAATAAGTACTTTAATCAGTAACATTACTGTTGGCAGCTCAGCTATCTTCAAGCAAACAATATCATTAAAACATTAGGGTCTACTGATCAGTGATTATAAATGTTAATTTTGTCTTTCATTAGTAATTTGAAAATGTGTTTTCTTACAGGGTGATGTGGTGTATAGTTATTCAATGGTAACTATGGAAAGCGGTAAACACTTTGCATGGCTTCATCATCGCATACCTGCAGTGTTGGAGACGGAACAGGAAATTGAGGTGGGTTTGGAGCAATTTCTTACTAGTACAAGAGATTTTACGATTTTATGAGCGTCTTGCTACGAGCAATCTAAAAGTAGGCCTATACATTGAGTTATTTTTTGTAGGGGTGTGCGAGTTCAAGAATTTAAGTTCAAGTCGAGTTCGAGTTCAAGAGAAAATCGTAAGTTTCGAGTTCGAGTTCAAAAAAAAAAAAACGGCCCTATTAAAAATGGAGTTTTTAATTGGTTCTGAGTAAAGTTCATACCCTCGTTAACCCTCGTTTATTCGAATTCCAAGGGAATTCAGAATCAGAATTCGAATTGAAAACAATTTGAATTAAAAAAAAAGGTTTTTATTTGCATAGTATATACTATATACTGTAGTGTGTGAGAATTCTCTGACAGCCATGTGTTTATCTTCAAGTAAAGTGTTTTCTCAACAGTTTTACAAAGTGTCAACAAAGAGTCAATGAATACTATCATGTCACTCAGGATACAGGTAGGCCTATATCACAGTTCACAATGTTGAAAGAGTCTAATCAGAGAACAAGGATTCAAGAGTAAAAAGCAATGAAGACTGACAAGGCAATTCATATAAATATTGGGGCCTAGAATGAAATGAGCAAATTATCATCTCTGCAAGCACTAGCTGGCTGATTTATTTAGGCCTACAGTTGATTAACTACTCATGCCCAGTCAAAATAATAATGCTCTGTCAATAAAGTAATTTAAATTACAGTAATTAAGATGAGGTCTCAAATATACTATCTGGAAAGTCATTTTACTTCAACAGCAACAAGAAATGTAGGCCTAGTTAACTTTTCAACAGACAAGAGCATGTCTTGATCAATGTCCTGAGTCAATAAGAAGTCCTTTGTTCTCAAGAATACACACCTGTTCCCCCTTGCCATTAACACTTGGGTGTTTTGATCTGCCACATGTTTCGGGACCCCTGATCACTAAGGGTTAATGATAGGGAATATAGATTAAAAATGACTTCATATTATAAAATAGTACATAATAATATAAATGATTATTCCTAGGAAATATTAAATATTACTAGCGACTTCTGAACCCTTGAATTCGGAAAAAAATGGATGAAAAAAAAACAGAACTCGAAATTTTCGAGGTCGGCTAAATTTGAACTTGAACTCGAAACTAGGAAATTCGAGTGCTCGTACACCCCTTATTTTTTGGAAAGTAGTAGTCGTTTCCAGGTTCACTTATCTATAAGTATCTCCTGTGATTTTTTCAGTCATGGTTAAATGCAAAGCTTGTCTCTCCTGATGACGCACTAACGGCTCTCACACCCGTTTCTTCGTTGTGTTGGCATCCTGTAGCTAAACTTGTGAACAGCAACAGAAACAAAGACCCACAATGCAACAAACCTGTTGACACATCATCAAGGTAAACATGTTGTAGGCCCTACTTATTTTAATCAGTCATATATAGGCCTACCGGTGGTGCATTACCGTAATTATATGTTTGTGTGTTCAAAGTTGTAGTACGGGTACAGTAGTAGTAAATTAATTCAATTATTAATGTCAAGATAGATACTACTACAGTATACGGTAGACAAACACTGGAATACATTTCATTGTCAGTTACGGTATATAACTAGTTAATTTTAAAATTTTAAAATTGTAACAATTGTAACATCTTCCTCTGTTTAGCTTAAAGTCTGTAGCTGCCAACAACCCCATGATGAAATGGCTACAGAGTGGAGTCAAGAAGCCTGCTGGTGGTAACGTGAAGACCGAGACCAGAACCGAAACAGTGATTGCGACAGTTACTGGCACAGCGATTAAAGCAGAGATAGAGTACAGTGAGGTACGCATCTCTGCTGATAGAACAATCAAGATTTCTGATGCTGATGTGAAGACACAGGAGAAGTTATCATGCAAGCGGCCAGTTGAGATTGACTCCAATGTGAAGATAGATGAGACATGCAGTCGGCAAGCAGAGAAGAAAAGCAAGCCTAGCACGAAGTAACCAACACAATTTCCATTTGGATAAACATATATGGGTGATGTGAGTGTAATCAAATTATATTGCGGGCCTCTATACTGTATGTACAAGTGAAATATGAAATAGGGAGTCGAATCGACAACATGATCAGCACCTAATAGTTTTTTTATATGTTACCGTAGTTGCGTTGATTACCACCTGATAACTCCACTTCTGGCTCTAGATAAGTCAGTTTTGACTTTTAATTGATGTACTGTGATAAACTGAGATAAAGGGGGGGGGGGGGGGGGGGTATAACCTACAAGCTATATGCCGTAGTGATTTGTTTTAGTTGAAGTTTGTTCAGACTGTGGAAGGGAAAAATAAGTCACTTGAGAATAGTACAATGTAATACAGTGCCATTGATTGTGTTGAAATACTTTATATTCAATATTGAAATACATAACAACAACAACAACGTAAATACAGTATTAGTTTTCATATTTATTTTGAAACAGAGCATAAAACCCATCGTACAAATATAGTAGTACCGTAAGTTTAGGTCTACTCGAGTTTTGTGAGTGGCAAAAGTTGACTTTTGGGCTATTTGTCAACATTTTCATTTTAGCTGCATACAATCAAGTAAGTAAGTGTATTCTTCCTAAGAATTTTTAAAATATGACCCAAGTAATAAATACAGGCTGTATTGGAAAATAACTGGAAACGTAGCGAGTGAGCCAAAATCATTTATTTTTAGAACACAAATGAAGCAAATACAAAAAAAGCTACACATTGTTACCACAATAATAATACAAAAATAATTGTTACAAGTGTGATATTTATTCGGGTTAATATAGGGCTGGAAATAATTACACAATGCACAGGTTATGTGTTAACGTACTAGAACGCTTTATTTGACACTAGTCTTTCGAAACACCACGGTCACAGCTCACAAGTTGCCGTCTCAACTTTTGTATTCGAACTACTCTCTAGGCCCACCTTTCACGCTTGGGGTAGCTCGACCCATACCCTCTAACAATGGACCAAGCCCCTGGAATGTGGTAGAGGGTAAGTATACATGTTGAGGCATTCTCAAATACATCACACTACCCCCTCCTGTAAACAAGACACGACCCGTGTCTAACTGCATCTGTTACAAATAACTAAAATTTTAACTAAAACCCAGCTTGGTAGGATATCCGCTGCGTCCGGGTGCGCCTTGGATATCGTGGTGGCGTCCTCTCCACCACCTCTGCTGCTTGAAGGTTTGGTCTTGCAGCTCCATCTCGCCAAGGCACTCTTGGCCCTTGCGGCTGCAAAACTTCCTCCTCGGTAACATCCTCCCCGGCAACATCCTCCCGCTCGACAATTTGAGGGGCAGGCGCTAGTACCTCTGGTAGCTGATTATCCGGAGGTGGCTCAACAACGATAGGGATCTCCGGATCAGGATCAGGTTGATTTAGATGGTCGCCGTCGTATACGTCAGGAAGTGTGACGAAACAGTAAGATTGCTCTTCTTCCTCTGAAGGCGCTTCTGTTTCTCGCATGAATGGTGTTGCTGGCCTCGGTGTCGCTTGTTGATGAGTATCTGGCACCACATCGGTTCCTTCCTCCTGGGCTTCGTATAGCTTCAGACGGTTGAAATGGACAACATCTCGTTTCCCTCGCCTTCCCTGCCAGAGAGCCTGAATCCGATAGGTCACATCAGACAAAACCTTCTTGATGACATAAGGTCCGTTCCAGGGGCGATGAAGCTTCGTCGTTTGTCCCCGTTTGACTGCAGTGTTGTGTAGCCAAACCTTGTCCCCGACTTTGAACGGTTGACCTGAGCATCTACGGTCATAGTTCGCCTTCTGGGTTTCTTGGGCTTTTCCAAGATTTTCCCGAGCTGTACGGTGAGCCGCTGCTAATGTCTCACGCAAGCCTTGGACGTACGATGTTTCGTTTTTCGACGATTTTTCAGGAGTACCAAAAATAACATCTAGAGGTAGCTGAATTTGCCTGCCAAACAACAAGAAATATGGGCTGAACTTGGTGGAGGCATGCTGGCTGGAACGGTAAGCCATCATAACTTGTGGCAGCATGGCATCCCAGTCCGTCTGACGCTCATTTACGAATTTACTGAGCATTGCAAGTAGTGTTCTGTTGAACCGTTCTACCATTCCATCTGCTTGTGGGTGGTATGGCGATGTCCTAGTTTTCACCACTCCCAGCAGGCTGCACATCTCTTGAAACAGATGAGATTCGAATTGTCTCCCTTGGTCACTATGTAGCTCAACTGGGGCACCGAAACGACAAACGAACTCTTGAACCAGCTTCTCTGCTACAGTCGCGGCTTCTTGGTTCGGTAAAGCGTATGCCTCTGTCCACTTCGTGAAGTGATCAGCTACCACAAGGATGTATTTGTTTCCTCGAGGGGACAGTGGCAATGGACCAAGAATGTCCAGTGAAACTCTTTGAAACGGGTACCCCGTACGATAGCTAACAAGAGGGGCTCTCGTGTTAGGTACTGGTGCTTTTCTGCTTCCACATTCTGGGCACTGTCTACACCAAAGATCGACGTCGTCCCGCATCCCCGGCCAATAAAACCTCTCCCTAACTTTCTCCAAGGTTTTCTGCAACCCAAGATGACCCCCGACATTGCTGGTATGGAGGCTCTTCAAGACTTCCGATTTTAAAACTCTTGGTATGATTAACTGAAGCCTGTCCGGTAAGTCTTCCTCCTCCCATCGCCGATACAATAACCCATCTATTAGAGAGATGCGACTCCATTGAGCCCAAAAACTCATGACCTCGGGACCGTGAGGTGAAACCTGATTGTGAGGTGGTTTTTCACCAGCGTCCAGCCACTTTGCAATGTGTCCGATAGCAGGATCTTCCCGCTGCAATTTCTTCAGCTCTGCTGACCCCCACTGAGGGGCCCAGGTACTCTCCACTGCTGCTGCCTGTTGTTCTTCTCGAATTCTTGACAAGCCATCCGCGTTGCCATGCAACTTTCCCGGACGATGCTGTGTCTTGAAATCGAATCCAGCAAGCTGGTCCAACCACCGAGCTACCTGCCCTTCTGGCTCCTTAAACGACTGGAGCCAACGAAGAGAATTGTGGTCTGTACGGGCTAGAAATGGTTTTCCATAAAGATAATGCCGAAAATGGAGAGCTGATTTTACTAGCGCTAACATTTCTCGGCGAGTAACACAATATCTCCGCTCTTCTTTTGTCAGTGAACGACTGAAGTAGGCAATAACGCGCTCCTGGCCGTCATGGACTTGACTGAGGACACCTCCTATTCCCGTATTGCTGGCATCCGAGTCCAATATGAAACTCAACTTCGGATTTGGGTAAGTTAATATTGGGCTCGTTACTAACCTGGCCTTAAGTTTCTTGAACGCATCATCACACTCTTCATCCCATGAATAGCGGACTCCCTTCTGAGTTAGCCGGTGAAGTGGTGCTGCAATGGTAGCATATTGTCCCACGAATCTTCTGTAATACGATGTCGTTCCAAGAAAGGCCCTAAGTTCTTCAATATTCTTCGGTATGGGCCATTTCTCAATAGCCTCTGTCTTAGCGGGATCTGTGGCCACTCCCTTTGATGAAATTATGAGCCCCAAGAATGGCACCTCAGGCTGCAGCAATCTACACTTCGAAGGCTTGATCTTCAAACCGGCTCCCCTTAGCCGTTCAAACACCTCTTGAAGTCAACTCAAGTGCTCATCAAAATCCCGACCGTAAACGATTACGTCATCAAGGTATACCATGCTGGTGTGCCACTGTAGTCCGGCTAGGACGACATCCATGAGTCTTTGGAAGGTGCTAGGCCCATTGCAAACGCCAAATGGTAAAACTCTGAATTCAAACAAACCCCCATCACCAGTGGCAAAGGCTGTTTTCTCGCGGTCTTCGGGAGCGACTTCACACTGCCAGTAACCGGACGTTAAATCTAGGGTTGAGAAGAGTCTCGCATTAGAAAGTGAGTCTAACATGTCCTCGATTCGAGGAAGAGGATACGCATCTTTCCTAGTCAAACTATTCAACCGACGATAGTCGACACAGAATCGAGCGGAACCATCCTTCTTCCTGACGAGGACCACCGGAGAACACCACGGGGACGTCGATGGCTGGACGATGTTATTAGTTAGCATCTCGTTCACGACGCTTCGCATCTCCTCCCGACGGTGAATGGGGACTCTTCTTGGAGGTTGGCGTACAGGTATGGAATCGCCAGTATCAATGCGATGATAGGCCAGTGACGTCCTCCCTAGGTCATCAGGGGTCCAGGAGCAGACATCTGGGTATGAATTTAGGAGGGCTCTCAATTGTTGATCTTCTTCACGAGACAAGTGCGAAGAGTCAAGGTTAAATAAATCTGACGCCGAAGACGTCGGCTGAACAAAGTGATTCCCTACAGTAGCAACTTCGCTAGGTGGGAGCCACTCCAAAAACTCTCCAATCGTGGTACCCTTGTATATGGTGACAGGTTTATCAGAAGGGTTGAGAAGCCTCACAGGGATATCTTCTATATTTCCGAGAGCCAAGACACGGGCAGCCAAAAGTCCATGTTTTTCTGCAAATGATGGCGATGGTTCCAGAATACCAAACTCGCACATCATTTCAGAGAGTCTCCCACGCATGAGCATCTCGTGTCCTCCCGGGACAACAGTTGTCTCATTAGCTGACACGTGGCATACCTGTTTTTCTTGTCGTCCGCTCAATGCTGTCAAAGTTTTTCCCAATTTCAATTGCTCTGACGACATCAGCACGTCTCCAGAATGCTTCCGTAAGAAATCCGCTCCCAACAGACAAAGTTGGGTTATATTTCCTGTCACAATCATTGGATGAATGTACTCTTGGCCATTAATAGTCAAACAGACATCCAGTTCTCCGTATGTCGCAATGGGTGCTCCGCTAGCATTGACGATCTGGTGGTTTCCTTCACGTAAGTTTCTGGAGTCAAGTGCCGTCCTCCAAACGTCCTCGTGTAGAAGAGTAACAGCGGCCCCTGTGTCGACTAATAGTTGAATATTCATCGATCCAATTTTACCTTTCACATAAGCAGCGCTATAAGCCGTCACAGTATTGATCATTCCTGGATCCATACTGATAACCTCAGCTGAAGGCCAGTCCACTACATGGCTGGCCTCTGGCCGTTTCCCGACATCGGAGGGGCAGGGACAGATTGGGAAAACTGCGGATAAAATACTGTTGAAGGTTGGATCGAGTTAGAAGGGAACTGTTGGGGAAATTGTGGTTGCCACTGAACAGGTTGGATATAACCTCCATTCCTCGGGCAGGTAGATTTACGGTGGCCATCTTCTCCACAGGTCCAGCATCCTCTGGGGCCCCGTGTCCTAGTTCTCTGTTGTTGGCCCTGCTGACGTGGTTTCTCTTGGGCGGAGACCAAGTTTTGTACAGCTAACGTCATGCTTCGCATGGCAGCAGCGTTCTCCCTGAGCATTGACTCCAATGCACTCGAACTAGTTACTGAGGCGACGTTGTTTGCCTCAGAGCCTGCGGATTCACCACCAATTGAATGTACTCTGCTAGGGGTGATTCGAGATGTGGCTTCAACTTCCAATGCAGCTTCTTGTTGCATTGCCGCGCTAAGTGCAGCATCGATGCTGGTTGGCGCTCCTTGACGTACCAGTAATCTGATATTTGCTGGTAGGGCATCGACGAAACGATCCAGGGCGAGTTCTGCCTGAGCATCGGATTGCAACGATGGGTAGGCTCTCGTCACTTGGTCTTTAAGGAAAGACGCTAGAGTGGTCAATGGCTCTCCTTTCTCCCATTTTCTCCCAGAGAACAGAAGTTTCTCTAGGTGTACTCTCTCTACCGGCTGAAACTTCTTCTCCAAAGCAGAGGTGAGCGCATCGTAGTCTTGACGAGTGGCTAGCGGAATGTCTTTATAGGCAGCCAGAGCACTACCTTTCAAACTAATGCCCAAAACCAAGCACTTCTTTCCTCCTGTCCATCCATTCAGCTCACAAACCAAATTGAATTGCAACAGGTAATCCGGCCAGTTACCTCCACTAAACTTTTCTGGCATAACAGCTGACATGATGTATATTCTTAAAATAGTGTTGACTTGCCGCTGGTAATATAATTTAATGAACAGAATACCACTCTTCACAATGTTACTCTCTAATAAATTACCGGACCTCACGCCACTGACACACGAAATATAGTACCCGACGCTACGCCACTGGAGATTTTTTTTAAATTTATTTTCCCGCGGATTCTTGTCTTTCAGTTCCGATAAGCACTAATAACCACTACAGATGTAACACGAAGAAGAAATTAAAATAAACGCGCGAAATATTGCACTATTGTTCATAAATATATACAATAACCACTATAGTATATAAAGTCATCCAGGTCCATAGTCACAGAAATAAATATAATACAAAAACGCACGAAATTAGAACACTAGGTACTCACTCACTGTTTGTATGTGGTCGAATCTATATTATTTCCGCCGCTGTCACCAATGTGATATTTATTCGGGTTAATATAGGGCTGGAAATAATTACACAATGCACAGGTTATGTGTTAACGTACTAGAACGCTTTATTTGACACTAGTCTTTCGAAACACCACGGTCACAGCTCACAAGTTACCGTCTCAACTTTTGTATTCGAACTACTCTCTAGGCCCACCTTTCACGCTTGGGGTAGCTCGACCCATACCCTCTAACAATGGACCAAGCCCCTGGAATGTGGTAGAGGGTAAGTATACATGTTGAGGCATTCTCAAATACATCACACAAGTATTACAATCACCTTTTATTACCAGCGTGACTTTACTAGTTTCTCTTCACAGAGTTTTTACCAAAAGCTACCAACATGCGTGCTCAAAAACAACAAACGTAGCGATAGAGCCAAAACTATTCGAATTTTTATAACACGAATAAAGGAAATGCACAGAAGCTACAAATTATTCCTACAATAATAATACGTTTAATACATGTAAGATACAACAATAATTGTCACAAGTAGGCCCATGATAATATATTATAATATTATATTATAATATAATCATAATATTGTGGGTAAAGCAAAAATAGTAGAATAAGGTAATATAGTATGCCCTTTAAGTAATTGTGTAGGAAAAAATAGAAATTATTAAAACATAAGATGATTAATTTACATGAGAAAAAAAAATATTCACTTTACTTGTAAGGTGTATTTTTTATGTTTGTATTATGTGCAAATCTTTGAAAAAATAAATCTATCCTAATCTCTTTTTACCCGCATATTATGACATTCTGGCATAATTTCATGTGCTGCATGCTGCAGGCTTCATCCCCATTATCTTTTTGCACACCACTTTTGTCAGAGAATCGAAAGCTTCAATCTGGTCATCCTCATTGTAGACCTGCAAGCAATAACATGCCAAGGTGTAGGCTGACATTTTTGATGATAATTTTACACAGTAATTAATTTAAATTATTATTTAGCAATCAAAGCTTCTATAGGGCTGCTAGGGGTACTCTAAAAATTAATAGGCCCAGTTTTTATTTTTCACCAAAATATATGAAAGATGGAAATGAGTTATAGTTATATAGATATCAATATGTAACAAGAAAAAAGTAAAAAAAGAACATCGGTTTGTTGTTACACAGTGATTGGACTACAAATTGAGAAATTATAGATTTTCACCGTAGAGTTTAATGATAAAATACATGTCTCCTACATCTTAACAACTATTTACAACCTATAATATGTTAAATGTTGATGAATTTATGAGTTGCAAGTTGAAACATTTTAATCTGAATATAAAATGTAACATTGATTAAAAAAAAATATATGTAGCTACCGGTAGATACTAGGTAGCGGCAATCAATGGTAGCGGGCAGAACCGGAAGAATTAGAGCATATTGGTTGCTAGTCATTTTTCGTTATTCTCAGGTTACTACACATTTCTTGTTGACTTTATTAGGTCTATACATTAAAACGTATAACCAAATCAAATGTACAAATATGTTGATGCAAAATATCAGGATAATCAGGAGTATATTTGAAGTCAAATATCACAAAATTTCATGTTCATCACAAAGTTGAATGAGAAATATTATCAAAATGTTTATTTAAAGTTTCAACGTCAAATTTAAAATACATTTCCATTTGAAAGCAAAATGTAAAAGGTTAGCAAAAAGTTACATGTATCGTTTTACAGCGTGAGCTTACCTGATTGAATTCTACTTGAGGCACGAAGCCTTCGTTGGGATGCAATGTTATAGCTGGATAAGCTGCATGTGTCCTGTGTCCATGTCCGACTAATAGTCTGTCTCCTTCCACACCCATATAGCATTTGTGTATTGTTGCTAATGTTTCGGGTGCCAACAGTTGTGAACACTGAAACAATTATTGGTTAAACATGACAAATAATTCACATGATTTAAAATAACAAATACACAAATGGTTAGCACTAATTAATCACCTGTTAATGAATCATCTGAAAATTATAATAGTTTAAAAGATTAAATATATTCCAGTCTAGGCCTACATGTATGAAATGATTCTAACGTACATTATAATTACGATTGCTGTTCAATATCCAAATTCCAAATGATATAAAAACTTGAATATCGAACACGTTTATCGATTGTAACGAAATACATCGAAATGTTCAATGGAATGAAAAAATCAGGGACTCGAAGTGACATCGAAATCGAAATTAATTGATATTTTTGTGGAAGTGGAATCGAAATTAAAATTTTTAATCCATGTTCATGAGAACTGGAATCGAAAAGGAAATTAGTATTCTGAGATTGTTCGAAGTAAAATCGAAATTGGAATCGATAAAAATTTTTTTCATCATAATTTTTTATTCTAGTCGAATGGATTATTCAATAAGTAATTTTATACTCTGTTATTATATGTAGATAAAGCTGGTAGTAAAACTTGACATTACAGGGTGAGCTCAAAACCGCCGAGCAGTTGCGACGTGTGATGGGTATATGGTGGAACAGGGATGGTTTCAGAAGAACTTCGCCAACACTAAACCTGTCTGTAATACCGCTCTCGAACACGTGACCAAGTGCACCTGTGAAGTGATGGTTATTGAATGCTGGAAATTCTATACAAGATTCATAATGGAGAGATTATCTTTTCACCAAATCGAATACATTCTCGACCTACGACTTTTTGTGTTTCAACTCGTATTCCTGTACGGCGGACTGCAATACCAATACAATTAAAGAACTATAGTTTGGGATAGAATACAATTAAGTAAGGCTTATGAAAAACTAGAATTTAAATAGTGATTGAAATCAAAATCAAAATTGAAACTAATGTGAACAAAATAAGATATCATGGATATGATACTTATGAATCAGAGGTACGTATTAATATGACGGTTATTCATTTGAGAGTAGGCGTACAATTTCATTTATACTAGGATTGCTGTTACTTAGTTATTGCTAACTTGAAGTGTTTGCAGTTTTTTCAATCAATATTCATCGTTGTTTTGAATTTATCGAATAGTGAATATTTAAGTCCTAAAAATATCAAATCAATTGAATATATTGAAACCAAATGGCAACGCTAATTATAAAAGATGAATGAAGACTTCTTAAGAAATATTTGAAGTTTTCTTAGTAAACCAGTAAATCATAACTAAATCATAATTCTAATTGTTGAAATAACATTGTGAGGGAGTTGAATAGCAACAGGGAACTAGCAGCTTGCCTTGTTGATGTTTTGAGGGGTTCGTGCCAATAATGTACGCCTACGAATGCACAGGTGTCGCAGAGTTTTATTGTTATTTGTGAATTTTTTGAAGTGATCGTGGTAAGCTGCTGCTTTGCTTTTTTTTTCAATATACTTTTCCAATTTACTAGGCACTGAATGACATTCGTTTTGATCGGCAATCGGAATTAAAATGGGGCCTACCCTCATTTCGTAATTTATACCTTCCGAATGGAAGAAACAATTATCGTTGCTGTTTGTTTAAAATTTAAAAAATCGATGGAGAATAAAAAGAGTCTAGAAAATGAGTATCTACGTTTTTTGTTTGGGTTAATATATGGGTACCGTAGCTACCCATATATTAATCCAAACAAAAAACGTAGATACTCATTTTCTAGACTCTTTTTATTCTCCATCGATTAGGCCTCCTTATATTTAGTGAACAAATTAATGACGTACTGCTGCTCCTAATGTGTACGGTTTTGACTCCAACATGATGCATCTGACAAACGCAACTGCTCTATACGCATCACACTCTAAAGCCTTCAGTCCACATGATTGTAGTTTATTGCCCAGATACTCTTCTATGCCATGCTGAGAATCAAACCTCCAACCTGATGGCCAGTTACTTAATCTTAAGTAGATAGTAACTTTCACAGCCATCTGGAAACAAAACACTAAATAAGTCTCTCCTTCATCGAGCAATGAATGATTCGAACAAGTTTGAGCAACAATTGAAGCGCTCGGTTAAACGTGTGCTCTCAGCCTTACTCCCGAGTTATGTGAAATTTGAGAAAAATCTGAAAATTTTCTAAAATCTCACAGAAAACAGGACTAAGCGTCCAGTACGAGGGTGTGCCATATACTACGAAGACAGTTCACGCTCGTGGCAGAACGAGATTCAGTTTTACGTTAAAACTTCTGAATACGCCTGTGTCTAAAACTAATATGAACTTACGATCGCTAGAAAAAGAGCGACAAGAGGGCTTCATTGTGATTGGATTTTGCCAGCCCGCATCTCGCGCTTTCTTGCGTTCGGTACTATATACTAATTGCAGACATAGGTGAAGAGATGAAGATATGTACAGGAAATTGAATCTCGTCCTGTCATAGGTTTGAAGTGTCTCGGCAGTATCTTTACCTTTTATTTTTTTATATTAACAACCAAACGTGATACAAAATCACTGTTCCCCAATTAAGGCTTTGGAGGGAAGATAGGATCGTTCATACGGGGCATCAGAATGGCGATCTTACCATCCTAAAGAATGATTAATAATAAGATAACTATTTCAACAAACAATAAATCTTGAGTTAATAATTTTAGGTACTGTATAGACAACAATTATAACATTTACATTGGTGAGAAAAAATCTTGAATCTTATTATCTTGATCATCTTTTTCTGCTTATTCTTGAACCTTAATGAATACAAGTATTCTTGAATACTTGAATATTTATTACAAAATTGATAATTTAGTTTATATTACCTATATTACCTATGAACGAACAAGTGACAAGAAAAATTCTTTCAATTTGTTTTTATTGTCAAAGTCAACACATTCCCTTCAGACATCCATGAGTCGGCCCACCTTCTTCCACTGGTGGTATAGATATGGTTAAACTCTAACAATCACAATCCCATACCATATCTAAGTACCAGTTCTAATGGATAGCTGGTCAATTCTCTGTAAATCTGGAGACTTGGCAAATGGATTATATTATTAAATCATGGGCCAGCTGATTGATGTAGACAATAAGAAGACGTATTTTTCTTCGTAGTCAGAAGACAGCAGCTTCGACCTTGGTAAAACAGCGGGAATTAGAAAGAATGATGTAAAATGTAAAAAAAACTATTTTTCTAATTTTTTTCGAAATAACCCGGGTGATTTAAGCGGGTACCCGCTTCCTAATCCGTTACCCAAAGGCCTATCACTAGTTATTTTCTTTTGTGACATTATTAGGCCTATATGCATTTTGCTTGGGGCACAACACTGAAAATATGTTTTTTTTTTGATTTCACCTTTTTTTTCTTTTCAATACGGTAATTAATTTTATTCTATATCCACTTTTTGGGCTACTGAAGAAATAACGTGAATTAATTCACTGGTATAATTTATATTAAACTTTTAACGAACCAAATTGCTTTATAATACATGCATTGACCCCCGTGAAGTTGGCCACGCACATGTGCGAAATCAAATTTTGACAAATGTCATTCGTTAGTGCATCGTTAGTGCAGGTTAGTGCCGCAAATAAAATCGTTAGTGCTATTATAGTGCTGGCACTAATTTACCAAATACATGTGCGGGGCCAACTTCACGCTGGCCCCGCACATGATCGGAAAATGGAATTTTTTGACGTCATCATCTTATATTGTGTTAGTGCTCGTTAGTGCCGCTAATTTTATCGTTAGTGCTGTACTGGTTTGGAGCAAAAACGACCTAAGTCATGTGCGGGGCAGCCCCGCACATGAGCAATTATAGCATTTTTATGGCATGTAAATTAAGGTCTTCGTTAGTGCTGGTTAGTGCCACAAAAATTATCGTTAGTGCTAGTTTAGTTTGGTCACAAATAAATGTCAAAAGTCGAGATATAATATAGCGCCGGTGCTATCTATGTGCGGGGCCAACTTCACGCTGGCCCCGCACATGATCGGAAAATGGAATTTTTTGAAGTCAGCACCTTGGATTGTGTTAGTGCTCGTTAGTGCTGCTCATTTTATCGTTAGTGCTGCATTGGTTTGGAGCATATTGACCCAAGTCATGTGCGGGGCAGCCCCGCACACGAGCAATTATAGCGTTTTTATGGCGTATAAATTTAGGTCTTCGTTAGTGCTAGTTAGTGCCACAAAAATTATCGTTAGTGCTAGCTCAGTTTGGCCACAAATAAATTCAAAAATCGATTAATAATTTAGCGACGGTGTTATCTACGTGCGGGGCAAAAGCAATTATACACATGCGAACATGAGCAATTATGGCATTTTCCTGTCACACGGAATAAGGTATATGTTGAAGCTGTTTAGTGCCACAAGAATTATCGTTAGTGCTAGCTTAGTTCATCCACAATTCAATTCACAAAATCGATATGTAATTTGGCGATGGTGCTATGTGCGCAGCATCCCCGAAGATGAGCAATAATGGCGTTTTTATGCTCTGGAAAGTTTGGTGGTAACTACTATTTGTTCGACTAGTATTGAATAGGGACCCTGAGAAAATTTCTTAATTTTTTGCTGTTAACTGTAAATTTGTTAATATATTACCTTTAACTGAACCTTTACCTTTTCACTGAATTTGTAAATAGAACGGAACTACTTTTAGCATTGCTGTTTTCACATTGCATAAGAAAAGGTGCGCATTATGAAGTATCACTTATATCAAACCAATCATTGGCATTATGAAGTACAGTGTTCAGCTTGAGAGGCATGCCTACATCACCATAAGTAATAAAGGTGGAGTCGTCTGCAAATAATGTGACGTTGCTATTATCAGTATTACGATCTAGGTCATTTATATACAGAATTTAAATCAATGGGCGAAGGAAAGATCCCATGGGGAATTCCATACGTGATTTCACCTTCTTGAGAAATAATTTCATCTTTATCATCATTTGCATAATTGTAATTCATTTCAACCTTTTGATATCATCTATTAAACATGTAAGATTCATCGAGTTTATCTATTTACCTAAGTTTACCCAAGTTTCCCTAAATACCTTCAGTGAAGGTGAGGAAATCCATGAATAATCCATGAATATTGGATGACTTGTGGAGGGTGTTGTATAATCTATCCAGAGTTGTTGCATGTACGAGAGTGAATGAAGGAAATTCTAACTGTGTTATATTATGATATTTCATTTTCCCTACCGCTAGGCAAAATCGTCCTGAAAATCCATGATAATTTATCCAATATTCATATACTTTAGAAAGAGTTGAATTACCTGTTCTGATGCAGCTATACATATTGCTAAGACAAGAAATTGAATCACCAACATTTTGTTGAACTTATTTGAGTTGTATACTGAGTTTTGCAGGATGATTAGCTGATGGGAATAGAGCACACCTTCCCAGATAACTGTAGATGTTGAACTGTTATAATGTGTTATATGCAGTTCTCTGATAACTCCCGAGTATAAATACTGCTGCATGTCTTTGTTACGTAACATTGATGTTATTGACATAGGTCAGTTTACCATGGGGACATTCACCCAGGAACAGCGTTTACGGAGAATAACACAAACTCTAATTTACCCTTTGATCTCACTTCATAATGTGCAATTCTCGGTGGCGCTTTATCAAGTTTTAGTACATGAATTTGTTAAAAAAATCATATTTAAATTTACCGATTTGTTCACGGCTTACATGATCAGTTACAGGACCAGTTACAAGAGGATACTAATTTTGTTTGGAGGGTGAATTGATTGGAACAGTGACGTGGAAAAGGGCTACTCTCCACCGCCCATTCACTATTCCGGTCGAAAAACATTCCACTTTTTCTCATTCAAATGGCAATAATATGCCATCAATCAATTTTAACCGATAAGATATAGATATTGCATGCAATTATCTTTAATTTTATTGTCATGAACTATATTTGTATTTTTAAGCCTTTCATTTGTTTCAGACATATTTTGACGAAGGAGGCTCCTGTCAGGAAAAACTAGTAACTTCACAAAGCTCCTGATACAAACTCGAAGGCAACTATTATCTGTTCGACTAGTATAAGGGACTCTGATTTTTTTTTCAATTTTACGTGCTGTTAATTACGTTGCTGTTAATTTCAATACAAATTCATGTACCGTAATAGTATTTTTTACAACTATATGAGCCATCTTTATACCAATCAATGATAATTAGTAATTTCCAGTGAAATAAACAATAAACACAATAATTCAGGTGCATTATGCTGAAAGAGGCATTGAGTTAATTGAGTGTAGAGAACTACGATATTTTCAGGGCGATATTATTAAATTAAACACTTTGATCGTCACTATGGCAACAACCGCACAGACTTCATTAGTGCTACGTTTGAACATTATGGTTTGATACCTCGATGGGTTTGACCGTTTAATATGACAACATGAATTGACCACTATTACCATGAACTTCAAACACTTGTATGTGCACATCCAGCACTCGAGTCTCATTCTACTATTCTCTTCGGAACAATTCTCTGACAAATTTATTTATAATTTTAATTATTTTTTGCCAATGGCATAAATGAGCATACATTTATATGTTAGTAACTCCGAATTGAGAATATAACTCCATTTCACATTTCACATTCGGTCCTGGTACAAGTATAGACCCTATACAATTGGGGATAATGTGGGTAAACTTATGTTTTAATTTCTATAACCCGAAAAAACTCAAACAATTAAACCAATCAATGGAGCAACCAATCATTCATCAATAAATCACCTTGATGACCTATTGGACACAGTCCAAATAGTGGAAAAATTGGAGGTTGGGACTATGGAACTAATGGGAATGAATACAAAAATTTTAGATATTTTGTCTGAAATCGATATCAAGGATAATATTAATAATTTTCCATTGACACACAATTTGTGTGAAAGGAGTTTTAATTCAAACCCTTCTGGCATTTCGATTTTTTTTCAAGGTTCTTCATTAGTAAATAAAATTAGATGGACAGTGATCGTAGACCCTATATATGGCCTAATTGTGGGACGAGTATATGGAAAATAAATTGGATAATCAATAGACATAATTGTTATGTTCTTATAAATTATGTGAGAATAGATCAAACTTATCAATGAACCTTACTAATCAGTGATCTGAGGTTGATAAATGAAGTTATGAATTGATGGGACGGATTAAAAACAGGAGTTAGTTTAGTTTTAGAGCCGTTCAAAAAAATACAAATCAACAGATTTCATAGATCTTTGAGATAGGCCTATATAATTATACGATACCAGTACAGGTACATTCTTGTTGATTTGGTTCATTTCTGTACATATACTGTACGATATACACTATCTACAGGATGATAGACTATCTTTAGAGAAAGGAAAGACTGGAGACTTGAGAAGGCTGCAATATTTGTTCAATCACTTTTAATTGCACCTCAAATTCTAATAAGTCACACTATATCACTCTTGTTGGCAGGGGCGCCGACTCCGTGGGTGCTCAGGGTCCAGAGCACCCGTCGGATCTTTTCGAGGGGTGCAGAGCACCCCTCGAAAATTTGGCTCAACCAATATATATAATTACGAATTTGTATGTTTCAATAAATTTCCGGCAAATTTAACGTTTTATTTTTACTTCCATAATATCAATAATATGTCAATGTTGTTGTTTTGAAGAAGCATTTCTTTAGCAAGAAATAAGAAGAATATTTAGAGCCTTTTCTGATCATTACTCGATTGCCGGGAGGGAGGGGGCCGGAGAGAGTCATAAATATATACATTTTTCAAGAGAACCGATATACTAGTCATTGTTATAATGAACATATGTTAACCATCCTTGTTGCTGGAACATTTTATTGACACTCTTTAAGGGTAATAAACCCTTGCGTTGACCATCTATGCGTTGACGATTTGTTCAACTATACTGTAAGTCACGTATTTCTTTTAACTCAAAGCTTTGAACACAAGGTATATTGTCTATGTCTTTTCGCGTGAATTTCAGTATAGCATAAAACTTGAGTTTTCATTCATGACGTTTTCGTCCCTCCCGACTCTTGGTCCTTTTGGTAGATAGGCATATTATATTTGTCGAATGATGTTCATATTGAGAAGTCACGAAGAAGGATTAAGTGCGCGTTAGTACTAAATATCACAGTGGAAAAATATTGGCATATTTGTTAAATATTTAGCAAAATGTGTTGATGGATCTCATGATGGAACGCATTCCCATTAGATTGTGCAGTGAGTAAAAAGAGTGGAAACATGAAATAATGCGGTGATCGAAAGATAAGTGGTAGTTTCGTTGCTGTATTGGTAAGTCTCTGCATGGCCAACTCAATAGTATGGCAATAATATTACCATCTTATTTGTTGTCATTTTTTACATATATTTCAAGATTCCTAAATATTATCTGCTTCGACAACTTCTAGAATACTCAAGCAGGGACGTCGTTAAAACTTAAAAGGGGGCCAAGGTGGGACGCGTGTCCCACCAATCGACATTTGCACCCCACCAAAAATGTATTTATTTAGAAATCGCGGAAATAACTTCGAAAATGTCCATGATTGAAATATTGAAATAACGTTGAAAATGTCCATAATGGTTCAATCTAGGACTCCTAAACTGCTTGTGAATCGCAAAAATCACTTTAAAAAATGACCATATTTCAAAAAATTCCCTGCATGGCTTTGCTGGTGGAGATCGAAAAATTAACTTCGAGAATATCCATGGAGGTTCAATTATTGGACTTCAAAACTGTATGTAGATCGCAACAATTACTTAGAAAATAACCATATTTCAAGAAAATCCCTGCGGGGCTTGGGGAAGGAATAGCAAAATCAATTTTCAAAAAGTCCATAATGATGTCTTTGTTATTATGAAAGTCTTCTTGAACTAATCAAGATTCCATTTACTTCTCATAGATGCATTTTTACTGTTTACCAGTTATCAATTTTGAAGAGTTTGATTATCATTGTGAATACAACTGGAATTGTACTGTCAATATGTATTGTTGTTCCTGTCCATAAATTCATTAAATCAATCAATCTTGTAATGACAATGTACTTATTGTGTTGTTCCCCATATCTGAGGGTTGTATCCTAATAATACATCATTCAGTGTGAAATATGTTATAACTCACTAGGAATCAGGGTATTAAATTCAATCTAATTCAGTAGCCTAGTTTGATTCAGTAATGCAAATTATTGAAATGTGAGTAATTTATCTAGGACAAAAAGGCTTTTTCTCGTCAAGCTTATATCCATTACAGATTAGCACAACTGCATCTAGTTAAACATAATATGACAAAAAACAAACTTCATGGTATTCGATATCAAGCCCTTCCACATCAATTTCCGGAGACTGTCAACGCTAGCAACTCAGCTACCTAGAAAGTTATCGAGATATTTGAGAATTTACTTGTGTCAGGTGGAATACCTGTTGGGGTATTCTGCTTCCCTGGTACTTGAGTTAATTTTCCACGAACAAAAGTATTCAAGCAAATTGGTCAACAGTCCAGTATTCCTACCAGGGTAGCAGAGCAATCGACAGGTCGAGTTTTATTTATAATTTCATCTTCAAGTATCTCGACAACTTTGCAAAATTCATATGTCCAGGTAGCTGAGTGGCTAGCGTAGACGATTTCGGATAGTGGTCCGGAGTGGCTCGCTATCGAATCCCATACAGAGCTACTTTTTTGTTATATTTCACTCAACATTTAATTAGATTAATTCAGTAATGAGAGTTATTACAGTGTGATTAATTTATCCAGTGAAGAGAGGAATTATCTCTGAGCTAATGTCCATTGAGGATTCGTACCATTGCATATGGGTATATTTAACAAAATATGACAGAAAAAAAGAAGTCCCCAACGGTATCCGATACCAGGACCTTTCGCATCGTGATCCGAATCCACCAACGCTAGCAACTAAGCTACCTAGACATGGAACATTTGCAAAGTTATTGAGATACTTGAAATGATATTTGAATTATTACCTAACCTGTTGGTACATTCTGCTTCTCTGGTAGGAGAACTGAGGTTTGAAAGATTATTTGAATTCATTTGTGTCAGGTGGAATACCTGTTGGGGTATTCTGCTTCCCTGGTACTTGAGTTAATTTTCCACGAACAAAAGTTTTCGAGCAAATTGGTCAACAGTCCAGTATTCCTACCAGGGTAGCAGAGCAATCGACAGGTCGAGTTTTATTTATAATTTCATCTTCAAGTATCTCGACAACTTTGCAAAATTCATATGTCCAGGTAGCTGAGTGGCTAGCGTAGACGATTTCGGATAGTGGTCCGGAGTGGCTCGCTATCGAATCCCATACAGAGCTACTTTTTTGTTATATTTCACTCAACATTTAATTAGATTAATTCAGTAATGAGAGTTATTACAGTGTGATTAATTTATCCAGTGAAGAGAGGAATTATCTCTGAGCTAATGTCCATTGAGGATTCGTACCATTGCATATGGGTATATTTAACAAAATATGACAGAAAAAAAGAAGTCCCCAACGGTATCCGATACCAGGACCTTTCGCATCGTGATCCGAATCCACCAACGCTAGCAACTAAGCTACCTAGACATGGAACATTTGCAAAGTTATTGAGATACTTGAAATGATATTTGAATTATTACCTAACCTGTTGGTACATTCTGCTTCTCTGGTAGGAGAACTGAGGTTTGAAAGATTATTTGAATTCATTTGTGTCAGGTGGAATACCTGTTGGGGTATTCTGCTTCCCTGGTACTCGAGTCAATTTTCCACGAACAAAAGTTTTCGAGCAAATTGGTCAACAGTCCAGTATTCCTACCAGGGTAGCAGAGCAATCGACAGGTCGAGTTTTATTTACAATTTCATCTTCAAGTATCTCGACAACTTTGCGAAATTCATATGTCCAGGTAGCTGAGTGGCTAGCGTAGACGATTTCGGATAGTGGTCCGGAGTGGCTCGCTACCGAATCCCATACAGAGCTACTTTTTTGTTATATTTCACTCAACATTTAATTAGATTAATTCAGTAATGAGAGTTATTACAGTGTGATTAATTTATCCAGTGAAGAGAGGAATTATCTCTGAGCTAATGTCCATTGAGGATTCGTACCATTGCATATGGGTATATTTAACAAAATATGACAGAAAAAAAGAAGTCCCCAACGGTATCCGATACCAGGACCTTTCGCATCGTGATCCGAATCCACCAACGCTAGCAACTAAGCTACCTAGACATGGAACATTTGCAAAGTTATTGAGATACTTGAAATGATATTTGAATTATTACCTAACCTGTTGGTACATTCTGCTTCTCTGGTAGGAGAACTGAGGTTTGAAAGATTATTTGAATTCATTTGTGTCAGGTGGAATACCTGTTGGGGTATTCTGCTTCCCTGGTACTTGAGTCAATTTTCCACAAACAAAAGTTTTCGAGCAAATTGGTCAACAGTCCAGTATTCCTACCAGGGTAGCAGAGCAATCGACAGGTCGAGTTTTATTTATAATTTCATCTTCAAGTATCTCGACAACTTTGCAAAATTCATATGTCCAGGTAGCTGAGTGGATAGCGTAGGCAGACGTTTTTTCTGCCACAAATTAAGAAAAGATTAAAGATTAACCTTAGTTCTAGATTGATCTAGTGAATATTCACGGTGAAAGTAGTTGCGGGTTCTATTTTGACCCTACGGTGAAAATTATCTTCCGTTATTGTACACCGAATGAAAAAGCGTTTGCTATTCAATATATTTATTGGTCGTTCAAGGTATAGGTAAATTAAAACAGTGTATTAGTTTTCTTTATATTTTATTGTACAATCTGGCATCATTAACTTGATAGGCCTACTATAGATGTAATAATAGAAATTATATGTTCAAGTAACTTAGAAATGTCAGTGTTTCATCCATGGAAACTAGAGAGTCGGTTAGGAGAGGATACTCATCCTTTTGCCTAGTTAGCATTCCTTCAAGTTATAACAGTTTGTGCATAGCTGTTCCTTTGAAAGTCACGAATCTATACGGAAATGCCGTTTAGCGTTGAAAAGCTATCAATGGGTTTGGGCGATGTATAAAATATGGGCTATAAGCACATCTATTCAAGCTATGGAAGTGGTATAAATGGAAAATGTATTTCAATACATAATATAGCTTAATAATATGCGTATCGTATGTGAGAGGGTATATGGCTATTATAAATGAAATGTTCTTTATTAAAAGAATTTCCAGTTCGAAGAAGTAATAATGATGAACATACCTATTATTAATACTTTTCTAGTTATAAGCTCCAATCAAAGCAGTAGAATTAATTGACAATAACAAGCATTTCTAATAAATATTAATATGGTTCATTATTATTTATTACGACTGCATAACAGATCCGCAGTCTACTTCATTTTCATAGAGTGCATTATTTGGTACATTAGTTCTGATCAGAGTGAGTATTCTTCAAACTTGCTACGTTTGCCAATAATGTTATACCATCATCATATGAACGATTACACCGAACAAACAAGTAGAAATACTCTCGTTTAATGCTTTCGCTTACGTGAAGGGGTTTTACTCTTTGGCCGTGCTGTTGTACGGCGGGGTGCTTGTGTTGTGGGGGGTCTTGTGGGTCTTGTGGGGGGTCTTGTTGGCGGTTTTGTCACAATTTGTTTGCTCGCTGAGACCCATTTATCAGTCAAACTTGGATTTGGTACTCGAGAGCTTTGAGTGGGAGCAACCCATCCTACTTGGGGCTTGGCAGCTGATGGCTGACTTTGTGCATTCCAGCCCGGTGCAGGGGGCTTCACGGGGGCAGAAGGGGCGACTGGTGCTGCTGCTGGTGGTGCTGCATAGGACAAACGCTGGTTGTCGGTTGGAGAGGATTGCTGAACCCCACCCGATGTATACGCTGGGTTGTAAGCCGGTTGCTTCGGTGCAGAAGGTACTTGCTGAACTCCACCTGCCCCATAGGCTGGATTATGGGGTGCAGTTTGTCCTGGATAGGGTTGGTTTTGCGTAGGAGGATATTGCTGAACTCCACCTGCCCCATAGGCTGAATTGTGAGGTGCAGTTTGTCCAGGATAGGGTTGGTTTTGTGTAGGAGGATACTGCTGAACTCCCCCTGCTCCATAGGCTGGATTATGAGGTGCAGTTTGTCCAGAATAGGGCTGGTTTTGTGTAGGAGGATATTGCTGGACTCCCCCTGCTCCATAGGCTGGATTGTGAGGTGCAGTTTGTCCAGGATATTGTTGGTTTTGTGTAGGAGGGAATTGTTGAGCATTGTACGCTTGTCCTGTATGAGTTTGTCCGGGATAAGTTTGTCCTGGATAAGATTGTGCTGGATAAGATTGTCCTGGATAAGATTGTCCTGGATGAGATTGTCCAGGATACGTTTGTCCAGGATACGTTTGTCCTTGATAGTGTTGTTGGGATCCACCCGATCCATAAGGGTTATAAGATTGTGATTGTCCGGGGTAGAACTGGTTTTGCGAAGGGTTGCCATATGGATTGTACGACCCTGGATAGCCGTGCTGCTTATTGCGGGAACTGCCCAGCGCGTACCCTCCTAGGGCTCCTGCGCCTGCGGCTAACAACGGGACGAGGAATCCAGATCCGGGTCGTTGCAGACCAAAGCGTGGTTTCTTGCATTTGTTCCTCAGTGAATAGCTGGACTGTTTCTTGCAGATCACTTCCTTGAATTCGTCGAAAGCTTCCGACTCGTCGTCAGCATTATACACCTAGTAAAACAATAACACATAGATATATAGATGGGATTGTAATATGGTGGTATGACTTGTTTAGTGAAATTGCACCTTCAGTGTAATAAGTGCTATAATGTTTACTGTGAGGAAGTGTATATAAGTGTACAGGATAATAAGGTAAACCATTCCAGGATTACGCAAATCCGTTGTTTCATGTATACCCAAATACATCTGCAAGCACATTTTTCTTTGATACGTTATAAGCCCACATTCTTGTGATTGATTTAAAAAATAATTCCAGTGGAGAAATCAATGTTTTTGATGGATGTGACATATTCTTCTTTCAATTATGAATGAGTATAATTGAACTTTTAACTATTAAACTGAACTACTGAAATATTGAACATTTCACCATCTTCGTTACAATTGCTCTGAAAGATCTGCATGATAAAATGGTGCGGGTCACGTCACAGTTGCATCCACCGGTACAACAGCTAGTATATGTACCAATGTGATACTTACCCCGTTAAAGGTCACTTGTGGCACATGTCCCTCGAATGGTACTAGACTTATCTTGGGCACAGCGACGTGAGTCTTATCGCCATACGCAGCAAGAATATCGTCACCTTGCGATGTGTTGTAGCATGTCTTGATTGCGCTTGTGATGTCAGCACTCAGACCTGAACCAGTGGCACACTGGAAGATTAAACATAAACACGTCGCTAGTACTGAGGTTTTTTATAGAATTTTATAGTATATGTATACGGATCGTCACGGAAACTGGCCGATCTTTGGGATATTGTATATAGCTGGAACGCAGGATCAACGATCATACAATTTAAAATTACTTTGAAGTAAATAATTTTATTGTCATCACGATTCTTACAAGTCTGCCCAAATTCTTTCAATTTTTCAACTCAATCCAATGAACGCAATAAACCAACTTCTGGCTCCGGATTGTTTTTTTTTCATTATATTTTACATAGAACAAATATAACAAACAAAATAAACAGTCTTCCACAAAGCCTCTCAAGGAGGCTTATCTGTGGCATAATCAGTTGTATCAAAGACTTGTAGAACATATAATTAAGTTAATTTTAGTATACAAGGTGCATAAGAGCCGGTTGTACCAAGTGATGATTAGTAAATTAAGCAAAAATTAGCAAATTAACTTGTTATCACCCTTGGTTACCTATGTTATGTTTGTACTTTAAGTAATGATTAACTAATTAATATTTAATCATCAGTTGGTACAATCGGCTCTAAGTGAATTTAATATTCAAGATTATGTGATTTAAGAATTCAAGATTGAAGATTTAAGATTCAAAATTAAAGAATTAAGTGTAATCAAAATTGCAATTGGTTTTGATATACTCAGATTTTTTAGCTTTATACAGAAAAAATGATGATATTTGAGTGAATATTTCAAGCATGAAATGAAATTGTAGCTAAAATCTAGTTTTGATTGTGAATAGTTGAAAAGTTCATCAAGATGATTCAAATAATAACTCGGTAAAATCTATACAAGTATCTCTGTTATTAATCAGTAAACTCCAAATAACCTGAATTTTCAAGATATAAAATAATATTTGCAATTATAGTCGAACGTATAATACTCACCGCTTCTAAAGCATCTTCCGGCTTAGCCACGCTCATAATACAGAAGATAAACGTGATCACCTGATCCGCATTGTGCTCTAAGGTGCCCATCTGATAGTCGCTAACATACGGTGCTGCCTCTTTGATCACGTTAACATCAGCTGGCGGGTTGTTCACAATCTCTTCAGGTATGATCACGCTTACACCTGTCTCATTACTTGGCATAACACCGCTGTTAGGGACAAGAACGGTCGAGTTCTCGCTGGTCGGTAGCGGTGCCATTTCTTGAACATTCTGTGGCGACGCTTCCGTTGTGCTTGGTACCGCTGTCGTGTCGGCGTCCCGACGACTGCGCGGTGACGCATCTGGTACACTTGTGCTGCTGCTTGGTACCTGAAAGTGAATATTTGTAGACTTGAAAATTGAAATTTATAGGTATTTGGCTTGTTTTTTAAAGAAATATACGAAAAATTGTACGAATATCTTTGGATCGTGATTATTGAATATTATTTGCTTAACGACCCCGCTAACAACTGGGTTATTTGTGTTTTGAATTAGTGGGTGATCCGGATGAATCATCTTATCTGAAACCCGCACCCAGCTTGACTTCACTTCTGAAACATTACATGGCAGGTATGTCCTTAATTTTTTTCTCTGTAGATGCATAGACTTATTGTGGTATGTAGATGTTATTACACGGATCTAATAACACGTATTTATACGTATAGGTCCACATGCATTTGTATTAAATGTCTTACATACAAGTGTTTGACTGTTTTCAAATGAGTACAACTTTGCTGAAATTTTCGTCCTAGCATATATTATATTCCCGTTTATAATTGATATCTCAAAAGCTGTCTTGTCCACTTAAGTAATTCATTCAGGAGAGAAACTTTTTTTTTCAAAATACTGGAGATGGTTAGAATTTTTTCCTGTTGATAACATCAAAACCTGATATGGAAGCATTGTTCCTCAATTAAGGGAACAACAATTGAAAAACACATTTTTCAAGAATAACGTAGGAAACTATCATTTTCATATTCGTATTCAAGTACTTATAGTAGATCCTACCAGAGGTTCATAACAATTCCCAACACATATTTGGAAAACTTGATTTACTTCAGTTAAAAATTGAATACTTGTTTTGGTAAACTTCAAACTGGCACAACAACGAACAATCACATCCAGGAACTCACAAAATACACATAATCCATTCATTCAAGCTGAGTAATACCAAAAAATCAAAACCATTCTTTGATTCTCAATTTATCCCAATACAAGCCATTATTTCAACCATCGTAAAAAAAATATGTAACCAATATCATCCGTATTTTTCCAGTACCAACATCTCTATTATTTACATACCTCACCCGTTGAATTGTAGTTGAGTGGCAGCACTCCTCTCACTTCACCAGTGCCTTGCCCAGCTTCAGTCGTGCTAACGCCGGTCGGAGTGTCCTCCTCCTCGGCGCTCTCTGGTTTCTTCTCAGCCGGGGGCAGCTTGCTCAGGATCACGGCCAACTCAGCAGCGCTGTGCTGCAACGCGTGCAGACCGCACACTTGCAGCTTGTTCGCTTTGCACTCGGACTCACCATGTTGGCACACGAACTGCCATCCAGATTCGTTACGTGTTTGCTGAGGAAATAAAATTACATTTATTCATTTATATCGATTTTAAAATATTGAATAACTTTTAAACTATCATTTTAATACTCATATTCGAAGTGATTATAGACCTAGTAAGATCAATATAATATTTTCCCAAACAATTTTTTAAAATTTGATTCACTTTAATTAATCAATTAAATATTTGTTTTGTTACACTGGCACAAGAACGAACAATTACATTCAGAAGACTATTGTGAATCGTGTCGTATATGAACGAAGTGCCCTATATCGTATCGTATCGTTGTATCGTATAGTTTAGGCCACGTTTTCGAAGAATTTATTTGTTAATTGAGCTAATCATTTTTGAACTACAAAAATAGCGTTAGTGTACTTGTATTCAAGAAAGAAGAAGGTCGCCTACCAACTAAATAATCGTAAAAATCAATTTGAGAAGATTTTCGACGATTTTATCGCTCTTGAAAGAAGCGTTTGCGTTTATTAACGGAAACCTCGTTCTGAAAAATCAAAATATCGTATAGTATTACCATCGCATATTGGTAGGCGACCTTCTTCTTTCGTAGATACAAGTATAATCAAGGGGGTAATAACAAGTTGATTAGTGAAGGTCCGGTTTTATGAATAAAAAAATTAGTGGTTCAAGAGATTATTGGAGGATCAACATGTTATTATTACCCCAGGTTACCAAAGTTATTTTTACACTTTAATTATCAATTAGCTTTATCAACATGTATTCATTTTTCGTGAAAGTCGGTCTAATTATCGCTTTGTCTACTAATTAATGTTTCGTAAACTGGTCTTTAGTCAGAAGACGGTTGTGGCCTGATGAATATATCAAAGAGATATCCTAGTATTCACTTCAATTACTTATGGAGAAATCACGAACTGTTCAGTCAGGATGGTCGACCATGGAGCCTCAATCGAACCCCGGTCTCTTGAATGACGATCCAGAACTCTATAGTGACTGATCCATCTGTCATGGGTTAACATTGCTCACCTTATTACAGTATGATGTTATTACATGTTCTTGTGTTCTGGACAGTATACCGTCACTGTCATCAATATCCTACAAAACCCGGCACTTCCACCATTATGTGCAGCTTATTTGATATTTCAGACATTTCAGAAACAGACATTTCCTACGCTATTTTGAATATTAATTCTAAAACTTACAATAGATGTATTAAATATCGTATTTATCATTTTATTATTTCATCCGAATTTAGGATAGAGAAATCTAATTACTGAGAAACGTTCACTGATATTCTTAGAGTTATATAATTAAACATATTTCCGCTGATGACAACAATAATAGTAAATGCAATATAGGTCAGCATTATTTCACTATGGATAATACATCATAGACCAAGTCTTAATTAAAATTGGTCAATTGAGAGATTACGAATAATACATTTTTTTATATTCTATATTCTAATAATGATGATACTGTGATTGATAATTATTATTGAGTAATGCAAACTTAAAAAAAAGTACGTTCGAAATATCCATACGAAGCTGCGATTATCCAGAATCTTCCGACAGTTACCTTACTGCCATTCAAATTAAAAAACGTTGAATATTGAATTTCACTCAATAATAGTTGAAACGATAAAATCCATAATTTCTATAGTATTCAGAACTATTCTCTTTATTCAGAATTGTGGATTTCAGTACGGTTTTAGCAGCTAGCTGTTGGTGGGGTCGTCACCAAAAACATTCGGTAAAACGTTCGATATGCACACTTAAAATGTTGTATTATGGAATTTAATTTTTGGATAAAATTAGAAATAGGCTATGTAACTTTATGGTACAATTTCATTTATTGTGTGTATACAATAGTGAACAGTAGGCCTACTGTAGGCCTACAGGCTAACAGTAGGCTATGCATAGGACTACAGTGGAAACAATTAGAGAAATTCTATTCGTTTTCGCATACCCATTTAGGTTCTTCATAGTATATATAACGTTTAACATATTCGTGAATCTTATTTTCTTAGATTTTATTATAAATCTCCAAGTCAATCATTTGAAAGAGAAACTCATAGTTAATATATTGACAGAATTTAGACGTTGATCTCTGGAGGTTTGTCGAATGATGAAGACTTTGAGAGATAGCTAACTTCCTAATTGTGCGGTGCCTGAAAACCACCTGTGTAGTACGACTGCAGCGTTCAAATCATTGATGCGGCGTTCTCAACATGATCAGGATGTTCTCTTACAGTGTAATGCCGCTTTTACTGACTCGCGTTGAGAGCGACGCGTTACACGTGACAGGCGCGCTGACCAATCAGCTATCGTGTTTCGCGCGTTGGCCGCGTCAGGTGCTAGCTCGCGTTTGGCGCGTAGAGACATCAACCTGGTTGATGTTTCTACGCGCCAAACGCGAGCTAGCGCCATCTAGACTGCTGCTACTCATCGTTCCCTGCCCGCTCCGACCGAACGTACAACATTACAAGGCGGTATAAGATAACCTCAAAATGAAATCCAACACACGTGAGAATGGACAATGCATTTGTCTTCAAACTATGGAAAGCTTTTTATGACATTAAATGACTACAGTAATTTGTTGTGAAATTAAGACCAAGAACAAGGCAGTGCATGCACTGTTGGAGTTTTACCATTCGATCAACGTTCAAGGAAGGGGCGTATTACAAATAGACTCATAAAATTCCTTAGTGGTCTCCTAATTATTGATAATTAGATCAAACATAAAATCGTTCCGGTATTTTCTTATTATAGTTGAAGAGAAAAATAAGACCGGTAACCTTACGTTGCCAAATAACAAACTTTGAAGATAATCTGACAGTTCATGGTCATAAATTGTTAGGCATCCATTTTTCTGCTCACTTTCGGCGCGCGCGAGTCAATAAATGCAACTACTCGCGTGACGCAGCAAACGCGAGCAACGCGTCGCGAGTCAGTAAAAGCGCCTTAAGATAGCAACTTCAATTGTTTACAATATTTAGAGTTGCCATTCGAAATGAAAATTGAAAACGATTTTCAAGTAATAATATCGAACATTTATTGACATATATTCCAAGCTTACATTTTTAAATGATATTGAACAGAATAAAAAAATGCGAGACCGCAAGTCGTAAGTTTTGACCACATATTATCGGTTGTTAAAAGCTACAAGTTGTGTGTGTGTGTGTGTTCAAGTTCACACTTGTGTTTGCAACTTTGAATATTGACGAAATAAATAAATTTTTCCTCCAAAAATTGTACTATAATGTTTTGTCAATTTCAGCTATATAGGATAATGTTACTTTGATATCAGCAAGTTGCATAAAAACCTCCAAATAGCAGGTAGCCCACACCTCCTTTATATACGAATGAATGGATGTAAGATGAATTAGCCTACTGCTAAAAATTATGCCTCATGCTGTACTCGAACTCATTCAATACTTCAGTTTTTAAAGCAGAACATTAGCTGAATGATCCACGAGTGGTGGCAATTGCACGTGTAGGCGTATAATATCTCACCGTAGCTTTGCCATAAGGCACCAAGTCCAGCGTCATATATCTGGCAGCTTTGTCGCCGAACGCACGCCATGTTGGATACAGTTGTTTCGTGATGAAACGGATACTCGCCGGACATAGTGACTCATAGTAGACCGTGACTTTGACGGGCTCCTGAAACAATCAAAACATACGCACCATGATGTTATCTTCCAAATGAAGTATTTCCGGGGTCAGAATCTGAGCCCATGGTCCCACTTGCCTGCAGCGCAACTATCGCTTTTATATCGAACTAGATAAAACAACAATGCTCAACAATGTGTACACGGCTCTGTAGAATTATTATGTTAAAGGTGGCATTTGTTTTTCACGAAAATGATAGATTTTGTAATTTCAACAATGTCACCGATATCGTAGCCACTCGTATCTTCATGTAGTTCTCAAGGGAATCCGCTAAATCGCGACAGGCAAATGGTCTCTTTGACAAATTGACTATGATTTGACCGTAAGAAACTACAAATGCGTGCCATGTTAGGCCTATATTAGTATGGGAGTCGGTACATCTCGTTTATATTATGATGAAGTCTATTGATATTACTGCATCGTATACGCACCATCATTAAAAGTTGCCATTTTGATGTTTGGGTCATTAATGGCATCACGGTTCGTAAGCAACGTCAATGTACTAATTAAGGTACTGTTTGATGATATCCTGTCACGAGTATTGACGGATCGACATAACCGACCGTTTGTGTTAACGGATATGGTACACGACCGGATGGACCCTGCAGTATCTGATATTACAGATTTTCACGTCCCCTTGATGTAATTAACTAGGCAAAACGTAGAATATGCGTTGTAGAATCTAGAAAAATTCGTTCTCGTTTTCAAGCTCAGAGAACTGAATTAATAAATAAAAATTCCACTAGATAATGGTTTTCGAAAGTGTCAAAGAAAATAGTTTTAATGAAAGAACTATCTGATTTATGGTTTGGGTAATTTCTCTATGTTTTAGAAACCATTATTAAATATGCAACAATGATATTGTATAATTAAACTCAGCATCTGCCGGAAAAAATGTTATATGCATTAAAGTTATGCTTACTTTGTCAATTATGTATTGACTCTAGTAAGAAATGTATTGCTAAATCAGACGACCTATGTCGATGGTTGCATAATTTGTAAAATAATAAATTAACAAGTTAAGTATATTTCTTGGTTAGCGATACATATTACACAAGTGCATAGGCTTATTACACAACTGGGAATTATCAGTGTGTAATTCATGAATATGACTTGACGGATACGATTGACCGTCTCCCCTATCATGTAGGACAAACGCTCGGATACGTCGATTGCGGAAGTAAGTTTCATAATTATTAGAAAATTATTTGTGGAAAATAAATATAATTTCACGATAAACACACATGTATACATTTTGTGAGGCACTAAAATGGTTGTGAAATGGTGGTGGCATTCTGGTCGGTTTATCAGAGGGAATTATTGGGAAAGTTGATTGGATTGAGAACGAAGTAGAATTAATGGGTGTAAAACTTTGGGCCGGTGGTAAAACGATAGAGTTGATAGCAGCTTATAGACCTCCAAACGCAGGGATGAACCTGTTGGAAGTGTTAAGGGACAGGGTAATTGCTATGGACAGTTGGAGACAGGTGTTGATAGCTGGGGATCTGAACTTACCTGGGGTCACTTGGGGAATGACTATAGATGAAATAGGAAATAGAACAGTTCAACGTCTTGTGTCAGATATATTACAGGAGGGTTTCGGTCAGGTAGTGACAGAGGGAACACGAAATATGGCCAATGGTAGGAGTAATGTGCTAGATGTTATATTGATTAGACCAATTGAGTTGTGGGAGAAGACAATAGTAGTAGATGGAATTAGTGACCATAGGGTTCCTATTGTAACCTTTTCTTGTGGAAAATTAGAAAGAACAATTCAGAAGAAGATAGTGTGGAGTTATCAGAAGGCTAGTATGCGTGATGTCAGAGCTGCTTTTGCGTCTAAATTCAACAATTGGCACAGAGTAGTTGTTACAAAAGATGTGAATGTAATGTGGGATGAGTTTGTATTGATTTGTGATGAGGTTCGAAAAGAGACAGTGCCCTCACGAGTTGTCAGAGGGAATGCTGATCCTCCTTTCTATAATGGTAAAATAAAAAGACTTAAAAGAGCGGTAAGGAAGCTTAGTGCAAGAGAAAAGAAAACTGGAAAAGGAAGGCAACGCTTGAGTGACCTGAGAAGAGAAATAGATATAGCTAAGAAATTAGCAAAAGAAAAATTCCTGTTAGGGATTTTTCATGTTAACAATAAAGAGAAAAGTTGGAGTAACATGTACAGATATA
Organism: Brachyptera putata; assembly: GCA_907164805.1. Classification (NCBI taxonomy): domain Eukaryota; kingdom Metazoa; phylum Arthropoda; class Insecta; order Plecoptera; family Taeniopterygidae; genus Brachyptera; species Brachyptera putata. The sequence goes on from OU015462.1 coordinate 31,410,837, forward strand.
TAGCTTGCCAACATGGGGAAGGAAATTCATTGCCAGTATTAGTGGATTTTAGGGGTAATGAGTTCTTGGATGATGTTAGTAAGGCTGCTGCATTAAGTAGGCAGTATGGCGGTATTTTTCAAGACTGTTTGGGTGTGGATTATGGAGGAGCCGGGGAAGGGACAGCGTTAGAAGTGTCTGAGTACGAAATACTCGAAGGACTCAGAAAAACCAAATCCGGAAAAGCTCCGGGACAAGATGGATTAACCAATGACTTTTTAAAATTAGGAGGAGAAGGAATAGTTCCGTTCTTACACACCATTTTCGAAAAGTCTTTAAGGATGCACAAGGTTCCAAAGGCTTGGAAGGAAGCACTTGTAGTACCGATTTTCAAGGCGGGACAAAGAAGTGACGTAGAAAACTATCGACCAGTTAGTCTCACGTCGTCAGTTAGCAAGGTACTGGAAAGGATAGTGGATGCATGGGTGAAGGGAGCTATGCATATGGGAAATGATTTATCGAGAGCTCAGCATGGATTCAGAAAAGAATTCTCGTGCGAGACACAATTATTAGGGTTTGCCGATGATTTATCGAGGGCTGTATATAAAGGGGTGAGAGTAGATGCAGTATTTCTAGACTTCTCCAAAGCCTTCGATATGGTCCATCATGGAATATTATTGGAAAAGCTTAGCAGAAGTTTCGGAGCTGTGAGAGGTGGAGTGGATTTGATTAGTTGGATTGGAGACTTTTTGAAGGAGAGAGTTCAAAGAGTGAGGGTAGGTAGTGAGATTTCTGCTGAGGTAGATGTGACCTCAGGTGTACCTCAAGGAACGGTACTAGGACCCTTATTATTTAATATATTCATTGATGATATAGTGGTAGGGCTTCAATCTAAAGTGCGATTATTCGCGGACGATTGCGTTATTTATAGGGAGGTGCGAGGAAAGTTTGATGAAGATGGACTACAGAGGGATTTAGATGAAGTGAGCGAGTGGGTTGAGATGAATAGAATGAAATTGAACGTAGGCAAGTGTAGAGTCGTCACTTTTGGAGGACGTAGAGAAGAGGTTATTCCTGATTATCGTTTAAGAGGCTATGCAGTTGATATATCTGATCATTATAAGTACTTGGGAGTGTTGTTTCATAGTAAGCTGGGTTGGGGGGAACATGTACAAAGGGTATCAGGAAGGGCCATAGCAGCATTGAACTTTGTCATGCGACAGTTGCGGGGAGCGGGGTACATGGTTCGTGAAAAAGCATATGTTTCTCTTGTTCGTCCAATAGTGGAGTATGCTTCGTCAGTTTGGGATCCATACAGATTGGGAGTGATACGAGAGGTCGAACGAGTACAGAGATTGGCTGCCAGAAGAGTGACGGGTAGAGTTAGGAGGTTCATGAGAGTCCGCAATATAAGGAATGAAATAGAGTATCAATTAGAGCGGCCATCAGAAATGGTAAAGGAGTTGAACTGGTTGTCACTCGAGGCGAGAAGAAACATAGACAGACTATGCAACTTTTATAGAACGTACCAAGGAGATGGTGGTTGGGAGGAGCTTGGGGAGAGAGTTATGAAACAAAGTTCAGAGCGTTCTATAAGAGGTGATCATGGGGAGAGGGTAGTAATTGAAAGATGTAGAAGGGATGTCCGCAGGTTTTCGTTTTTAATAAGGACAGGAATTGAATGGAATGATTTGAAGGAGGACGTAATAAATGAAGCGGGTCTGGGTAAATTCAAGAGAAGAATTGTTGAATGTGAAAGTGAGAAGGAGGGGATAATAATTGATTAAGCTGTTGATGTGATCAACAGATGTGGTTGTTTTACTGCGCCACCGTGTACGAGTTACACAATTGTACTTTTAAAATTAAATATATAAATATAAAAGTTGTCATATGTTCTAGTGCGACAAATCTATGTAATACAGGGTTGATTCATTTTTATTTGGTTTAACGACACACTAAACTGATGACTAAAATAATCGACGTCGTTTCAATGGATACTTCGATGAAGAGATGATGAGATTAGTGTTTTATTTCTTAGATAACGGTAAGGATAATGATAAAGATATGATATAGTGGTCTATACGTAGGAACCATCCCGATATATAGGCATACCTACCTATATAATTATGCTATCGAGGGAATTTATTTGATTATCAAAACATCTGTGCAATTGCTGTATTGTCCTAAGGGCCGGTATTACGAATCGATAGTTAGTGGATTAAGCAATAGTTAGCGGATTAACTTGTTATCACCATTGGTTACATATGATATTTTAGTACCTTTAACAAATAGTTAGTGGACCTAATGTGTTAATGAAAAATAATTTGAAATAATTCAATTATTCAAATAATAAAATATATTCAATAGATATTCAAATAATTTAGGTAGACCCAATTTATGAGATTGATGTAAGAATGCATGCAGCAATGGAGCGTAGTAATTACAGGTATAATTGAAATATGCATGAATAAACATGAAGTTTGGACTTTAAAGGACGCTGATAAAATATATAAACATAAGTTTGAATGTTCTATGGTTTGAACTTTCAAGTAAATTAAAAGTGACAATGATATTGATACTACTTTTGACTATTCTTTAGATGATTTCTGAGTATAATTATTGACTCACTTATGTTGTACACAAGGCGTGAGCTTGAATGACGGCAAATATCAAGCTACAATCTAATTATCCTCAATGTTGACTATGTAATAATCCATAGACCTATGGAAACTGTTTACAATAGATAGTGAAAGTATTGGTGGGCCTACACTTATTGTGAAGATGTCCAAGAAGGCAGAAAAAGCAAATATATCGTTCCAAAAATGGCGATATATTAGAAAGAACTGTTCTCGAAATCTACATACCATGGTTTTGAAACTATGAAGTTAGCCATTTACTGCAGCCCTATTCCTTATTGCCTATATATATATATATATATATATATATATATATATATATATATATATATATATATATATATATATATTATATACTCTATGGTATAATATCATCTGTAGATCATTTTAAAGTCTATGACTTGAACAAAAAATCTGTAAGCTTTTCTCTTTTCACGAAAAACAAACATTTTCGTTTTTTCAAGTAGAGTAGAATTCAGTCATCGCTTCTGCACATTCAATAAACGCTCATGGTATAGGGCATGGAAGTAGAAGTAGCGTGGGCCTGAAACACGGAGCTGAAGCCTTTGGTCGTCGCAGCTATGACAATATTTTCCCAGAGACACTGTGCAATGCAAGCAATCTCAACGTCTCGCTAAGTTTTTACTCTCTCTAAAGATAGTGTACACTATTTTATTATACCCAAGGTTTCACCGTATAGTCGCGTTACTAAAAAGTTAAAACGCTTCGGGCAAACTGGAATTGTGATCCAAAGGCTCATAACATCAAGGTTGTGGATAATGAATATTAATTATTCTAGCAATGCTGCGATACGAAGAAGTTAATGAGTGATGATACATGTTCTGTAATATGGGGCTCGAACCCAAACCTAATTTGAATCTGATTACACAGCAGCGTCTGTTTATCGCTTTAGAACCAACGCGAGAAGATTGATGTGACAATTCCATTCCGAATTATGAAGGTAAAACCTCGGGTAAAACTAAACCAAACGCTAATGCTTGAACTAAGACGGTTGCACGGCTGTCGTCTCGGTAATTCAAATTGAGCCAAACAGAAACTTTGCGGAAAGATTGTGATTGGTTCCCGTGACTTACCGGGGCCGAAAAAATCGTGCAACCGTGTTACTATGAATCGGGCTAAAAAACAAAATTTAAATTTAATGGCCTCAACATAATCATTCTACATCAATATCATAGTGATATTCATTACATTGATTTTATCAAATCAAAGTACAGATTCTGAAAGTGGTCTATATTTTGTCTAAACAAATAATTTTATGTTTGAACGGTGATAATTAATTAATAATTATAATAATGATGATTATTGCTGTTCATCGTCAGTGAAATGTTAGTAATATGCATGAATAATTACATTTTCGTATTTACGTGTCAATGCATTGAAAAAAAAATGAAATCGTATAATTTATCAATCACAAAATATAGCGTTTTCCTTATAGTCACTTTCTTGTCACACAAATAGGAATTACAGCTGATTGGATAGAAAGTATAATGATTAATACCAGTATTTATCATGCTAGTGATATAGAAAGTATAAACGCGAGAATTTGGTCGAGTGATTTTGTTTAATTTTTTTTTCACTGTGAGCGGCACCGCCTATTTGCAATGCAGTGATGCTCAATTCCATTCCGTGTCGAATCAAGCTTCCTCTCACTCTACCGATACGTATTGTGATGCTAATTTAACTCTGATTATATTAGCACAGGAAACCGCTCTAGTTGTACGACTTGATATCGTGACACTTGCACATCGGTTACAACAGGGGTCTCCAAACATTTTAGCCTAAGGCCACAATGATTCCTCCACCAAGTCTCAAGTGCCAACAGTACAACTCCATCTTGTGGGGAGCTTCATAAATCTCATAATCCTAATTATAATGTTTATAATGTAGGCCTATATAGACTTGATTATGTGAATTACCTATGCATGTCAATTATTGTAAATTTTTATGATGAATCTCACATCATCAATTACAGTTGAAATATTATTCAATTTCACATGCATGTCAGTTATTGTGTTTCTTAATTGATCGTTAAATAAAAACCTCTTATTATTATTTTACTTACATCGTAGATTTCACAATGTAATCAAAATAAACTATTGCGTTCCGGTTACAATGTAATCAGAATTAAAAAAAAAAATATGACTGGCCGGATTGGTGATGCTCGCTGGCCGTAGTTTGGAGACCCCTGGATTACACAATCCGTTGTGACGAGAAATTATGTTCTCGAACATAATATGTTCCTTGCAACGTCACAGCTTTGCATAATTCTGACGTCATATTGACGTAGAAGGAACATCTTTGTCTGGAATAATTATGGCCATAATTTGTCGTCATACTGGCGTGTCTGTTTTACATACATCTCGACGATTTTGTTAGCGGCTATTATCGACTGTCTCCCCTATCAATTAATACCAACGGTCAGGTGTGTCGAGTCGTCTACTATAGTTTGTTCCGATGTAAGGTGGGGTAGAACAATAAGATTTATGTCAATTATTCCTGAATTTGTTATTGTTCATTACATTTTGTTTGTAGCTCATTTGAAATACATTTTGCATTATAGTTACATCCGTCCTCTTCTAAGAATTTGAACACCATAAAAAAAAAAAAAAAAATAAATAAAATGAAACAGCTAATCGGTTGTATGCGATTATGCTTTGATACATGTCAGTCATACTAAACAATCAATCAATTTCGAGAAAGTACAATATATAATGTAACATTGTCACAGACTCCCGGTATTGGGCATTCTGAATTAGAAATTCACACCACGTGATAAAATGCAATGATGAGTTGAAGAATAATGTCAACCGTTTTCCCGTACCCAATGTCAAAACATTGCCCAAACGATGCCACAATTCAAAACATTGTACGAAATAAAAATGTCGGTAACTGTTGATAAATTCGCTGCACCTTTCATCATTTAATGCACTTGAAATAAGTAGTTGTTTATTCAATCGTGAATCTAGTCCTGAAAATCATTGACCCTTAAATGACCATGCAACCATAAAATATGACGGTGGTATTTGTGTTTGTTGCTTTTGATACGACTTTGAAATGTACATAATATTAAAATCGTCCATTAATAGTTTCGCACTTTGTTGTAAGTACTAACTTATGGCTCATTCCACATAGTGTCACTTTTGTGGGCACCCTTCAGTTTCAACTCAGATGCCCAATCTACACTAGTTTATAATGGAGAATCTTGGCTCCAAGTTTAAAATTGAAACCTATCTCGAACATGTTGCCATTTTTGATTTACTCTTGTAGTCAGTTAAAGACAACGATGAGACACAAAAACAAAAATGGACAAGACAAAAGTAAACAATAAACAGAGGCAAGATAAACAATACTCAATAACATATTTATATCTCAGATATCACCTACATTAGGAGAGGATCTTTATAAAAATATCGCATTTATATTGTATACTATACAATGATGATCGATGCAATGCCAGATACAATGTGATCGAAGTCATATTTTAAAATTTCAACGGAATTAATGAATAAGATAATGATTAAGAATACAAAATTACAAACCTGCAGAGAAACAGCTACACAAGCCAAAAATATCAGCACACATTTAAAAAACATTCTTAACGGGTTCAATACCCGTGCTCTACCCTCGTCACTCAACTATAAATTAATATGTCCTACACAGGCGTTGAACAAATTAGCTCGAGTCGCGAGTTTTCTACGTGTTCACGTAGCCGTGCCGTGGAGCTAACTAACGTTGTTATTGCATTGCCTACATGCTGATAAACCTATACCGACCCTTCACCTTCATGCTCCATAAGACGGACTCTCTCCAATCTAAGGTTAACATTGACCTCTCTCTCTCTGTCTCTGTTCTATGGTTACGCTATATAGAACTATCAGCCATAATAGAACTATCTAGATTTTTGCCGAGAATTAAGGTCGTACTTATTTTAAATAGAGTAATCGTTCAATCATTCAATCTCTTGCTTTTGTAGGAAGTCCAAGTGGTAATTTACTACGAGAGGTCTCTCATGATGACGTGAATGGTTTTGATTATGAAGATGTCATCAGATTTTGATTGCTAGCTGAATTTAGATAATGAAGCTAATTAATTCTAGGGATGGGATTGTATAACTAGGGTGTGTTTCACTGAGATGTGAGAATTACTCAGTCAATTGATAGGCAATCTCATGATTGTTTTTTGTTGGTTTCCCTCAGTCGCCAAAGTGAATATTGAAATGATAACTTGATATTAGGCCACGAACCCTCTTCTATCTTCCATTCCAACATATTAAAACTTTAACTATATACTTTTTTTTTTTTTTTTTTTTAATAACATCGAAACTTGATACAAAATCATTGTTCCCCTATTAAGGCTAAGGATGAGAGTAGGATCGTTTGGACGGGGCACCACAAGGGCGATCTTACCACCCCATTTTATTATTATTTCAAATTAAAGCAACGAACTTTGGCACCAGTTCTACGCTGTCTGTGACCACACATCTTCGCCGCAGATAAAAGTCTTCAGTTGCCGAAATATATACTAAAAAAACTATATACTATATACTAAAAAAAAAAACGTATTCGAAATCTGGGTGATCTATGAAGAAGTTCATTACATTTCGTCACATTTCAAATTCAGTATTAATCATAAATTTTCTGCATGAATTTATTTGTCAGTTTTTAAGGGCACCAATGAGTGCCTATTGTATTGGGGACATACGCTTGGGAAGTTGGGGCTTGCCACTTGAGGGTTCACTCGTGAAATGCATTCAAAACAATAAGGGCTCATTAATTCAATTCTATATTGTCTATTATTATATATATATATATATGTATATATATATATATATATATATGTATTCATGTATATATATATATATATATATATATATATATATATATATATATATATATATATATATATATATATATATATATATCATTAAATGAATATTCTTTTTCGTATGAGATTGTTAGCTTACTCGGTGAAATACACAAATATATTAGTATTTTTAGAGCTAATTTAGGTCATATCACTGATTCTCTATATGTATAGTCATAACATAATCTTTGGAATGAATGAATGAATGAATGAAAGTTAGGGTTTAAAGGCGCGTCGACAGCGAGGTCATTTGCTCCTACGTTAATGTCCGTGTACTTTGCCATAGTTATCAACGATTGTGGATGCTGGAGGGAGCGGGACAACAAAGAGAAGATTAACGGAAAATGAGGAAGACGGAGTGACAAGGAAATACAAAAAAACGCAACGCTCAGTACTCTCTCAATATATTCGGGTCACCAAAAGGCTTCCTCTCGACCGAGACGGTCCGAACTTGATCAGGGTCCTCACTCGTCCCTTATCGTTTCCTTATCGTCATGGGTGACCCTTTTGAGAGCAAATAAATTGCTCCCGACGACAGCCTTGGATATCACGGGGCCAGGTACTCTACGGAAAGGTGTCCGGATCCTTCGAGGGGAATAATCTACTGACTATTTATTCCGGTCATCTTCAATCGTTCAATATTATTTGTAGTAAAAGACCGAGAAATATTAACAACAGTCTTGGTTGATTTGATTCACTTTGATCGACATGAAAAGACATGAATAACAACTTGAAACCCCAGAAAGTTGCAATGGTAGAAATTTAATAGTTTGAATGCAGTCCGTTGAGACTGTCGCCTTTCAAGTAATTTCTTCGAAATTACCTTTGATTTTTTAAAATAAAGTGTTATTGAGAAAGGAACAATAAAGTATAATCCGCTGGCTCGACGAGGTATGTGACAAAGGCATAACGACGAAGGCAATTTTGTATTATTTTCGATACATTTTTATTATAATTAGTAAATGTATGGCGAAGACTGAATCCATCTCAATTTTTGTGCATATTTTTTTGTTTGGGGTTGTTCTACAAAAATCAAAAGATTCACAAAGCCTGTTTTTTTATGTTTTTATATTGCAGTGTGTTATTCCCTCATTCATCTTTTGAAATTAATTTATTAATTAAGCAATCACTTTATCATTCATTCATGTATGTATTCATTTATGCCATTCATTTATGCTGTCATGCTTTTAATTAACTAGGAAAACGCAGAATGTGCGTTGTGAAATGAGAGTAGAAGTATGGAAATCTGGGATTAAAAAATATTCCGTCAGCTCAATCTACATCTACAGACTTTGGGTTACTTCAAACGTTGGAAATCTTACCAGCAATATGTTTATATTTATAGTGCAACCTGTTGCATATAGGCATACACTTTGCAATACCTGTTCCTCCTGATATTTGATGGAATGTATACTTTTATTGCGTTTGCTCCGTTAAATCTGATCAGATTGTTATACAAATTATTGAAAATGTGTATGATAGTAATTTTCATATTCTGCATGAAGTTGAAAGGTTTTGAATATTTTTCGTTTTTCAAGTATTTCCCCCCTGAGTTATTTTTATGAAAATTTTCCAAACATTCCAAATTTTCTCAGGAAAAACCGTTCAACTGATTTTTCTGAAAAACAATCCGAACTATTTTGGTGTGACACCAATATTCAAAAAACGTTTGGAGTCGATTGGTCTTTTTTCCTGATCTGTATGCCGCGTACAAAATTACAAAAAAAAACACAAAAAAAACATGGAAACGAAACCTATTTTTATCGGTATGTGAGATGAAAGTCATCGCTACGCTTATCTAATTAACTGATCAACATTATTTTCCGGGTAATTATTATGGTTTTCAAATCATGTATAATTCACAAATCTTGGTATTTCTCGGATTGAAGAAAGTTATAATGGTAATATATTTTAGTGGTGGCGAAAGATACTGAGGTGATCTCGATGAAGCAAAATATTGATATTTCTGGTATATATATATTCAAAATTCTATAGTAGGCTATAATTCAAAATTGTCATGTTTAAATTTATCTCTTTGATTAATTTCATTATTATTAATATTATTTTCTCTACAAAAATGCATCAGACCTCATCAAAAACAAAACATGGAAAAGGTAAGCCAATGCCTGTATATAACAAAAAAATCCGAGATTATATAACTTATATATAACTTTATAACTTATATAACTATATAATAACTTACTATATAACTTATATAGAAGTTGAGGTATGAGAAGTTTAAGGTCATCATATATATACACCGTTAAACATTTTTTTTACAAGTTTTGAACTAAGGACACATAATAGAATGTGTCCATCCCATCATTTTATGAGAACTTTATAGATCATAATAGTATAACAAAAATAAAAAATTCATATGCGAAATCAGATCTGATCTGTTTTTGTCTATATAAATTATATAATAATTTTGTGTCTTTCAAAAGTATACAAAATGGTTTGTGTGAGTTTTATGATTCCTGCTCTTCATTTAATATCAAATAAAATAACATCACAAAATCAATAATCGTCTTAACTATAACATCTTTTTTTCTGATGCAATCAAATAATAAGTGAGATATAAGTTATGACATTTCTTTGGTTCATAGACAAAACTACCAGCCTACCTTTACCTACCGTATGTTGGTTTATAAAATTCATCACTTTCCGCGATTGCGTGTCATTTCATTTTCGTCTCTACGACTCAACTTACCAACTCTTAGACTTACATGATTACAATGGATCACGTGACAATTGGTTCAAAAAAACATTATTGAACGTCACTAAGATATATTATTTCATATTCTAGGCAAGAGTTATATCAGAATGAAACACGAGAACAACTTTGCTTATCTACACATTTTTACACTTGTCAATAATAGAGTATGGCTACATCAATTACATAAATCACTTGAACAACTCAACATAAACTACATGATTATTTCTTATGTCTTATCATACCATACTCAATGTCAGGTGACAACGTCAAGTTAATCACCATCTTAAGTACGTGTCTAGAAGTTAGTTGCTACGGAATTCTGCCATCATGAAGACGTTCTTATGTGAGTAGGTTACTGTGATTTCATTAACAATTATAGATGTTCGGGAGAAAATTTTGAGGAATAATAATTTTGGGAGATGACAACTCATTTGACTCAGTAGTCTTATTAACAAACAATCAAACTCTATTAGATGAGCGTTGTATGTGTTTATATGTGATTTTTCTGAGCTACACAGCACCACCAGTCAAAAATCAATTTGTTTTGTTCCATAAATTATGGAAAAGAATTGGGAAGTTTTCGAGCAAATGGGTCAAATCTTGAAATGTTAATAATAAATAAATATAAGTTGGCTAGAAAAAATTGATGTAGTATAATATGATATTATGTAGACCTATATAATTAAAAATTATTCTTTATAAACGTTTTTAATTCATACAAATGAGCCGTTTTCATGCAATCTGATAAACATTTCTCGATTTGATTTTTAATTTCTTACTTCATCGTTGATGACATACAGCCTTTCAAACCCAAAACTATTTTACTGTTTTACATCTAATAGCTACTTTTTAGTCATTTTATTAGTTTTAGTTACTTTATTAGTTGAGGGATAATTGAAATGATACATTCAAATTACAAAAAAAACAGCAATTCGAATTATTAATAAATTTAATTGAAGATCAACTGGAGTCCTAAAATGAAAAAAAAATGACACTGAATCAAGAGGAGATAGAATACTTATAATGCCTAGCTGCTAGCCAATGTTTCATCAACTTGAGATACAATGCCATGCAGGCTGCAGCTATATATATGTATTCACGTTTGTCAAAACTAACCTATGCGAATTTTCTTTAGCCGAACACAGTCATAAACTCAGAATACCCGTCCAAAAACTCCAATCAATGCAGATAAACATTACATAACAATTTATTAAAATGACCTCGACCACAACTCTTACTCCAATCAAAGCAGATAAACATTACAGAACAATTAATTAAAAAGACCTCTTCCACCACTGACTGTGACATTTTCAATACATTACCGGAAAGTATCAAATGAATGTCTACAGAAGAGTTCAAATCGCTCATAGAATCCCATATTTTGGTTCCAACTGTTTTTATTCGGAGATGAATTCTCGGAGGATTGGTTTTGTCTAAATCAAATTTAAAACCAATAATTTTATAATTTAGCTTACATTCAAATATCAGTTCATTAATTGATTGAATTCAACATTCATTTTTCATTTATATGCATATGTTTGCGAATGCTGAATGTTGAATGTTAAAGATCTTATAGAATAATTGGCCTACAATACAAACTAAATACATCATATCTTCTCCTCTTAAAAATGGATATACCGGTACGTTTGATAATTAATTAATACTATTAGTAGCCGGTTTTACAAATATCTCCAAGTGTTAATTCTCTAGTTAGTTAAGGTACGAAAATAACATGCGTAACCAACGATGCATCCGCCAACTATCGATTGATCCACTACCAATCTCTAAGTAAAACAGGACCTAAATAGTCAACTTATTTACTTTTCATTATCAATAACATCTGTTCAAAATTCTACTAAAAAATAATGTGAATTTGATGCTCTTTGGCAAATAACTATGAGTTATTAGTTCGGTAAATCGACAACTGTAATATATTACATGTTTACCATTGTCAGGTTTTCTGGCTTTGCTGGCCACGGCATGGTCAGCTCAGTACACTGAGCAAGAACTCACAGATTATCTAGCCGGCCAGTACGAGACGTTGGCTTCTCAAGAATGCTACAAGATCAATGAAGCGAATTGGAACTACAACACTGATTTACTGAACACGACCAAGGAAGAGGCATTGGTAGGTTCACACAAAAATCGTGAAAATATTTCCATGTAAATATAATTTCAGGGTTGCAAGTGCAACGAGTATTACATTTTTTACGTCCTCCAATTCGTGGTTTTTCTCTTTGCGTGGAATTTCAATTGAGGCTTCAACAAATGGAAATGGGGCTTCAATTGCCCACTCCATTAGATAGCAGAGAATTCCAGCTTGAACGGAAGTTTATTTGAATACGTGTTAAATGTAGATGTAATCTAAAAGCAATTACGTGTTGAATATAGATGCCATTTAAAAGCAATTATAATTTCCATGCGATATGGATTATTGACGTATTATTTACGTTGAAATATTAGCTAATAGGTATTGTCTATTGTGAGATATTGTAGTACATAATCGAGTGTGACGTATCTACATTATAACCTTAAATTATATTGAATTTAACCAAATGGAACACCAAATGCTGGCCAACAGCATGATAAATTATATGGTGGTAAGGATGAATGGGCGATAATGAGACGAAGTGCTGATGGGTGAAATATATTATTAATTATTTAATAATAACTTTAATGATTATGATAGTAAGGATAAATTAATAATAACTCAAATCTAAAGAGAGACTTGAACCTACGCCCGTCTGGCTTTAGGTTTCAAAGCAGTATGCTTCAACTATCAGAGCAAAACTGATGGCACATTTTTTAGTACTCTGTTCTTATTCCCCTTGCAGAATGAGCAAGTCCTGCTGTTCGCCAAGTTCCAGAAGGAACAATGGGAAGAATATTTCAGAGACGCGGATTGGGAGAACTTCCAGACTGAAATTGTCAAGCGTCAACTCCAGTTCTTGTCAGTGCTCGGCATCGCGGCGCTCGACGAGGCGTCGCTTGCTCAGGTATAAGTTACTCACTATTAATATGTCAAAGAATAGGAGGTCGCGGTTTTTATTCGTGATTACCCTAATCGAATCACAATTCCGTGAAACGTTCTTTCATGTTATTTGTATAATCATTTTCTCCTTGACTTCAAAATGTAAATAGATTTAAGACGTGAAGTATATCAAACATATATTTTCGTCTTAGACTTTGATCTTTGAGACGAAGGATGTAAGAGATTTTCCTTCCCAACATTTTCAGCTTGAAGCCAATATCTGTCTTCGCGAAATCATATTCTAATTCATATGCAACTTTCACATTCACAATATATGTTACATTGCCCTTGTGAAATGTAGACATACTGTTCAAAAATGAATAATTTTATTGGTTGTAGTGTAAATTGCTGACCAAAACCAGTGATCGGACGCGATACATTTCTGTTCATAATTACCTCACTTAATTACGAGAAGTGGATTATTACTTTTTGAAATTGTATAGGCCCTACATAATATACAAATCGAATTAGGCCTACTTCAATTAGATAAATTCTGTTATATTAGGCCGAATATTATTTACTTGGGCTTATTCTCCTAGTGAAGCTTTCACAATAATCTGGTATTCTTTGAGTTTAATTTTTACATTATTGTTTCATTCAACTGTCCAGCTGCCAGAATTACCAACGTTAACCCTCAGTTTAAGTGTTGGTATCACCATAGTTACACATGATATTGTTCTCACTTCTTCCAGAATAGGTTAACTGTACCTTGGTATAACGGCTAACTGTCAGAATAATGATAACAAACTGAACTTAGTAATACCGGTGAAACGAAATTTCAATCCCGTCACACCAGGCGTAAATAAAATAGATAATTGAATACATTATAAGATATGGTGACATGTCTAGTTATGTATGATACGTTATCTCATCTTGAGTTCGATATGAGTTACTTTTTTGCTCTTGTATGTTTTCATTACTCATTGAGAGGCAATGTTTAAAGAATTGGCAATCACAATATAAATAACACATGAAACAAACATAAAGATTGAATACATATGCGATTAATTACTTATATTCGAAGTGAAATAATTAATACAAAAGCCTATACTGTTACCGTGGTTTAGCATATCAAAACAAAAAAATTATGCAGTTTACCATGCTACTCCAGTTGATGTAGATTTTGATTTCGATAACTCGATTAAGTTCTCTGTTTTGGTAACTAACCATCCTTTTATTACTCATATTGCGAAGTTTGAGCTAGTATATCTGAGGTTCCTGAACTAAACTGAGGTTTACAAATAATGCAGTTCGGCATAATCGAGCAAAATCATGACCCCAATTCACTGATTCAATGACTCAATGATTTGAATAGTGAGGAGGAGAAATTCTTCAGTACACGGATATTAATAACTAATTGGTACTCGAATAAAGTTGAATATATTTGTTGAAAAGTCTTAGACGCTAGACAGGATTTGATCGAAACCAAGACTATAACTTATATAATTATAAAGTTATATGAAGTTATGTAAGTGAGGATGAGATTTTTTCAGTAACTGATATAAATAATGTACTCATATACAGTTCCATATAGGCCTACTCATTGAAAAGTATTATACGCTGATTTGACAATGACTTGATTGAAACTAAGATCAGAAACTAGTAAGTCTACGAAGTATGTGGAAGTATATGTTCCTTGTTGGAAGCCAGAACAATTGAAGTTTTTTGTGTCGATGGATATCAATATATCAATAATGAATATAATAATAATATGATAGTTTTTAGTTTATAAGGAACGGCTTTTTTTGTGAATGTTGACAAGGAATCATTAGGCCGTTTTTGCAGAATCTTTTGGTAGAATCTGCAGGGAATCTGTTGTACCCTAATGGGAAGAAAACGTTCAACCGTAAACCCCTGGGAGGAATACGAAAGAAACTAAATCACTGGATGACGGAGATATTCGAGTCATATTCTTCTGAATGACAGATCTGAGAAACATTAATAACTTCACAACTGATTCAAGTATATTATTGTTCTAGCTGAATGCACACACTACGGCCATGCAAACAGCATACAGCACTGGCAAGATCTGTCCTTACGCCAACCAGCAATGCGATCTGGCCACTGAGGGACTTGCACTTGATCCTGGTAATCATATAGATATGAAATAATTAAACTAATTGAAATAATAGAAAATAATGATAGAAATGTGATAAAAATGAATTATCAAATAAAATGGGTAACTATGTGGTGATCACAACTACAAACTGCCAGTTAGGGCTACTTCCAAGTTGGTATTACATGCACTAACTATAGTCACTATTCGTACGTCAATTAGAATTAAAACACATTCAGAGCTACTTTTACCAACTGATAATCAATAATTAATTAGTTGATTATTGATTAAGGTACGGAAATAACATACGCAACCAAGGGTGATAACAAGTTAATTCACTAATTATTGCCTACTCCACTAATCATCACTTGATAAAACCGCGCTCAAAGGCTTTCAGTAGTGATTTACATACAACACTATACATTTTTCAATTCACATTTCACCTCATTAGAGTCTTCTCTTATTTCCAGGCATGGAGGCGGTGATCTCGAACTCCCAGGATTACGATGAACTCTCTTACGTGTGGAAGTCATGGCGTGATGTATCAGGGGCCAAGATGAGGGAGGACTATAAGGGATACGTAGCATTAGAAAATCAAGCAGCAGAAGCTAATGGTAAGTAAAATTAATTTACATATCTTTTTTCTAATTTTTCTATTACTCCATTTTTGATGGTTTCACAATGGAAAAATATTATCATTATACACAATATATCTACTGGTATATTGTATATGTTAAATATCATATTCCAAAGTAATATGGTTCATCTGGTTCGTGCCTTCGTGGAAAGAATGTATATTGTAGAAAGTAATATCGAGTGAATATCGTGTGAATGTATATCGATGTATATTGTGGGTTAAGTTTCAAGTGTATACGATTCTTCTCGACTGCAGGTTTCGCCGATATGGGGGAGATGTGGCGTGCTGATTATGAAACAGAAACATTTGTCGAAGACATGGCAGCGCTTTGGAATCAGGTGAAACCGTTGTACGTTTCATTGCATAAATACGTCAGAGCTAAGCTCGTAGAGAGGTATGGGGATCAGATGGGTCCTGATGACGGTCTTATTCCAGCACACGTACTTGGTAAGTTGTAATTTGCGAACATACCATTGTTTTGATCGTCATATTACATACCTAATCCAAGACATTTGCATTCCAACCAAACGATGTCTGCGGAAATTGTCAGAAATGAAATATCCACTTTCATCTTGTCACGATTCTAGCAACACGACCATAAGCATGGCCTTGTTCGATCGTCTTAGCAGAGACCAATCACAATCCAGCACCTAAAACTTCTATTGTACCATGTCAAAAACCAACTGTATACTAAACCATCTTTGGATCCAGTCTCACGAAAAGTGGGACTGTATTCAACTGCTCTAACCAAATTTGAAGTATATTCACATAGTATTGAATACCAAATGGAAAGTCAGTACCGTATTCAACATGAATAAATCGTTCTTGAATGCAGATTGATAGTTTAATTTCTGCGCAGTTTATTGGGGATTTTGGTGCAGTGTACTCCTCTCATTTCAATCACAAACATTAAATGACTTTCATCTCCTCTCTCCAGGCAACATGTGGGCCCAGAGTTGGGACAATTTGTACGAACTTGTACTGCCCTACCCCGACGCCAGCCCCGTTGACGTTACTGGCGCCCTCAACGCCCAAGGTTACACTGTGCTGAAGATGTTTGAGACTTCAGACGACTTCTATTTATCCTTGGGTTTGTTCAGGAATGATATGTCTTACAATGTATCTCAAGGAGCCATGCTTGAAAGGCCTCCAGATCGTGAAGTTGTCTGCCATGCTTCGGCGTGGGACTTTTGTGACCGGAAGTCATTCAGGTAAATTAATAACTTCATCTGACGATTTGCAGTATTTGTGATACTTTATGTAGATTGAAAATTATTTCATTATCATTTTAGTATTTCGATATTTTATTATATATTTCAGATTATGCGTTATCTTATTATGTTGAAGACATTCAATCGCAGTACCAGTACCATCATCTTTCCTCAATGGTACCATGTGACTTTCAGAACATTTATATTCTCAGTTCATATTTGTAGATCACCAGGTGTTATTTTTTCAGTGTTATTTGTAGAACATAATTATAAGCCAAGTTTTCACTCGACTTGAAATTAATAATCAATTAATTTCTCGATTCATAGTATCGTATGTAGTATTGACTAATTGTTCTATATTTAATTATCATAATTAAATATTATCCCAGGATCAAGATGTGTACTAAGATCAACAGTGAAGACTTTGTGGTAATTCATCATGAGATGGGACATATTCAGTACTACTTGCAGTACAAGGATCAACCCCTTACCTTGCGCAAAGGAGCCAATCCTGGTTTCCATGAGGCAGTTGGAGACACGATTGCTCTGTCAGTCAAAACTCCTCAGCATCTGGAGAAGATTGGATTGTTGACGGACTATGTTGACTCGCCGGACGCTGGAATTAACGCATTGATGGAAAGCGCTCTACAAAAGGTATAATAATTATAACTATTGCATTTTCAATCAGTATCATTGTCAGTATCGTTCATTATGTTCAATATGCATATCTCCCTAGTACGGTCATAACTTGGCCCTGTTCTGATTGGATCTCGAATATGATGTTTTCCTATCATTTTCATTGTAAATGGTAAACGAAAAATCATGTCTCAAATGTGTTATGCTCTTTTTTTGATATCAATGTTGCTTCGTCTTTTTTTGCTGTCTTTCTGTTTTTAAAAAATGTTTGAAATCTACTTATCGTCCACTTTGCTCTCTTAGTTTATTAAATTATCATTGTTGAAATGTTTGAACGAAAGTGTATATCAAGTGTTTACTTAGTAGTACGATACGAATCTAATTAGAATCATACTCTCCATTTTTATTATTTTGAATAAGAGTAAGATAATGAGTAGGGATTTTTTCTTCAACTTCTCACAATTTGCATTACTGCCCCCCAAAATAAAGACATATAAGATTTGGGAACATATCGATATTCTATCTTTACAAAATAATTAAACTGATTCGAAATTGCTTCGAACATTTTTTTCTCAATATTAGGGACCCTCTCTTGCTTTGTTGCTTTGTTTTCTCTATTTAGTCCAGTAATCTAGGTATTCTTCAAAGTGTTTAAGATTTTAGAAAGTAATAATTGTGTACGTGAATAGGTTGCGTTCTTGCCGTTCGGTTACCTGATTGACCAGTGGCGTTGGGACGTGTTCAGTGGCGCCGTACCTGAGACTGAATGGAACGCTCACTGGTGGAAACTCAGGGAAGAGATCCAGTTGGTCAAGGCTCCAGTTGCCAGGAGTGAGAATGACTTCGATCCTGGAGCGAAGTACCACGTTCCCGGAGACTCGCAGTATATTGCGTGAGTCGAATTATTCATGATTATTTTCCAGAAGCTACCTCCTGTAGCTCATCCAGCTGAGGCACTGCTCTAGAAAGTTGTAGTCAAGCCGTAGTTGGGGTTGAATTTTGGGGCATTATTTTTAGTGAATTAATTCATACATCATCGGCTCATTTATATCAACAAATTTGTTAGCTGTTGACGAGGCCCGGGGTCTTTTTTGAGCAAACAAATCATCTTTATAATAAATAATATGTTTGATTGCTCAATTATTTTCAGGGTTACTATTGTGTAGAATGTACCGTTCTACTCCCCTAATTTTACTTTTACCATAGGTATTAATATTATTATTTCCAATACTTTCCATAGCATACATTATAATAAAAAGACATAGGAGAGTTATAAGTTAATTGTTTTCCTGTCTGTTTCAGTTACTTCGTTGCCCACATCTTGCAGTTCCAGCTTCACAAGTCCTTGTGCATTGAAGCTGGCCAGTACGACCCTGATGACATCAACTCACCACCCTTGTACAAGTGCGACGTTTTCCAGTCTGCAAGTGCTGGCAAGATACTGGCGTGAGTATAACCTTGGTAGTATTATCTTGATAGTACATGATAACATTTCGATTGATCTTCACTGAGTTATACTTGTATCCACGAAAGAAAAAGGCAAAATCCGTGTTCTGGAGATAGAGTGGAAGTTCGGTCGGAACCTTTCTCTCTTGTATATATACTCTCTCTCAAGAGAATACCGAAATACCAATTTCATCAATCGTTTTCAATATCATGAATTAACTTCTACTCTGATTCGTATTAATTCGTTGAACTACGTACATTTTGGAACGTTAGAAATAAACAACATCTACATAAAAAGTCGTTGCATAGCGCAGAAGTGTAAACTGTTAACTGTTAATTGTTTAATATCGTTCATTATTTCAGATAACATTCCTAATTTTACTTCCATTATGCCACTTCTCATTATCACTTATTTAGAGTTAGGCCATTCTAGATTCTATAAGCTTGTCAGCTTCTTTCATGTGATATCATACATTGTTGACCATATTGCCTAACGAGAAAACAATGCACCACACATCATGTTATCCAAACACAACTACATAATTAGTTTTTCACCCTCCACTGTACTAGTTTCTATGGTAACTATATACAAACATGTTATCTCCCTATATGTTTATATAGTTGGATCATATTTGAAGTTTTGTTCTCCTTTATCTACTTGGCCGTACAACATGCCTGTTTTCAGTGACGGTTTGAGTCTCGGAGGATCTAAGCATTGGAGCGAGGCATTGTTCGTGATGACAGGACAAACAAAGCTTGACGGATCTGCTTTACTGGAATACTTTAAACCTCTGCAAGACTTTTTGGAACAAAATAGTCTTGAATGAAGACAGAATATGACCAATAATATTTTAGGTGACATCAAGTCACATTAGTTTGGTTTCAGATTAGTTTAATTTAGTTTCACATCGAGTCACACAACACTAGTATTGTTTACAGATCAAACACCACAAAGATGTGAATTCTTAACCATCCACTGTATTATTTCATTGTTATTTTTAGTACTTGTTATAAATATACCTTTCTTTATATTACTAAATTCACAAATACGGACGAAATTATATATCTGATAAATGTAATAAATTGTCTTTATAACCTACCTATTGTCGTTATTATTGTAATATGTGTATATTTATCAATATTAGTTCCATCCCATTCTCTCTTATTTCCTTACGAGTTCTTAAAAATTATATCCTTGAGTTAGGTTAGAGTTTAGAATATAACCGGACGCTCTATTCAGCCATAACGTCGACGGATAATTTGTAATTTATTCAAAAAATCATATTCATTCCAAAAATAAATTTTTATAAGTAAAGAAATAGAAGCCAGAAAAATACACTATTTTTATGTCAAAGAGTGACTGATCATTATAGTAGCTGAAACCTTCAAAAGGTAGAGCTATGCTCCCGGAGTCATTGTCTCCGAATGGGTAGAACAATCCCACATTTCAGATAAATTTTCGGGCATAAATTTAACTTATGTTCTTTCACTTCTTGTTTGACATCTCAAAGAACGTAACGGTAACTAATCAAACGGAACATAATATCATAAATTATTGCCACGGAAACGCCACGAGTTGTCGATTTTTTTTGTCTCGTAGACTGGTAACGACCTGATATTCAACCGAAAATATATAAAAATATAAAACAACGTTTTCCTGGAATTTGGTAAGAATTCAAGAAATTCAGAAACGCATTAGTTCTCCCACTGGTTTCCTCGTCAGGTTCGTGGAGAGGATACAAAATAGCCAAACAAACCTCCGATTTTCTAGTATCTATAATTGAATCTTGGCTTCGCTCATAACCAAATTGAATTGACAACTATAGTGATTATCCAACAAATGTCACAATAAAACAAAACATCCAATCGAATGGGTCGTTTGTTCAGTAGGAAATTTAAACAATATCAATCAGAGTATCTCTAAATGGCCACATGACGTATAGGTCGAGGTGATATGAGTCCGCTCCTATCACTATAGTGGTCAACTGTGACTGATCTTGGCATATTGCGTAAATCTAGAGGATATTTATTTTTCTCTATCGTATTTGATATTTTACTATCATGCGATAGTCGCATATATTCTTTTCGATTTAATACATAATATGCATTTATATTAAGCCATACAAATATTATATCTATCCATCTACCTGTTAATTACATTAATCAGTGTCTATATACTTATCTCTCGCCTTCACTTATAACGCCTAGCTGAGCGTATCTTATCAAGGCCTTACGACTTATATCAGGTGACTTCAGCCGCTCATCGAGCATGACTTCTTAATTCTTGGAGAGGTTGATAATGGTCAGTTGCTGAGATAACTGGCAACATGAAGACGTGTATATGTGAGTATATTATAGTGGATAAATGTCAAATTATTTTATATGTAGAGTAAGATATGCTCGATTTTTTATTGATGGGTATTTTAAGGAATTACGATAAAATTATTAGATGAGCGTAGCGAAGATTTTCATTCCATATACCGAAAAATTTTGGGCTTGGTTTTTATGTTTTTTTTTTTTTTTTTTTTTTTTTTTTTTTGTGTGTAATTTTGTACGCGGCATACAGGTCAGGAAAAAGTTTCAATCAACTCGAAACTTTTTTTACAAATTGGTGTTATACCAGAATAGGTTGGGATTGTTTTTCAGAAAAATCGGTCAACCGGATTTTCCGGAAAAAAATCGGAAAGTATGGAAATTCCCCATAAGAATAGGCCAGGGGAGAAATACTTGGAATTTTATTTTTTTCAAAAGCTCTCAAATTTATACTGGGTGTGGAAAGATCTATCATACCTATTTTAAGCGATTTATGGAACAATCGGATGTGAAATAACGAAGAAAACGCATTTTTAAGGTACTTTTTTTACACATCAATAAAAGCAATTAAGAAAGCAATTAAGGAACTATTAAATATGAGCAACAAGTGTCACCAATAAATTAAAACGTTTAAAATCTGTGATGTATATGAAGAAGGCACTGGTTTGATTGTTTGGAAACCAAGGTCCATATACCAACAGACGGCCGCGGTTTTTAAACCTTTGAAGTGATCCATGGCCTGTATATGTACATTGAGCTGACAAAATGTTCTTAATTCTACATTTCCATACTTCTAAGCTCATCTCACAACGCATATAAGGCGTTTTCCTAGTTAGGTAAACGCAAGTGAAAGATATTTTTATATATAGGCCTACATTATTGGAAATCAATTGTTTTATACGTGGTCAACATTGTCATGTGAATGACCTGATAAATTCAATTTCAATTTATTTCAATCTCAATGTTCAAATAATTTTACTATTCATCTAGAAATTTTAATACACATAATAATAATAGTACACATTAAACATATAACATACTCATTGATGCAAACCTACAATGATATTATATGGTAAGTCATATGGTAATAATAGGCCCATGGTAAAACTAATATTAAGTAATGTGTAATAATAATATTGAAGCAATAATTAGAGCTATTGACATAGATATTAACTATTTTTCACAGACATTCAGTATTCACACAGGCACCCAATTACACAAAAATTTTAGAGAAAGCCAGGGCTTATTATGTTTTCGATAAGTCAGGGATAGGTCTAAAAAAAAAGTATTTTTCAAGTGATCGGAGGCGATAAGCAAATACTTGAATTATTGGAAGACAAACTTCCATGTTTAACCGGTATCAGCACTCATAATATGTTCCTATTTTTTTCCAGTTGTCGCATTCATGAAGTGATTCATAGTGTGATTATTCATTTTTTTCACATCGCTGTCCACACACGCCAAACAATTGAGTTTTACTGCAAAACAATTTGCATGGATTTTGTTAAAGGGCTGTATTTCTAAGAGAATAGATACTATTATTTCTCGTACTTTTTTTTTTATTGCCCGAGATACAATTTTATTTACATTTTATATCCAAAAATCGAATTTGGAAAAATTCAGCTTTGACACACATGATCACACTTCATTTTACAAATTTTTTATAAAGTTCACTTCTGTGATCCATACATTATGTGCATTTATTCAATAATTCTGTAAAAATAATACATTATTAAACAAAGGAATAATAAAAGAAAAATCCCGTTTCAACTTTCTCACTTTGCTTAGTGATACCTAGAAAATAGCCAATACATATAGGCAATAGTACATATAGAACAGGTGGTTATCATTTCATTTCATTCCATTCTAGATTCAGTTATGAGTGACTTGAACCTTCGATTTGTAAACTAAACATGATTCTGCTTATTCTCACTCTGCACAGCATGTCACATTCATTCCTGCCTAAGACGCTACGATACGAACATAACCAATTACGCATCACAAACGTACCGAAGTTTAATATGATTTAATTTTCACTTGTATTCACGAAAGATAAAGATCGTCTTAAACATAAAACCACAAATGTCACCGTTATTACTGTATAGCTATTGTATTTTTGAGATCAGCATAATTTTCAGAGCGAGGTTCACGATAAGGAACGCAACTGCATCTTTCAAAAGAGTTAACTCGTCAAAGATGCAGCAATATTGTGTAATTGAAGCTATTTAGAATTTACAAGTCTTCAATTATTTAGTAGGTAGAAGACCTTCTTTCGTGGATACAAGTATATATGAGTTATAACAAGTTTTACATAAAATCGAAGTTATTTTAAAAGCAAATATAATACATTGAAGTTTTCAAGTACTAAGGGAGTTGCTATTTAACTATGTAGTTTTGAATTTATATCGATGGTAGACGAATAATGAAAGTTTCATGTATCTCCTCAGGTTTTCTGGCGTTGTTGGCCACGGCGTGGTCAGCTCAGTACACTGAGCAAGAACTAAGAGATTATCTAGCCGGCCAGTACGAGACGTTGGCTTCTCAAGAATGCTACAAGATCAATGAAGCCGAATGGAACTACAACACTGATTTACTGAACATAACGAAGGAAGAAGCACTGGTAGGATTATAATCAATTCCATCGGATTCTCTAACTGTGATATTTGGTAAAATGTTATCATAATAACAATACAATTTATATTATCCAAGTTAGAATTTTATAATTACAAATTTTAAACGAATGATATATACAACCTAATTACACACTTTTCATCATAACTACATTATATTTGATTATTTAACAGAAAATGAAATATATTGAAAGAAATAACATCCAATGTGAGAGCTGGTTCCATTTTAGATTGAATTTATATATTCAATCTTAAATGAAACCAGCTCTCAGATTGAATGTTATTACTTTCAATATATTTCATTTTCTATTAAATGATTAAATCGCATGAAAAATGAAGGTTCTATGTAAAATGATGGAAAAATATCCAATTCTCGAATTGATATATCTCGAGGGTTAGCCCGGTTAGTCTGTTAGTCATTTTAAAATTATTATCCAGCACATCAAAATGAATGAACTAATGAAGATTCATATAGTATGAATATAATCATGCAAAAATAGATATAAAGGCACCCTCCTTAATTTTTGGATTCAATACTCATTTTAAGTGGAAAAACAGCTGATTGTTTGAATTAAAATGAAGTAAAAATAGCAACTTAATATTTGTGCTATATAATATAATTGTGAGAAAAATATGACGAATATGCAATTTCCATGCAATAATACGTTTTAAATGAAGCTCAAATCAAATTTGGCCAATGCAGAGCTATTTTCAAATCAAAAATCTCTGATGCAAGTAATTAAAAAAAAATATATATAGATGAAAAATGTATCTTGTATTTTGAAACTGTTTCACGTGTATTGAACACACTGGATACGACTGGCAAAATTTTCCTCGATTTTGAGTCAATTTAACAATTACGTATCGACATTTCTTGGGAATGAATTAGAACCTTTACAAAAATGAGACTACATTTTCGAAAGAATGAGAGAGTTTCACATTGTTGAGTTCCAATACAAGTATAGCTGAGAACATCACTTCTCATGATGGATTAATTGGCTACACAGTTTACAGTTCATGCCTCTTCATTCCATAAAACATAAATTCAATGGTTCTTATAATTAAACTTGACACACTTGTACACAAAGGTACATGAACGCATAAAACGTAACAAATGAGCTGAAAATGTGGAAAAAAGAAATGTAGTACTGTACTAAAGCTGTATCATACTCTCAAATTGTAATATTTTTATACGCTGGGATGAAGTTAATAACTATTGTCTCATTCGCAGAATGAGCAAGTCCTGCTGTTCGCCAAGTTCCAGAAGGAACAATGGGAAGAATATTTCAGGGATGCAGATTGGGAGAACTTCCAGACTGAAATTGTCAAGCGTCAACTCCAGTTTCTGTCAGTGCTCGGCATCGCGGCGCTCGACGAGGCGTCGCTTGCTCAGGTATATCCTTCACTTCATATAGTAGCAATATTATATCGTTACACCTGGTTCCAACAAATTCAGGTCGTTTGGTGGAAAACGTAACTATTTAGGACCTGTGAGTTTACGATCCCAGTCCTGTCACATCGTATATTCATATAGTATTCATCGTCTCCACTTTCTTCTTCAATTTCCTTTCAATTTTCTGTTCAATTTCAATTTTCTTTCACTTTCGTTCATCTGGTGTAGTTACTTCATCAATCTAGTGGTCTTCCAACAATTATTCTCGTTTTCAATATGTTTACTCTTTCAAATTCTCTTCTCGGTATTCTTGTTTTATGATTTGTATTTATATATACACATATATATAGTCAAGTATAAGTATATTTGAGTGTATGTATACACATATATATATATATATATATATATATATATATATATATATATATATATATATATATATATATTTGAGCCTTCCCTATCGATCCAAAGGTAGTCAGCTTCCCAATAACCAAAACAAGTAATAAATAGCGTTTTATCTGACGCAAATAGATCTTGGTTAACATTAGAATGTGTCGTGAAACCAAATATAAATCTCCGTCAGGTTTCTCGGATATATTTATGACAATGAACGTCATTCGTGATTATGGAATTAATGGAAACATCTCGAGATGCGGATGATATTTTTCAAAGTTCAAATTCTATAAAATATTTCTAGGCTTATGCACATTCAAGGATTAAGGTTTGATTATATAACGGGAGCAAAAAATTGGCAAATAATTCTATCTCCCCCGGTATTTAAACCCAACTGTGTCGCGTAATGTATATATAATTATATGAATGTTCAGTATATTCTTAGTAATATAGAAATATAGAACAATATTTTCATAAGTTTTTGACTTGAAATTTCACGACAATGTGTTGAAGGCATAATCTCTGCTATGGTTCATATGTTATCTTGATGGTGAAAATGCTCACCACAACCGCTTATATAACGTCATGCATTTAATCGTTATGGTCATCTCGTATTGCAAATAATTAGTTATTGAGTTTTCTTGATTTGAAGATGTCTCGATCATTCCATTGTATTGTTTCATTTTTATACTAAGTAAGCATTCGCGACAACTGATAACGACAGAAAAAAATGATAGGCATTTGCATGTAAGTGAGGGGTTATGTAATTCCCTAGATAACATGCTACTTCATTTGACTATTCAATCAATAATTATTATATCATTATGAATTATAACTCTGTCTGAAAATACATATAAATCATGATAATGAGTATTGATATATTGATTGAATAGAGAGAAGTTATTCAGGTGATTGATGAGTATATCAATAATGTTCGAAATATAAAGTTTCAAAAATAGGTGGGCTTGAAATTGTTTTTATATTGTTCAGCATTTTATAGGCAACATATTTTCAAACACAATTGATAACTGAAGAAAACTAATGAGTGAGTTTGAAACACTCACTTCATAGCCTAATATTCTGGTAGTTCACGAATCTGCTGATATTTCTCCATAATAAAACAGCGACGTAATTTAGTCGAAGTAATTTTCGGTTTGTAAGGTTTTTCAGAAAACAAATTCCTCATGGGGCTCGCTTGTGGGCTCTAAAAATCGCTTTGCTGCTAAAAAACTCACTTCGAGTTAACGATTTCTGTCAAACTAATACCTGACCATTTCGCTAAATTCAATCAGCACATTAAATTCTCCAATCAGCCTCGAATGCACACAAGCGGATACCTATAAGAGAAGCCTCAAACCCCAAATCGTATCATTGGAAAACTGTCTTCGATAAGTAGGATTTCGTGGACCTTTTTTGATCGAGATCCAGCAACATATACGTTTTCGATAAACCACGAACCGAACACATCGAAGGGATTGTAGTTATTGAATTAATGGAATGAGAAGACCGGTTGTGACCAGGGTGGTTCCAGACGAAAAATGTTAGGATGGCCTAGCTATGTTTGCAATTACATGTTCGCATTTTTATTCATGGCGGGAGGCTAAACACTGTTACAAGTTAATGTCTATTCATTGAAAAACAGCCACAATACTTCTGCACCAATTTATATGGATAAAAGATCACTATAATCTACATTTGACAACGATCACACACTCTAACAATATTATCCTACAACACAAAAGACAAAAGTCCTACTCACATTACGTTCAGTGAGATAGGCCTACTCTGGTGCAAGCTCTGTACTGTACTCTGTATGTACTCTCTGTACTCTGTACTGTAGCTCTGCTCTGTATTCTGGCGCTCTCATTTTTTTGGGGGAAGCAAGTAATAAAAACTAGATAAATCCATGACATTATACAAAAAATACAGAATTTAAAATTTTGCAATACGGTTTGTGAGAACAAAGTATGCTATACGAATATGTATAGCATATTTGCTTATTTGCATACATTTGCATATTTGCTCACTATGATTAGAGGCTTCTTAAATATGATGAGAGGCTTTTGCAATATAGACTGAGTCTCAGAAGACTCAGCTGCGTCCTGCATGTCAGTGACTTCAGGGCCGTTTCTTGTCATTTTAAAGCCGTTGGCAAAGAATCTCCTCTGAAACTAAGTGCTAAGACGCAGTGAAAAGGGTTTAGGTAGAGTCTATGTCCCGCAGGGCAAATATTGACAATTCACTTTTTATAATACGATTTTTTACGAATACGAAATGCGTTTTAAAATGTCTGGAATATGGATTCTCCAGTATGGTAAGAAGGCTGATTTGACTTTACGGATATTCCAATTGAAAAAAAATTAAAAATAAAAAGGTGTCTAAAATTCAATGACAATGAATATTTCATTAATAATATTTACTTCACTCGATAAGATTATTGATAAGAGAAGAAAATGAACTAAAATCATATAATTCAGTAAAATATATAGGCCTAGATCATTTAAAAAAAGTTGAACGTGATCCTCAAATATGCGCATGAGTTGAAAGAAAGTTTCTATACTCGCTAGATAGCGGCGGTTGCGACAAATATACCCTACAGACAAATCAATAAGAATATCGCAAACATTGTTAATTGACTGTAGCCATTTATTAAATCAGGTGGTGATTTACCACGTTCACTGGCAGAAAAGCAAATAAAAAACATTAATTTTTGATCTATGGTTACTTATTCTGAAAATGATTTTTGAACCGAATAATAACATCCCAATAAATAAATGCAATACATAGAGCTTCATGTTTTAGTGAGATTGAAACTGGAGAAAACAACCGAACAATTCGATCGGTATTTCAAAATCAATAGTAGTGGAGTTCACAGAAGTTGACTGATTTCAGTCAACAATAGGAATATTTCAACTTTGTGGTAACACGTTTACAGAAGTAAAAAAAAGTGATTACATTCAATAATAAACCAATTGTTCTGAAAATACGGTGAAACCATTCAGGTTATATTTAAATTACATTTATTTCACTGAGATTTATTAAGATGAACGTGAGCGTATGGATTCAGTTTCACATACCGGACACTAATAGCTCATGAGTGTGATAATTGTTCTGTAGCGTTCCATAATCAATCGGAGAAACCAATCAACTTGACCTCCAAATTTCGCCAATCAATAATGATCTAAATGAGCATAAAACAATGAGGCTACGTTATTTGGTCTAAATCGGTTGGACAACTTTTAATTGTATGAAAGTTTTTGTACAGCTTAAAAGAAATGATTTGAAACTTATTTTAGAGAATGATCCCAAGGAAAAAATTGTCAAAAACTTCACCCCCTCAACTAAAAAAAGCTCACAAACTGATTTTGAAGATTTTGTAGACATAATTTCGTGAACTTCCAGTTCCCACAGGTCTCGCATTCCGTAGGCCTATTATTTTCAATATTGTGTTACTTTTAAATCTTATTTCACATTATCATAAATATTTTACCTGTACAAAAAAAGCCACTCATCAATTTGTTTTTGTTGTTTGTTCTAGCTGAATGCCCACACTACTGCCATGCAAACAGCATACAGCACTGGCAAGATCTGTCCTTACGCCAACCAGCAATGCGATCTGGCTACTGATGGACTTGCACTTGATCCTGGTGAGCTACACTCTATGGTTCTACTTTGATAAATTCAATCATGTAAACTAATCATAGCAACTTTAATTTATGTTCATCAGGTATGCAACATATTAGGTTTTATTTCAATTATTAATACAAATTAAAAATAATAAATATATTTTTTCACAAGTTCAATAAATCAACACATCAATAAGTCAGTGTGGAATCTTTAGCGTGACTTTTATGTAAACGTGAACTAAAATGCATTGGTTATTTCAGGAACCAGTGCATCAACTTGAGTATTCATGACATTTTCTATTTCTATTTTAAATATTTTAAAGAGTTGAAATAGTTCAATTTTCTTGAGAACATATTACTATTGTAGAGTCAAACGCAAAAGTTTCTAGTAAAAATTCAGTTTAATTCAATCCTATTGAGTATAATAACCAGTAAGCTCGCGAAAACGTTTGCGTGTTTGACCGCGAATATAATAATGGTGGAGGTGCCAGGTTTATAGATTGTTCCTTATAAATCGTTTAAAAGACAACAATGTGTGAGTCAAATGTATTGTTTAATGTAGAATATCATAGTCTCAAGTTTTTGTAAATGTGAATAAATAATATTGAATCGTCCAGGCATGGAGGCGGTGATCTCTTACTCGAAGGATTACGATGAACTCTCTTACGTATGGAAGTCATGGCGTGATGTATCAGGGGCCAAGATGAGGGAGGATTATAAGGGATACGTAGCATTGGAAAACCAAGCAGCAGAAGCTAATGGTAAGGAAGATTCGTTTCATCATTAACATTCTCATTCCTGTCTATTGTGACTGTCGCATGTAATCTCTTGACCTATCTGTCGTATCTTCATTTTTATATTTATTAATATTCAAGGGAGTGAAAGTTGACGTGATTATATTTGAAATGCAATATGTAACATCACAAAATACTACAAAATGAATTTTATTCTCCTATATACTCATACCAGCATAATATGCAGCTCAGTTACTGACTCGCTCACTTCGTGTGAACCGGTAGCTGAGGGGCAAATCGGACTTGGTTCGATCCCAGCCACCGTCCACCGTCCATCGTCACGTTTTTTTCGTGGTTTCCCTCTGTAGTCTACACAATGTCGGGATGGTTCCTACAATATAGGCCTTCCCACTACCCTTTCCAATACTCAAGAAACCTTCATCTGATTATCTACACACACACACACACATATATATATATATATATATATATATATATATATATATATATATATATATATATATATATATATATATATGATAATAAAATATTTTACAGGAAAATTATAGTCGTGTATATTGTGAAACCTTTATTTTCTCAACGTTTCAACCATTATGTTATGGTCTTTATAATGGTCTATAACATAATGGTTGAAACGTTGAGAAAATAAAGGTTTCACAATATACACGACTATAATTTTCCTGTTAAATATATTATTATCAAGAAATAAATATAATGGAATAAGAAATGAAACAAACGACAGTCTAGATCACGATCATGACATACATAAGTACAGGAATGGAGCCTCCATTTCGTAAACACTATTTGCATAGCTTTTTATACCATTTTATATTCAAATATGTCTTATTCAGATTTGTTTTCCTAATTCACTTGATGTTTGAAGGTTTCGTCGACATGGGGGAGATGTGGCGTGCTGATTATGAAACAGAAACATTCGTCGAAGACATGGCAGAGCTTTGGAATCAGGTGAAACCGTTGTACGCTTCATTGCATAAATACGTCAGAGCTAAGCTCGTAGAGAGGTATGGGGATCAGATGGATCCTGATGACGGTCTTATTCCAGCACACGTACTTGGTAAGTTACAAACTTGAGGAAGATATAATGTTTTCAAAGTTAGCAAGTACCGGTACGTCTATGTATAAATATAAATAATGTATTAGGGTTGCGGTTTGACATGCAATTTGCATACGATATCGAAACTTCAATATCGATGATCGTTTGAAATTTATTGAAATTTTCAATTTTCAAATGATATAAAATAAGATGAAGAATATCGGGTCAAATGGATAATATCGAATAGGGAAATATCCGCGATTGTAAATTATGATGGGCCATCATGTATTACTTGTTTAGTCTCTGGTTATTTTTACCCATTTTATAATGATATACATAATTATATTCGACTCTTAAGATGGCAAATTCATTTTTCAAAGGAAAATGTCACTGAAAATGTGGTAGTTATCTTACATCAATGTTATACTGGTAATAACAACAACAACAAGCACACATATAAGAACACATTACGAACGCGGCGAGCTATCTCTTCTAATTACACATACTCAGCATACACCATTGTACATACAGCATACAGCAGTGAGAAACCTATCCCGAAGATCCAATTATTTATTTGCTTCACTTTTGGTTGAGTATTCACTTTCTCACTTTTCTTGTCATCGGTCAAGTCATCCATTAATTCATTACTTATTTTCAGCTATTCTGATATTTCGATTCTATATCGATCGTAGTTTCGGTTTCGA
Organism: Brachyptera putata; assembly: GCA_907164805.1. Lineage (NCBI taxonomy): Eukaryota > Metazoa > Arthropoda > Insecta > Plecoptera > Taeniopterygidae > Brachyptera > Brachyptera putata. The sequence goes on from OU015462.1 coordinate 31,442,937, forward strand.
ATTATCGAATATTCGTTGACGTAAACATTACGATATAACGAACAGTGAATAATAAGCGGTGATTCTGGTTCCTAACCAGAACCCTTAAGCAACCAGGTAAACGAACAGTCGTGGAAATTGTGTTGCTGGATATTAATTGTGAAAATTGATACAAAGAAGCATCTACAACGATATTCAACCATACCTTGCCATTGGGATTTATGTGAGAATCATTTTGAATGATAAATCAGTGAAATCTGTTCATTGAAGCCAAAGTTCTGAAGAATAGTAAGTTTTTGGATTTACTGAGAATATAATTTTTGGTTAGTGTTTGTTTGTTTTTTCTACACGGTCATCCTGATACAACTTGGCCTGATTTTGAAAGTCACGGCCATCTGGATAGATATTGACCAAGGTGTATGATTATTATTGACCACTGTAATCAAGGTGTTAAAAGTAACTTTTCGAGATGACGACCGAATTCAAGAAAGTAACGAGGGGAAGGCCAAGATTGGGACTGAAAACCAATAGTGGGAATGAGATAGTGCTAAGTACGGTACCATTGCCGAAAGAATTGAATGTAATTTGTGGTATGAAGTGTGGATTAGGAGTGAAGGTCAAGGACAGAGCAATACAATGCTGTTCAGAAAAATGTTCGCAATGGTGGCATATAGCGTGTGTAAATATAAGTACTGCACAGTACAAGTGTATTCAAAGTGTACCAGGCTTAAAGTGGAGCTGTGGAAAGTGCAGGGAAGGAGAAGATAAGAAGAAAAGGGAAGCATGTATTGAGGGAAAGAAAAACGTTAACAAGGGAAAAAACGAGAATATCCCTAAAATTATTATGAATGAGGAGAAAACGAATGGGAAACAATTGAAGAAAGGGAAATATGCCAAACAGAGTAAAGTTGAATGTTTGAGAAGTATGAATAACGAAGAAGAGCAGACGCGGAAGAATATAAACGCAGAGGAAACGCAATTGAAGTTTATTCCAGAAGAAGAAATGAAAGACAGAAATGAAGTCAGCAAATTTGGTGAAGTCGAGATGGAAACTGTTAGATCTAAAGAGGAAAGTAAACAAATAACCAAAAAGAATATTGTACTGCTGGGAAGCTCGATTGTTCGTGGAACAAGCGTCGGCACGGGATCCAGTGTAGAGGTGGATGTGAGACCAGGAATTGGTGTATTCAGAATGAGGAGAGTGGTGGATGAAATGAAGAAAAGGGAAGTCGATGGTAAAGGAGTTATTCTGATCGTAGGAGGAAATGATTTGAAAGAGATGAGACAAAGAGAGGATGGACAAGATATAATGAACAAAGGAATGAAGGAATTGATTGAAGCTGCGAAAAAGAAGTTCGGAGAAAGTCGAGTTGCAGTTAGTGGGATTATATACAGAAAAGATGAAAATAGAGAGCTTATTGATAGAGTCAACGCTGCTACTGAGCGATTGTGCATCAGAGAACGAGTGGTGTACATTGAGTCTAACTGTTGGGTACATGAAGAACATTTGAAGGCTGACGGGGTACATTTAAATAGATTGGGAGCAGAGAAACTGGGTAAACTGATGGGAAGAGTCGCCGAGAAGATGAGAAGAAGAGCTAGCTTGTGACTAAATACGATTGAAAGTAGCAGAATAGAGGTAGGCCTAGGAAATGATATGGAAAGGGGAGACAAATCGAAACAGAGGGATATTGAGATGGGAGTAAAAAATACATTAAAAATAACATTAGCTAATTGCAGAAGTATATGCAATAAACTCGACGAATTAAGAACAGTAGTAGACACTATAAATCCCGATATTTTCGTACTTGTGGAAACCTGGCTGGACGATGGCTACACCGATAAAGAGATAGAGGTTGGGGGTTACAGCTTATTCAGAAGAGACAGAAATAGACATGGGGGTGGTATATTGCTGGGATTAAAAAATGAGTTGAATGGGAGAATCTTGTGGATAGAAGAAGCAGTAGAGTTAATGGGATTAGAAATTAAGTTCGGAACAGAAATGTTTATAATAATTGCGGGATATAGGCCACCAAATTCTAATAATGATATTCTTGTCAAGATTAGGGAAAGAGTGGTTGAAAGTGCTAATAAAAGGAATGTAATAGTTGCTGGAGACTTGAATTTACCAGGAATAAATTGGGAAGAAGGGACTGTAGGAAGTAGCACGAATAGAAGGCAAGAACTTGTTTATGAAATAATGAGTGAAGGATTTGTGCAAACGGTTACGGAGGGTACTAGATTAACTAGGACAGGTAGTAATAACCTTTTGGACGTTATCCTAGTCAGACCACCGGAAAAGTGGTTAAGAACTATCGTGGACGTTGGTATCAGTGACATAAAGGTACAGAAGAAAGTCTGGTTCTATAAAAAGGCGGATACCAACAAAATTAGGTTACATTTAAATTATTGGAGGAATTACTGGATTGAGGAGAAGGGGGATATAGACAAAAAATGGGACACTTTCAAAAACATATGTTTAAACGCTATTGAGAAGTTTGTTCCCAATAAATTAATATCTGAAAGTGCAGATCCAATCTATTATAATAAATCAATTAGAAAATTGAAAAGGAAAGCAAGAAAGTTTCATAATATGAACAGAGGTAAAGGGGGAGATATAGAAATGAGAAGGAAATTCAGATCAGATCTGAATAAAGAAAAGAAAAGTGCAAAGGATAAGTTTCTACGGGGTATGTTTGATGAGCAGGACCAGAATAAAAGTTGGAATAATATGTACAAGTACATAAATAATACTAAAAGAGGAAGAAACGATATGCCAACTCTTATTAACAGAAATGGAGTGGAGTTCATATCGAATAAAGAAAAGGCATACGCATTAAATAATTATTATGGTGAAGTTTTTCAAAAACAGACTTTGAATGGGGAGAACGCAGTAGAGAATGATCAAATTCATCAATTGGGAGTAGAGGAAAATAAAATAAAATTCACTGAAACAGCAATCCAGAGAATAATTGATAAACTGAATAGAAATAAAGCTCCCGGTCACGATGGGATTAATAACAAATTTATCAAGTTGGCGGGAAAAGAGTTAATACCGTATTTAATGTTAATTTTTCAAAATTCAATAGATTCAGGAACTGTGCCCGAGGACTGGAAAAAAGCAATGATCACTCCAATACATAAAGGGGGAGAAAAATCAAATTTGGGTAATTACAGACCAGTCAGCCTCACCTCCTCAATATGCAAAATTATGGAAAGGTTAATTGATACAGAAATCAAATTAATTGTTGATAATAATGGTGGAATATTTGATGGACAACATGGTTTTCGTAAGGGTTACTCATGTGTAACCCAACTGCAAGGATTCACGCAGGAACTGTCTGATACTTTGGACAAGGGGGGTAAAATATCTGCCGTCTTTTTGGATTTTGAAAAAGCTTTTGACAAAGTACCTCATAAACTTCTGATTTCAAAGTTGAAACAAATAACAAAACATGAGAGGATAACAAGATGGGTGGAGTCCTTCTTAAAAGGTAGATCACAAAAAGTAAAAGTAGGTGATGAAATTTCTGATATGGTAAAAGTTACTTCTGGGGTACCACAAGGAAGTGTAATTGGACCCCTTCTATTCAATATATTTATAAACGATCTTCAAATCGGAATTCAATCAAGAATTCGTCTATTTGCTGATGACTGTGTGGTATATAGCACCATTAGGAGTGAGAGGGAGGAAAATCAGTTACAAGGAGATTTGGACAGAATTAATAAATGGGTTAAAATAAATTTAATGGGACTAAATGTTGGAAAATGTAAAGTGGTGCACTTCTCTAGCAGCAGTAACAAGAAAAAAGTGAATAAGATTTATAAAATGGGAGATTCTACACTTGAGGAAGTAGAAGCATATAAATATCTTGGACTTTACATAAATAAAAACTTAGGGTGGGGGGAACATGTTAGAAATATCTCAAAAAAGGGAATACGATCCTTAAATTTTATTATGAGGCAGTTGAAGGGGACAGGGATGAAAATAAAAGAGAAGGCATACATGAGTCTGATTCGGCCAATGCTTGAGTATGCTAGTTCAGTCTGGGATCCGCATGAAGTTGGACTAATAAAGGCTGTGGAGAACGTCCAAAGGGTTGCTGCAAGAAGGGTATTGGGGAGAGAGAAGCGCTGGAAGATTATCAGGAACGATAAGGATGTGGTTGAAAAAGTTATAGAAAGACCCAGTAAAATGATTGAGGAAATGGGATGGGAAAATTTGGCGAAACGAAGACAAATAGAAAGAATGTGCAATTTTGTTAGAGTCAAGAATGAATATACAGGATGGGATGAATTAAGCAATAGAATTGGAAAGGGATTACAAAGAAGTACAAGGGGAGGAGTAAGAATGGAAGTGGAAAAAGTGGATAGAGAAGTAGGTAAATATGGGTTTATACAAAGAACGACGCGGGAATGGAATGAATTAGAAGAAGATATCAAGAACATAACGAAGATTGGTGATTTAAGAAGAGAGCTAAGAAAAAAATGAAGTATAATTAAATCGAGTATGTTTGACTGTAATTGCATTAGGTATAGTAACCATTACCACCTGTTTTATGAACAATCTGTAATGAATAAATAAATATGTAAATGTGAACCATAATCAATATTTGATAGTGAGTTTAAATTTAGATCCGTTCACTATTTTTTTAGCGATCGGGAACAATATTTATAATTCAAATATCTTCAAACAAAATTACGAATCATTATTTTCATTTCCACTGTCAGTATCCTCATTGCTCCCTATTTTATCTCAAGCTTTATTACCATTTTCTGAAATCACTCGCTTTTAACAGGCAACATGTGGGCACAGAGCTGGATAAACCTGTACGAACTTGTACTGCCCTACCCCGACGCCAGCCCCGTTGACGTTACTGGCGCCCTCAACGCCCAAGGTTACACTGCGCTGAAGATGTTTGAGACTTCCGATGATTTCTATCTATCCTTGGGATTGTTGAGGAACGATATGTCTTACAATGTATCTCAAGGAGCCATGCTTGAAAGGCCTCCAGATCGTGAAGTTGTCTGCCATGCTTCTGCGTGGGACTTTTGTGACAGGAAATCATTCAGGTAAGATCATTTTCAATGAAGGTACAAAAATGGAAAGGGTTTTCTGTTATTGATTCTCCACTATTCTCTTCTCAATCCCACACCTTTTCTCATTAGTTTGTATTAAATGGCAGTATTCTCATTGTTATTTTCCGTACGTTTTTTTCCGTGTCTTGGTATAATTGATTTATATGATTAATCAATAATGTTGGTAAAGATGTCGAGACAATGTAAGAACATCAGTAATTATATATTAACGTATTATATTGAACGTATATACTCATATAAATGTTATACTGTTATATTAAACTCATCAAGCTACTATGTATATTTATTATGGAGAAATATAAATACTTACTCGAAATGTTACACATTAATTTTGTTTGATAAGAAAACTCTTCGTCAGCTGCCGTCAACTTTGTTCTACTGTTGTTGTATAATAATCATCATATTCAACACTGGAGTTGTTTTCATAGAAAATACAGGTACTCTGCCGTGTGTCTTGATTTATGGATATCAAAATATGAGGTGGATAGAATAAAGAAATCTTTCAGAAGATTTTGGGATTCCGATATTTCATGATTTTGGTGATTTCAATGTGGTCGGAAGACAATATCAAATACACAGCTCGAATGCTTCGATAACTTTCAACTCGATAACTTTCAACTTTCAATACCGTCCAAATCATTCACACTGAGCTACATACATATCCTTCATAAATGTTATAAATGACATATTATCAATCATTGTAATGCAAACTATAATCGTGGATTATTTATCATGCACCTGAATATCTATCAATTATCCTCAGGATCAAGATGTGTACTAAGATCAACAGTGAGGACTTTGTGACGATCCATCACGAGATGGGTCATATTCAGTACTTCTTGCAGTACAAGGATCAACCCTATATCCTGCGTAATGGAGCTAATCCTGGTTTCCATGAGGCAGTTGGAGACACGATTGCTCTGTCAGTCAAAACTCCTCAGCATCTGGAGAAGATTGGATTGTTGACGGACTATGTCGACTCGCCGGACGCTGGAATTAACGCATTGATGGAAAGCGCTCTAGAAAAGGTGAATATAAGGAATACCATATAAAATAACATTTCAAAAATGAATTTTCAAGTGATGTGTTTTGATGACTTACTTTTCTTCGAATATAGCTTCGGATATAAAGCACCAGGTCGACCTTGGAGATGGTAGCACTAGATATTCATCTCAATCATTTTTTTCTGTTTTCAAAAAAAAAGGGTATTTGAGATGTTGGAACTTGGATAAAGCATGTGGACTTAGGTTTGCCAGAATCAAGTCACAGACTCACTCACTCACTCAGACTGTAGTACTTCTAATTCTATTCGTCCCGCTCCTGATCCTCCTCTTCCCATTTCCGTATTCATACATTATTGTCTTCCCAATCATCTTATTATTGGTTTGAATTAAATATATAGTTTACTTTGAAGTTATCATTTCAATACTTTTTGTTTCTGGAAATTTGTTTCTGGATTTGTAAAACAATTTCCTTGATGTAATGTGAGAAGCAGTCTGCTATGTCAGTAAGAAGAGTCTTTCCTCACAGTAGGTTAATTTCTTGTACCTGTGTAGGTTGCGTTCTTGCCATTCGGTTACCTGATTGACCAGTGGCGTTGGGACGTTTTCAGTGGCGCCGTACCTGAGACTGAATGGAACGCTCATTGGTGGAAACTCAGGGAAGAGATCCAGTTGGTCAAGGCTCCAGTAGCCAGGAGTGAGAATGACTTCGATCCTGGAGCGAAGTACCACGTTCCCGGAGACTCGCAGTATATTGCGTAAGTACACTTACTCTACATAATTTATTATATACGTTTATGCTGCTACCTTCGATACTTTGAAGATATCTTCATCCACTTCGTCCCCATTCTTTGAACTACTTGCACATTTTAAAATGTGCACAAATATTTTATCAAACTAATTCCAAACATCATTGACGTATCATTCACCATTTCTAAATAGATTTTAGCATCACTACCAGAGAGAATCTCCATTCACGCCTTTATTTGTGTTCTGTAATACTTTGTACAAGTATTGTACAGTATTGTACTTTGTACTTTGTAAATTAGAAACAAATACTACACAGTGTCGAATACAGTGTAGTAAATCGATAAATGGTCATCATTTAAATAACTATATGGCATATTGATAATTGATGTGCCACTTATTATTCTTTCAGTTACTTCGTTGCCCACATCTTGCAGTTCCAGCTTCACAAGTCCTTGTGCATTGAAGCTGGCCAGTACGACCCTGATGACATCAACTCACCACCCTTGTACAAGTGCGACGTTTTCCAGTCTGCAAGTGCTGGCAAGCTACTGGCGTAAGTACTATTGCAATATGTATAATGAATAATATAATAAATTGGTCATGAAAATGTTCATTAATAGCTCAGTTGGAAATGAAACTGTCTATATACTGATGACTGCAACTTCATTGCAATGCAGATTCACTGTGCTGTGATATGTAGTTGTCGCCAATCTCTCGTATTGATTTTAGTTCAGATTTCGGGTAATTTCTCAATGATTCAAAAACAGCAGGAGTAATTTATCATTCACACGAAGACCTATTGTGATAAAAATTAGTTCAATTAGATAAGTGATAAGCTCATATGAACTCCATAATAAGTATCATTAATAAGTCTTATTGAACATTCTTAATAATTGGAACATCACATATGTCATTTGTGTACCGATTTCCTCGAAAAAGGGTTAAAGGAATAAACACTACTACTACTACTCCTACTACTAATAATACTCGAATAAGATATTGCTTAATGCCATCAGTTATAGAGAAAGAACGTTTCAATGTCTTTGTTTCAAGCCTATACTTTTTTGTGAATGGTGTAAATTGCATTTTCTTGTTACTAAAGTTTCAGAAGTAAACTCTCAAAAGTAGACTTTCATACAATTTCCAAAGTTCATGAAATTTTCTTATTTTTTCTCATATTCGTGAATTCCCGTTACTTTCGATATATTGATACGATATAATTTTTATATAATATTTCCAGCCACGTTAAAACTCTATTCTCTCTCTCTCGTTTTGTTTTAGTGACGGTTTGAGTCTCGGAGGATCTAAGCATTGGAGCGAGACATTGTTCGTGATGACAGGACAAACAAAGCTTGACGGATCAGCTTTACTGGAATACTTTAAACCTCTGCAAGACTTTTTGGATCAACAGAACTGACGTGACAGTAATGTAAGCGTCATAAATAAGTCATAAGAAAACGTTAAAGGTAGCATCGAGATAAATATGGTGAAACATGTTATCAATTAGTGTGAGATATGGTTATTTCCAATCAGATAACAATGTTGAGAAAATGAGAATATATTTTAGGATGGTAGATTTCATTACTTGATTATGAATGAATTTAAACTATTGTTAACGGAAATATTCGAGACTAAATATCATATTGTATGTAAACCTGTATTACCTCTATACAAACCTTTATTATTACAACATTCATTGTTTGAAATACTATTGAATAATACTGAATCATATTGCCATTGTTTGATATTATGTTGATTATAATATTCATGATGAAAAAGTGAGGACTGATACCGATATTATATCTGTAGCCCTATAGCCTGTTTTTACCTACTAGCTTTTTACCACTCACTTTAGTAATTGTATTCCATATAGCGATGTCATTGTAGCGGCGATACTACCATTTGAAGCAGAAAGATGTTTGAATGTCATAGCCATTCTAAAATTTTCTTCTCATTGTTAATATATCGTTTCACTACTAAACGAACAGCAGATGCAATCTATTTATAACTTTTGTTATTTTCACTTTATTACAACTATATTCCGAAGAGCATGCAATTGTGTTGTCATACCATATATCAATATGGTCATACTTATTATTGATAGGAACCATTTTATAATCCCAATCCATCATTTTAATATAAAATCCATGTTAAGTTAATTCCTATCGTATCATGTTTTATACTTCTGAGAGTTGGGTATTCATCCATGAATGAGGTTATTGCATGATTTGAATGCATCAGTCTTTCTCATATAAAAATGTCATCAGATAAATATCATTTTAGAAAACATGAAAACAAATTGATCCTTTTTGTTCTCCATGATATTAGGTTGTTGAAACATGTAGACACTGATTATTATACCAAAAATAGTAGCAGAATAGAAAAAAATACGTTTCGTAGGTTAAGTGAAAATTAAAATGTTCTCCGAGATTTCAAGAAATAGTATATTTCTTTCATAGAGGTATTATTTGGTATTTATTAAGATATTATTCGAAGCTCTGCTGACAGCTTGTATTGTATTTTCAAACTGGTATAGCTACAAAGATGAGGCCAAGTGATAATTATCCCCTTAATGACCTGACTCTAAATTTAATTCTGTTGCTGCCGAATGTATCAATTTGACACACCTCTACCTTGAGTAGTTAGGTCAAAGTAGATTTTCACACCACCTCAGACGCTCGAGTTTATCAAAGGAAGATCACGTACAGAATCACCTGTACATGCAATACTTTCAACCCTCGTGGCACACTTGTTGCTACCACGCACGCGCACTGGCTGTGTTATGACAGCGTGTTAAAGCATGCGCCACGTAGCACAGTGTGACGTCACAAAGCAGCATCCCTTACAAGCTGATCTCGGTTCAGTTGATTATTGTGCGTTGTAGGTGACGTCACGTGTGCCAGAGAGCTGCTCTCGATACTCGCTACCAGGTAAATCTCATATGGATGGGTTATTTTATTATTTAACACATTGTTATAAAGCGTGAAAATAAGGTGTTAAAAATATTTCAAAGCGTATCGTATGCATTTTTCTTAAAATGTCATCTCGTTTTCCTCATCTTTCTATATTTATTTCGGAAAAAATTGTTCCAACTTGGTGGATACATAGGTCTAAAATGATGTTTATTATGTTTTCGAAGTTTAAAAAATAACCTAAACGGGCGCATGACATAATATGAAAATAATTGAATTGAAACACTATTCTGAGGGTTTATATTTGTTCATTATATAGTGCTTACTTTCAAATCTCAATTGACTTTTGTGAAAATATAGAGTTATTACACTCTGAAATCTCACGGAGACGGTTGATAGGGTCTACACTGTACAAGCTATCATCGCAGTTACGTAAGTTATGCTAGAACGTAGGTGACAGACAGTGATGTCATATTTTGTACTGGTTGGTTTCTAAATAGTTTTAAGCACAACCTCTTCTAGTATTTCTTAGTATGAGAAAATTAACGTCCTCTTTCACATGTTAACAAATAGCTGAATTGGTGCATTTTATAGTTATATTAGGCCTATTGTTCTGACTGCGTTTTATATTCCAACGAATCCCTCGTTCGTCTTGAGAATATTGTTCAGATATTGCTGGAAAATTGATATGATCTACCTTAAAACCTCTAAACTAAATTCATAGACTCATAGACTCATAGACTTTCATATACTTCATATATTCATTTTCCAATGAGTAGAATGTGAAAAAAAACGAAATTATAAAATACAAAATTAAGGTTTCACCACAATTGTTATCGAAATGGTTTGAAACGAAACTAAAAGTAAGCATTAAATATCCGTATGTTTGGTTTGCAGCGCACTGTTTTGCCAGACATTTTTCCATCGCTTATTTATAACCCAACAGAAGTGAACATGAAGATCAGCCGATAGAGAACGTGAAAATCTGTCTGGAATAAAGTAATATATTAGAGTTCCCACGAGTTTTTTTACCCATGAGGATAAGGTATTAGAACTTCTAAACTAATATCTTCTGTTATGAATGTTACACTCCGTGAAATAAAAATGATGAAGGATCTTGTTTCAGTTGAATCTCTCTAGTTTTTAGATGAGCATAGAGGGACTAATATTTCACCTAACCAAAAAAATCGGTCTTCATGTTAATGTTGTGTTGAAATTTGTATATTTCTTTTTTTGCACGCGGCTTGCAGGTCACACACAGTAGCCAGTCGACTTGGAATTTGATCAGGACATTGGTGTCATACCAGAATATGTACTGTAGGGCCTACTTATCAGAACCAAGCAAAATCGTTAATGAAGTTTTTTTCGGGAAAATATCGAGAAATTTGGTAAACCCTCATAATAATAGTTTGATGGGTGGTATTTTCAATTTTTCAATTTGATCCGATTGAAACCGAATTTTTACAGAATGTTATCATTGACTAATGCATATTTTTTTTATCAAGTTTGAAGAAGTTTGAATTGGTCGTTTCTCAGATTATAATCTATTACATTAGAACATTGTCAGATATTGAATTAAATTTTGTCAATGAACCGAGTAAGATGACATTTTCACAGGATAGAATTACCGTTCTAAGTTTATTAGATGTTTTTCATAGTTTGAAGAAATTTAGATTGATCTTTTTCAAGAAAATAAATTATTTTTATTTGTAAATCTCATATATGGAGTTTAAAAATTGTGAATGTAGATCAACAGGTTTCATGGAATTTTAAAAAATAAGTTATATAGATGAATGAATGAATGAATAGGAATGCCATATATATTAAAGATTCAATGTGTGTATTCTTTCGAGTTTTCCATACCAATGACACCGGCACATGCAGCGTAAAAAAAAACCTGACGGATGTATAGCCATACGTATGTGTACAGCTAAAAAACAATCGGAATAGTTCTAAAATTATGAAAGAATCACACTACTTTTAGTACAACAGAACTTGAACTTGAAGATTGAGATTATTTTCTAGTAGACCTATTTGAAATAATAAACTTTGCTAAAAATGAAAATCATAAAGCTGAAAAGAAATTACCATGATTATCCATGAAGTTTAATTCATTATAACAGAATACGCATATTTCTGATAGTATAATTAATCTGTCATGCTGTCTCGGAACTTGGCGGTTCGAGACGAGATTCGCCCGCCCGACTTCTGCAACTTTCAACCGCTATCGTGAAACACGCGGATCGTTCGTTTCCACTAGCGTATTCGATCTCCTTGACGCAATATCCACCCTAACACTTGAACACCTCCCTTACATTACTACCATCCTACGATAATAAAGCCATTATCGTGAATAATGGTGATATCTGCTGTTCGCTCACACCGACAATATATATATATATATATATATATATATATATATGCAGTCATACTTTTGAGAAAAGAACTGTGTACTACACAAATATTAAAACTCAATGAATTACAGAAAAAAATATAAAAAATGCAATCAATATGTGTATATTTATATATCTAACGTTTCGGGAACGTGTTATCCCCTTGATCATAGATATGGTATAGTACACAGCTCTTTTCTCAAACGTATGACTTCATATACTAACTGTGAAAGTTTGAAAGACCTAATACACACACACACACACACATATATATATATATATATATATATATATATATATATATATATATATATATATATATATATATATATATATATATATATATATATATATCAATTCAATACAGTTCATGTTGTATTATTCCGTTATAGTTTAATATGAGATTCATAAATGAATAATTCCACATTATACAGGTAAAACAAATGACCTACAAAGAGATTGGCTACAAAGTGAGAATTCTTGTTCCATGACCATGTCACAGGAAGCTCTGAATCTTAATAAAGAAGATGCTGTTGGGATGATGGGTTCGAACCCCGACTTTAGGGGATGAAGATTTGGCCTCCGATATCTGGCCAATGCCATCGAGGCAGTGCGCGCATGCGTATACGAGGGTACTGTTCTAACGAGGGTGGATCACTAGTTTAGGACTAGCTCTAAGTGTGTGGTAAGAAAGATTGGATCATTCTTGAGTCTTGACCAACATCTTGACTTGAGAGGAAGGAATGGTGTTTTCCTGTTACCTCGTCATAGTGCATCGTGTTCCGTCATAATATTATTACTTCGTTACTTCATGAATTGTTGAATGTAATAGAAGTTTTTGTTATGCATCATAATATATTCCCTCTGTTTCACCTTTGCTGATAATTCTCATGTAGCAATGTTGAATGGCTGACACTGACACATTGACATGACAGTCGAAAATGCCGTCAATGGAAATATACATTGCCATTTCAAGACAGAAATGTTGATCGTGTGAGAGAGCCTTATTACTACCATAAATAAACAATGTTTTTGCACAAAACTACTGGTTACGATGTACATCGTTCGGTTCACTTTTTTGTTTTTATACTTCTTGAACGTTGTTTGAGTTGATCGTGAGTTGATATTACAATTGCGCTCTTTGGTTTATTTGTGAACGTTAAAGTACAGTACGAGATGAACAACATTTTATTATTGACTTTTCATTGTCTGAAATACAAGTCTGAAGATAAAAATAATCTTGAGAATACATCTCTCGTTTATGACGACAAACAAGATCCATTTTTGTTTGGAATAATACTACTTTTATTACTACTTACATCCAAGTTGTTGATATCTGAAAGGTGAATGAGAAATGAATTGTTGAAAGTTTTCATAAAATTTTGTTCTCAGAAGAGTTGAAGACTTAAGGCAATGTTATAGTTGCCTGAAATGTTTTTAATATCTTAAATGATAATCAGCCACTGAAAACAAAGGGTTCTATTTTTCAAATTGAGAGCTTTCGAACAATTAACAATAAAACATAATTTTGAAAAACATAATTTAGTCATTATTCCTAAACTAGCTGATCAACCCATATTCAGTTTATACATGTGTGTATTCATTTGCAAACATGCTGACAGATAAACTTTAATATAACTATGATGTCTGCAACATCTGGAATAATATATATACCTTACTTCGGAAGATCCATCACCCAATATCAACATAAGTATACTACAAAAAGTGTTTGAAATGGATTAAATTGTATCAATAAATGTTTAAATTCATTACTACTATTTATGCATTCTCCACATCAATGTATGCATCGGAGTAAAAGTATGCAAAGAATCGCTTCACCATGTATATTTATGTGTTATTTAATCTTTCACATCATCTCGGTGATGTGGCTTACGATTATTCGCTGTTAGAGGAATTTCAACTCGATCTTTCGATAAAAAGTTGGATTTTTATAACAAAAGACGTCTGGGGTAAACTTTGGGATTTTGGAAACAAAAAGTAAGACGTATCAAAATAATTATTTCATGATATAATTAGATGAACGTCGGTAAGACTTTTTTTCCACTTACCGGCACTATTTCTTCTTTGTGCGCAGCTTACAGGTAGGTATGGAAGAAATATTTGATCAACTTGAAAGAAACTTGAAGGAAACTTGAAGGAACTTTTCCAAACATTGATGTACCAGAACATATTGGGATTCTTTCTTAGTGAAATTATTTCAGCACTTATTTCGGAAAATGCTTTTCAAAATTTAAAAATTCTCGTAAACAGAATTTGATGTGGGTGAAATTGGCTGAAATTCTCATTTTTCCAATCATATTCGATTATCATGAAGTATTCCCAGAATGTTACTATTTTGCTGATACATGTTTATACAAAGTTAGAAAAAATTGATCAAGTTATTCTTAAGAAAATATGTATGTTAAAATGAGAGTTTCATAAGTATAAAAAGCTTCAAGTTTGTTCGAGATTATCTGGCAGTTACAAGACTCAATCGAGTTGTACAAATACCTTGCAAACATATTCCATATACATATTTCACTAATTTCACAACGCATTTCCTTCTTTTTTTCCCAATATTGTATTCGACCCTCATTCTAGGAACAAATCTCTTTTATTTCTCCGTGCTCTACGTATCATGTCTAAACGGTCACATGAGGGGCGAGTGTCAAAGAATTGTCAATGAGGGTTCATATGACTCAACCTTCGTAAACTTATTTCATAAAAGTTGTCTCATGATGGTGACAATATCTTCGCAATTATTTCAGATATGATAATTTTTAAACTTCCAAAACTGACAAGATATTTTTCATAACTAGAAGTTACTAGAAACTGAATTAATTTGTTGTCAAATCGTGATCGAGTTAGACGTATTTAGCGAACCTCTAAAACAGGAGTTCTTTCCTCGAGTGCTCCTCTTTCAAGTTTAATATGAATATGTATAACTTGATTATTTCTAGAATTGTAATATAAGTCTACTGCAACTACAAACATTTGATTAAATTACGAATTTAATTATATTTTAATCAAAATGTTAGAAATTGTACAATTAACTCATTCAAATTACTTTTCAAGAAAAGAATGCCGTGTGTTAATGTGGAATATTTTTAACTTGAGGTGTATAAAATACCATTTTCGTAAAAGACTAAGCTGAACACAATATTGAACCTGCAGCATTTTGATGAAACAATTTGGAGGTCATTTAAAAAAAAACTTATATTGGGTTCAACGGCGCACTGTTATGATAACTAAGATCTGTTTGCGTCGGATGGATGATTAATGAGTTGGTGGGATGATGATATCAAGGTTTCGTAGGTAATGTGAAGGAAGAAGAAAGCGGCTGTGGTCTATATTGCAGGAACCATCCCGGCATTAGCCTAGACTACAGAAGGAAACCACGAAAAACCCCTGAAAATATGGATGGTGGCAGTGATCGAACAAGGTCCAATATTCCCCTCACCTACCGGAAGCGAGCGCGTTAACCACCTCGCTGCATGCGCCGGTTTTGAGACCTATCATATCCATATATATATTTGTTACGGAGTTGGTGGGATGATGATATCAAGGTTTCGTAGGTAATGTGAAGGAAGAAGAAAGCGGCTGTGGTCTATATTGCAGGAACCATCCCGGCATTAGCCTAGACTACAGAAGGAAACCACGAAAAACCCCTGAAAATATGGATGGTGGCAGTGATCGAACAAGGTCCAATATTCCCCTCACCTACCGGAAGCGAGCGCGTTAACCACCTCGCTGCATGCGCCGGTTTTGAGACCTATCATATCCATATATATATTTTTTCGAGTTAAAAAGTTTGTATAGCTTTCAGGATCTTATAGACGGGATATATTTGGGCTTTTGCCAAGATTCTTACTCTCTTTGTTACGGAGTAACGGCAAGTCATAAATGATCAAAATATTTCGGAAATACGTTTGGCCCTCTTTTTTGGTTCATGTTGGGCCCATTTTGAGAAACGATGAAAATGTGAATCTATAGTATTGTGCCTTATTAGTGTCGTCGTCTACCAGTGTGTTTAATTTTATTGTGAGTTGATTACATCGAGAGTTATGAGAGTTTTCCCAAGAATTAAAAAAACTACCTTATGGGCGTGAATTTTGCCCCAAAAAAGGGCAAAACGCCAAAATTTTGCTTGTCAGTTTTATTTAGCAAATTGCCCACAAAAATGTCTATCAGAAAAGTCAAACTGACACTTCCTACCCCAAAACGCCGTCAACTTCTAAACGACGCACTTTTCGAGCTTTTATTTCTGGTCTATTAGAAGCTTTCTGTCATTTCATTCGTTAAATAACAAAATAGTATCAATAGCCAGAAGATGTGACAGTTTCTACCAATACTTTTAATGGAGCTAATCCAAACACGTACGTTCTGGTATCTACAATCTATATATATATATAAAATTTCGACTGATATCGATTTCCTATCCTCTAATCGCTCTCATCCATCAGGATAAGGAAAAGATATTTTTTAAATTTTTTGCTGACAGAATGTGTCCTTTTTCGTCTAGGGGAAGTTGACGGGGAGGGAAATATTCTCATTATTTTGAACTTTGAAAGAATAAATCTTCCACACAATAGCTGATTGAGCATGCCCACGAATTCAACTTCCAAAATAATCTGTATGGTCTCCCTGCAATATTCAATATGAACGAGCTCATGAAAATGTTTTTTGACGCACTCAGTTGGATATATTATTTAGTTCACTTCATTCCGATATGAATTCCGATATCAATGCAAGACTAACGATCACATGGTAACACTATCACATGCAATAAGTTGTGTGACTACCGTTTATATTCCGTATCCAGGTAATTATTGGTGTGGAATCGAAGACACGAAGTCATTAAGGATCGAGGAGACGAAGTCAATAAAGGCCAAGGATGACAAGATTGGGTATCTTGAATGGTGCACTACAAGACTGACATTTCCACCCCAAAGAAATTATTTCATTGTAATTAGCTACACTACTACACATTCTACATGCTACACTCATTTATAAACACTTAATATTGTACCATCATATTCCGAGATGATTGACATTATTCAATCTCTTGCGTTGAGGATTACGATTCTTCGATATTATTGTTGAACTTTCTATTTTTCGGACTCTTCTACCATTTCTTGAACTGAACTATTTTCCACTGATTTTTTTTTATCTCATTTGGTCGTTCGTTTGTTGTATTCGTTATTCCATTCATTTGTTCGTTCAATCGTTCGTTCATTTGTTCGTCGATTCTTACGATCGTTCGTTCAATTATTTTTTCGTTAATTTGTTCTTTCACTCGTTCCTTCATTCATTCATTCACTCATATAGACATCAGGCTCTCCTCACTCATTACCTCATGCATTCACTCCGTGACCTCTGATCGATAATTATTTGATTGATACATTAATTCTTCCGTCAATATATTATATTGTTCATTCATACATTCATTCATTTACTAATTCACCTATTCATTTATTGATTCACTCGTTCATTATTCTATTCCTCTTGTTCTAGTATCATTCGTTTACACGTTCATTGATTCATTCGTTCATTTGTTCATTGTTTCGAACGTTCATTCTTCTAATAGTAAGCCCACATTTATTCATTCATTCATTCATTCATCCGTAACTCATTGAATCGTTCTTTCGTTAATTCCTTCATTCATTCAGTCGTCCATCTATTCAATAATGAATTGACACCATTAATAATTCTTCCATTAGCTATTATTTTCATATTCATTATTTATCTTAACATTTCATTTATTCATTCATATAGTCATTCATCAATTGATTCTTTCATTCGTTTATTTATTCATTCATTCATTCATTTCTTAATGCATTCATCTATCTATTTGTTCATTTATTCATGGATCCATCAGTTCAATATCTCCTTCTATTCAACTATCATTCATTCATTGATTTATTAAATTATTTATTTATTCATTCATACATATTTTTTACGAACCTTATTTATATTATATTTATTATTTATATATCAGCCTTAATTGGGGAACAATGATTTTGTATCAAGTTTCGATGTTATTAAAAAAAAAAATCTCATATGAATGCATATTCAATAAATCGATAAATTGATAATTCAATAAGTGGATACATATAAACAATTGTTCATCCATTCACTCAATTTTCCATTGATTTTTGCATTAATTTATCAATTTATTCAATCATCTATTGTTTGCTCATTAATCAGTTTTTTCATTCATGCATGCATCCATTAATTTATTCATTCATTCATGTCACCATTCATATATTCATTCATATATTCATTTTTAAATTTATCAATTTATTTATCCAGGTATTCATTCATTTATGGATTTTATTCTATTCATCGAGCCATTTATTCATTTCATTTCATCTATCTATTTATAGATTCGATAATTACCTGGGATCACATCTCATCGTTATCAACTTCAACGACTGAAGGAAATTGAGGGAAAACGTTTCACGCCAAACTAAGTTTATTCTGAAAACTGAAGGTTTTTCACCCTCCACTAGCCTCAAAATGTTCAGTTTCCATACAGACGAAAGTTCTACGAATTTTCGTATTTTCATCCGATTACCATTATCCAATTAAATTGATAATTAAATTTGATGTTTCCCTATGGTTTTCTCTTTAGTCCATAAATCAAGTGAAAATAGCCTGGAGTCGCTCGAAGTATTTGATTGTATAGATATTGAGATGATGTAGGTATATATAAGTATTTGAGCAATCTCTAAATGAAGCATACAGTTTCATTGCATACATTTTTATATTATATTCGTCAACAGTAAAGAGAACATTTCTCATTTTACCATCTTAACTTGATACAAAATCATTGTTTCCCAATTCCTAGGGTTCTTAAGGTTGAAAAGTATAGAATGGTTCAGTCGGAGCGCCACAATGGAGATCTTACTACCCCAAACCACGGTATCAATATGATAGATATAACTAAGATGAATATATGATAATACTATTATGAATATATATAAATATAGGAAATATATATAGTAAATGTATTTTTCAACGAGAGGGACTTCGAAATATTTAATTTCGTTGTAACAAACATATAATCAAATCTAAAAGGTTGGGTGTTTTTCGTAAATGTTGTATTTGTGTAGTCTAGTACAAACAAAACCTACGCTGCACATTCGTTTATATCAGGTTATTCAAGGAACATCTCTTGAATAACTTAAAGTCTCAAGTCACAATTGAGTTTCATGCATGTGTACACATTAACATTCTCATTAGTATGACTTGATGTTCAACCAATGTGATTTTTAATGTTTTTTTAATGATGCCTAACCAATACTTCACTACTCGTCGGTAGCATGACTGAATTGCTATTATAAATTGAAAAATGGTATTGAGATTGACTATTTCCCTAATACCAATTAAAATGACGTGATCCAAAACGAAAGCTTGTAACTGAAGAAGGCTTGGAAGTTAGTGGGAATTTAATCAGGTCAATCGTTATTTGAATTACGAACTTCTCGCGGACGAAATTCATTTTACTACTAGGTAGCTTATAAGGGCTAATTATATTTTTATATGAGTAATATTTGATGCGTTATGATGAGATAAAGTGGGTCAAAGAGAAATAAGAATTTCGCATAATGCCATTTTGAAAATAATAAAGTTTTAATAGGATTTTATAACATACTCACAGTACTCTTTGAAGAGTTTGGATTAATGAGCGAGCCATGGTTTTATTCGTGATCGCGAAACGGATGTTTTACTATTTGTATTATATAGCTAAAAAACGTGAATATGTTTTGCATTTTTTTTTCACCGATTTTTTCAAGAAAACCTTGGAAAATATATATTGGAGAATGTACAAACAGAACTCTCTTCGAGTGGCATTTTTCAGGTTTGTATATTGCCAAGTTATTTGTTAATTAGAAAAAAACGACGCTCGCGTGCGTCGTTCATTGCATATAGCATACAGGCCCCCAAGGGGCAAAATCCAGTCGATGTTATCATTAACAAATGTTCACTCATCAAATGACTGAGAAAGTTTCATCGTTTGGTCACATTGTGCGCAGTTAAAACGTCCTTTCATCTCTTATTTTGCGTTGGGTTGGTTTAAAAATTCGCAAATTGTTGATTCTTTTCGATCCCAAACCACGCAACAGTAGTACGAGTTCCAACTGTAAAATATTATCAGTTGTGAATAGTTCAAAATACCAAAAAATTAGATGAAAACGGGATTATTTAAAAAAAATATATATACAATTTTATTTCAGTATATGTAACACTTCATATCATATGCTGTTATACTCCAAATAATATTATACTTGAGGAGTATAGTATAGACCAATGTCTGAATTATGAAGGTAACTCAGTGCAGGTAAAACGTATTGTCATTGCGTTTGTTTTGGTTTGTAGTAATTAATATACTTGGAAATTTGTCTTCAACATCGAGCTGAAGTACATTTTTGATATATGAAAAAAAATTCAAGTCTGAAGTTGAATTCAAACTCAAGTGAAAGTGATTCCTGTACAATTTTGGGTAATATACAAATCTTTAAGAACAATGTATAATCTATTTCTAAATTCATATGTTTGCTATTTTTTTTGCTGAATTCAATTCAAAACCAAAGAAATGAATATAAATGTACTCCCATTGTGGCCAGTAGGACCTAGAAGGGGTTTAAATTCATTATGAAGGGCTAATAAAAGTGTATTTCAAATTAAATTGTCATCTGCAAAAGTAATATAATCAGTCACCAGAATGTACCAAGAAAATATCGAATTTCAATTTATTCATGAAGACAATTGCAAATTTTATTATCAAGAAATGCATGCTTCTATGCATTGGATTTGAAAGTGGTTGCAAATGTATGTGTGATTGTTACTAATAACTATTAACTGATCTACTGATATTTCATTTCCACATTATGGTGTATACTGGACCTTTTATTATTTTAGTTCAAGTGACAATGTTTTTCACGGTAGTATTCACTATTATCATATATGTTTCTGTCAAGTAACAAATGACAAATAATCGTTACCATGGCAACAAAGTGAACTGGTGAACTACCAAACATCCTGATTGGTTAATTCCAACTGGTGGAGATTGTTGTATGTCTCTTTCAACAATGGGTGACGTCACTTGATGGAAGCCCATGAGAATACATTGCTGATTTTGATTTTTAATTATTCGTTTACTGCTTTTATAATCGCAAAAGTCTTCGAATGGGAACAAATATATGAAAAATAATACAATTGATACAATTGAAATACAATACGATGAGGAAACGTATAAATAACATCCTTCAAAGTATTATCTATTGATTTCCATATTCCCCTCACATTGTGATTTCGAGAAGTGAGAAAAAATGGTGATATGAGTGGAAGGAAGTTCAATACAAAACTAATGTCACAAGTGGGATTCGAACCCACGCCCACAGATGTAGACTGCGACCTGAACGCAGCGCCTTAGACCGCTCGGCCATCCTGACTTGTGTGAATGGAGCTTTAGATGATACCTATTTATGGCACCTCTACTAATTCCTTACCGATCTATTTGCAAGATAAAAGTTTCGTTCATTAGAGAAAATAGTTTCGCTTGGGACAATTTAATTTGATCTCTGTAAGTAACAGGCTAAGAGTTATTAGTATGTTTTATCTTGGTTTATTGCTAAGCCAATAGAGGCAATTACAATCAATTGAATCAATTTCTATGAACTTTTGTACACCTTTTTGTGTGTGTTTATCCTCGTCATTTTATGATCATCCAGAATGTTCTGCGTTACAGCGTTTTTGGATGAGCGTATTTGAAGACTCAATTTTACAGTACTTGAAAAAACCAGAGTTAATTTGGCACTCTCATGGTGTATTGTCATACTTTACCTATTCTCAGAGTTTTCGCTACATTTATAGCCTTTTTGTCTCACACGTGTGAGACAAAAAAGGCAGTACTGCCTACAAAGCACGTGACATCACTTGTTTAGTCATATTGTTTCTTACAGTGCCTTATAACTATAATATCATAATGCATACACGTATAAATTACATTACCATTGACTACAAGAATATTTGAGAAAGGGGAGTTTTGTAATTAATGCAAAGAGTCAATTAAATAATATAAGTTCTAGCAAATAGTTTGAACTCTGGCAGAATTAGGTTAATACCTTCTTCGAATACCAGATTTCCATTTAGTAATTAGATTTTACTTGACTGAGAGAACAGCATGATCGTAAAGAAGTGAGATGTTCAAGTGTTTCAATGTTCAGACTTGAATAGATGTTCAAACTGACATAGATAATAAAGCGGGGATTTTATTTGCTTTATGGAGTGTTTAGTAATCAGCTAGGCAATACAAGACAAAATATGATAAAACTTGGAGGCAAAGTGTGGGAAGTTGGGGAAAGGGAAACGACTTCGTATGCAGGTAAATAGGCAGTATGAGTATCAACTGTATACTGAGAAGGCCAAGTCTTGAAACAGGCAACCTAGATCGCCTAGCGATCTCAATACGCTGACTGAGAACGCCAGAGAAATGAGTTCTGTTCAAAATGGCAGACTTGAGTTCCAAGAGGCGCTTTGAGAACGCGGGCGATTTCATTGTCACAGAGCTACTTCCTTGCGTTTTCAAAACACCATTTCGAGTATTTTAAGCGTTCGCAGCGCTAATGTTGAGACGCGAACTAGAAATGTTCCATAATATTATTCCAAGCCCTTTCGTATCTAATTTTTGTATTCGATTTTCTAGTTTTTGATCACTTAACTGTTCACTGTCCACATACGCCATTCGAAGGGGCACACATTTTGATGAAACTGGGCATGCACATTCCTCATCATCCAACTCGATACTGTGAAGCTTCGGGACGCAATCAGTTGAATCGGTCACAATTGAGAGATACTATTTTGAGAATTTGAAAATTTCCATGAGAATAAAAATACATGTATAATATTATATTCAAATTTTTACGGTATTTAAGCACACATTTTGATACACATTATTCCAAAGTTTTACATAAACCAAATCAACATTTCCAAAGGTGAAAATCATATTGTAATTTTTTCATATATCAGCCATTAAGTGGAGCAACACGTAGAAACAATTAAATCGTACAAAAATTGAAATAGAAGAGAAAAGATATAACAGGTAGCAATGTTATATTACTTATCAAATCAAGGTGTGGTAAAGCTTTCCATTACATTCTCTATATATCTGCCTATTGCTTATCTCACAACACATAATATGGTGCGTTTTTCTGATCTAGTTTCAAGATACTCAAAAGTGCACTTCAGTGCTAATACTGAAAGATGATTGTAGCGCTCATAACCAAGGTATGGGGACTATGATGGATGAGTGTTACGCTTGGCTTCGGATTAAAGGGTTACTAGGTACTAATCTAGATTACTGGATGATTGTGAAAGTTGAGTATAACAATTCATTTTACCTATTATTGTTCATCGTCATTTCAATTTTATTAGAGCAGGTTTTACGAATTATTAGTCAAGTATAATAATAATAATAATAATTTCTTTATTTCCAAAACTTATTACAGCATTGAACCCTTTAGGATAAATCCTATCAAGGGTGTATGGAAACATATTTGTACGACTGAAACAAATATATACAAATATTTACAATAAAAAATATGACACATTCACATAAAACATAAAACATACTTAGGACTTTTACTATTGGAATTTATTATTTATTATTTTTTTGTAGAAATAATAATATATATATATATATATATATATATATATATATATATATATATATATATATATATATATATATATATATATATATATATATATATATATATATATATATATATATATATATATATATGTATATATATAATCCGCTAAATATTAGTTAAAGTAGCAATATAACATGCGTATGATGTAACTGTATCACCCAATTTCGAGTTGACTTGACTTGCATTGGTATAGGCCACTCCACAACTGGTTGTGGCCATACTAGTCGAAACTTTATCGGTGAGAAAGCTGGGAAATTGTAAATAGAAGGAAGATTCATAAACCTGAGTCAGTAGCATTGAAGAGAGTCAAACACAAAGCTCTGGTAGATTACTTCAGCGAAGAAACAACAGGTAAACTGTTAAACATACCAATTAGAGAATGTGCTCTGTCTCATTAGATCAGGAAGCGAAGGAATTTAAGCAAATAACAGAAGAAGTTCACATTGAGATGGAGCGTCGAATTGAAGATTGTGTCAGACATCATGTGGAACTTATGAGGTGGAAAACGAACTCAACGTATTATCATATTTAATATAACCTCTGTTTTATTAAATGGTAATATAATATACATTATTTCTCACGTTTCACAATTGGTTAAAAAAATCGAGACAGTCTTTTTTTTTATCTTATTCAGCCCCATATTACCAATAATAAAAATGTGTTAATTAAGCTAATCAAGCAATTGCCGTACAAAAATAACATTGGTAACCAAGGGTAATAACAAGCTAATCCACTAATTATCGCTTAATCAACAAATTTATTATTCGTGATACCAGGCCTCAATCAAATTGTAGTCAACATTTTTGGTGCTGTGCTTGTAATAATCTGGCTCAACTTTGTACGTATATCGATATTTCTTTCAATTTGGGAAATAAAATTCAATACAATGCGTGTGACACTAGGACTTTGACTTTAATTCACGAATAACTTCATGCAGAGAAGAATACACATGTCAGCAATCATGTGAACAAGTATTACACTTGTTAACGATATCTTTTCATATACAGGTTGACTATCGATATTGACTTGAAAGCAGTTGGATTTTTACAAATTATTTTGTATGTCACAATCGATCTCTTAATTTACTTCTGGTTTGCGAATGGAATCACAGTTCAAGTAAGTGTGCAAAGCAACTGAAACAACATGCTGAGAGCACATGAGGGTGTTGATTCAGAGAAATATCATTTTATGGTTATAACTTTCGAAAGGTATTAGTTATGAAAATTCCAATAGAGGGGAACACAGCTATTTTGAATAAATTCGAGGAGTTATATAACTAAAAACTCTTCAACTCATCAAGTAGAATAATTATATATATAAATTATATATAAAATTATGTAATTAGAATATGAAAATCTCGAATAATAACCAACCGGAGATTCACTCAGTCAACTTAACCACTCGATCCGTCCCCTTTCCCAGAAATATGTGATATTAATATTGGTATTTTCAGGATAGATTGATAATGAATATTGATTAAATAATCTCAATAGAAGTTTGACTTCATTATTCGAGTTCTTCCACATTATTCTCCGTGCATCTCGTGTAGTCTGTTGGCATCATCTCATTTAATAATAATAGAAAACCGCAGCATGCTTTGCAAGACGAGCTAGATATTTATATGAATCCGAAAGCTTTAAAGAATCCGGAAGCTAGATACACAAACCTTGATTTTGAAATGCATTTTACTTATGGTATATATATATATATATATATATATATATATATATATATATATATATATATATATATATATATATATATATATATATGAAGCACCAATTGATGTATCTGCGAATTAATTTAATCATTGAGCTTTTGGGATTTGAATCTGTTAAATCTTCAATAGTTATATAGGCCCATTACGATGAAATCTTAGTTTCAAAATAAATACCGAATCCAATTTAAATGAAAATTCGGAATAATGCGCATAATTATTGGACAGTAATTCAGTGAATGTGTTAATTTATTCGAATACGTTTTTAAATGTGTACCTTCACTTTTTTGGGAAATCTTTCGATTGTTATTCAGAAATGGTTTAACTGATTGAGCGTCGAAGCTATTCACAGTACCGGTATCATGTTGAATTACTAGGAAAACGCGTTATGTGTTTCCGCGTTGATGGATGAGCTAATAAGAATGACATTTAATTCTTTCAAAAAGTTATATCAAGTTGATGATTTGACGGCAATCAAGTTAAAAATCAATCTTTCCATTTGATTGGTTCATTTCGTAGACTATTCTCATGAAGGAAATATTAGATGCAATTTAATATTATATGTAATATTAGACTACTATATGAGACGTGATGACAGCTGTATACATATACACACCTTGAGACCATCCTTTTATATTCATTACTCATTTTCAAAAATTTCTTCGATGATAAAGAAGGCCTTGTTTTAATCGTTCTCCATTAATTAGTGACACTTGTTGCTTGGATTTAATTGGTTTTCTTAATAGCTTAAAACATGTGTAAAAATGTCATTGAATAATTTTTTATATCTAAACGACTGATTGTATTTGAGTAAAATTTTGCAATAATCTGTATCATCATTATATTGAGATTTGGTGAAAATATGAATTTTTTCGAAAGACATCTTTTGTACGAGAATTCTTTTTTTTTTTTTTGTCATTATATAATTTTTTATATCAAAACGACTGATTGGATTTCAGTGAAAGTTCGGAATAATGTGTAGCATTATTATATTGAAATCTGGTGAAAATTTGAATTTTTTTCGAAAGACATTTTTTTCACGAATATTCTTCTCTGACTTATTCTAATGGGTAATTCGAAAAATGGAAAATTAGTTTTCTCAGAAGTTGTACAATCGATTGCGTATAAAAACTAATGAGATTCAATCCAGATGATGACACATGGGCATGCCAAGTTTCAATCGATTTTGAATTTTTTTCTGACCTGTAGAGCGCGAAAAAAAAGAAAACAACAACAAAAAAAAACAGGTACATTTTTTTCGGGTCAAGTGAATTGAGTCTTCGCTTCGCTCATCCAATGATATAATTATGTTTAATGTGCTTTATTCAATTTTGTGTCTTGGTTTGATCTGTGGAGGGTGAACAAAACAAAAACACTCATTTTTCCAGAATGGTGAAAAAACTAAAAATTGAGTCTTCGCTTACGCTCATCCCTTCTCTCATTTTTCATCTTCGCATAGAAAACTCTTACTCAATATGCGTGAATATATACTCCCTCACGCATATGTGCGAGGTCTCAACTCATCTTACACAACTATCGCTCTAATCTAGCATAAGTTTAGGTCAACTAAAGTCAAGTAAAGTCGACCATTGATTGATTTGTAGTATATACTTTGTCAAGTATGGGTACTTAACAAACTCATTAGATTGGAAAACAACGTGAAAATAATTATATAATCAAGAGGATAATCTCCTAGACATGTAGCGCATGACTAATGATAGAGTTTGATAAAATTCCATCCCTCACATTGAAAGTTTATCCTGTATTCCAAATTCAAAATAACATTCAATCTGTTGTATACATATACTACCTGTCACGGTCATTATATGATCCTTTATCACTCTTTCCTTCGACGTTCTTTCAGTTGTTTTTCTCACATCCGAGAAATTAACCTATTTTAATGTGTAGCAAAAAGAGAGCTTCTATACAGTGGTGAATAATACTCAGCTAGCTATTCTATCTTTTGTTCCATTCACAACTGGTAAGTACGTTCTATTACTTGAGAATTCTTTTTCTCAGCTTTATCTGCCATTAAGCTGTGCTTTCCTTGATAAGCTCACGTTATATTATAATGGGAGTATGCATTATTCACAATGGTTTCCTTTAGAAAATGTTAGTTCTTATTTCTTGTGAGAATCATCTGCGAGGAACTTGAAATGGTAGGAATAAATGTGTTTTTTTTTGTCGACTAAATACACTGTAAATACACTGGGGTAATGCATGATTTTTTACTATTATTTAAATTTTTGCAATGGAGATTCTCTATTCCATTGAGAGTAAAGAATCCATCATTTAAATTAATTAAAAATAGTAATAATGACATAATTGAAATGAAAGAGGCATGACAATAAACATGATGGAAATACAGTATAGTTCATACATTTAAGAATTATTATAAGAGGAAAAAGGAATTGAAAAATGAAAAAATCGGTCGTTATAGACATATATCTCACTCAATTATCTCTACTTCGTCTTCCTTACTTACTTACTCATAATACCAACTTATACAATATACAGAGCAGAAAGGGGGCAAGCTTGTGCAACTAGTATAGTGTGATGCTACACTGCATCTCAGAAACAGTGGTCGTTCGGTACGGTACAATCAAATAATATATTGAATAACAAGCTTTTTGATAAACAAGCTTTTATTATATATATATATATATATATTATTATATATTAATAGATATTATTTATGTTTGGCGCAAATGCACATACTTTCGAAGATGATTTTTTTCCATCAGCAAGATATGGTTTGTGTTTGGAGAGCGGTTAGTCAGTTTTATATACAAGTAGTAGTTTTGAAATTTAATATCAACAATTGAGTGGCTCTAGTGGCTTCATTTCTTTAGTGAGATTGATAAACGTCGCGCAATGATGACAAAGTGTAGACAACCGTCTACACGGCCTGTGTTTTATAGTATAAGCGGTTTAATCCTGGAAATAATTTGAACATTACTTATGTCCTCGAAAATTTGAGAAATAATAACATGTATATATATATATATATATATATATATATGCTTCCACAAGTATTATGTTTAATGCCATTCATGTTGATATGGGATTATCCCTGTGTGGATTATTATTCTATTGAAAACATAACGCCGTTTCGATACGAATTACATCTTTTATTTTCGAGTTGGAATTATGCATTTAGAAAATGTTATATTCAATCCACATAAGAATAATGTGAGACTTATATGAATACATATATTGAATATATATATATATATATATATATATATATATATATATATATATATATATATACACATATATATGAATACATATATAAATATATATATATATATATATATATATATATATAGTAATTCTGGCAGTTTCCCGACGTTAGTATATTTTAGTTCACTGCAGGATAAAACAGAATAGTATTAAAAGATGGCAATGTAAGTCGAACCCCACATTGCCAACTTTTTGGATGAGCGGAGCGAAGACTCAATTTCACTTGACCCGAAAAAAATGTACATTTTTTTTTTCTTGTTCGCGCTCTACAGGCCACCCGAAAATTCAAATTCGATTGAAACTTGGCATGCCCATGTGTCATCATCTGGATTGAATTCCATCAGTTTTTATACGCAATCGGTTGCACCACTTCTGAGAAAACTAATTTTCCCATTAACCCATAAGAATAAGCCAGAGAAGAATTTTCATAAAAAAAATATCCTTCAAAAAATTTCAAATTTTCACCAAATTTTAATATAATAATGATACACATTATTCCGAACTTTCATTGAAATCCAATCAGTCGTTTTGATATAAAAAATTATATAATGACAAAAAAAGCAAAAAAAGAATTTTCGTACAAAAAATGTCTTTCGAAAAAATTCAAAATTTCACAAAATCTCAATATAATAATGATACAGATTATTTCAAACTTTGACTGAAATCCAATCAGTCGTTTAGATATAAAAAATTATTTAATGACATTTTTACACATCGTTTTAAAGCTACTAGGAAAACGCGTTATGTGTTTCCGCGTTGATGGATGAGCTAATAAGAATGACATTTAATTCTTTCAAAAAGTTATATCAAGTTGATGTTTTGACGGCATTCAAATTAAAAATCAATCTTTCCATTTGGTTGGTTTATTTCGTAGACTATTCTCATGAAGGAAATATCAGATGCAATTTAATACTATATATTGTAATATAATATATTGTATTAGACTACTATATGAGACGTGATGACAGCTGTATACATATTATACACACTTTGAGACCATCCTTTTATATTCATTACTCATTCTCAAAAATTTCTTCGATGATAAAGAAGGCCTTGTTTTAATCGTTCTCCATTAATTGGTGAGACTTGTTGCTTGGATTTAATTGGTTTTCTTAATAGCTTTAAAACGATGTGTAAAAATGTAATTACATAATTTTTTATATCCAAACGACTGATTGGATTTCAGTGAAAGTTTGAAATAATCTGTATCATCATTATATTGAGATTTGGTGAAAATTTGAATTTTTTCGAAAGATATCTTTTGTACGAGAATTCTTTTTTTGTTTTTTTTGTCATTATATAATTTTTTATTCCAAAACGACTGATTGGATTCCAATGAAAGTTCGGAATAATGTGTATCATTATTATCTTGAAATTTGGTGAGAATTTGAATTCTTCCGAAGGACATTTTTTTCACGAAAATTCTTCTCTGGCTTATTCTTATGGGTAATTCGGAAAATGGAAAATTAGTTTTCTCAGAAGTTGCGCAACCGATTGCGTATAAAAACTGATGAGATTCAATCCAGATGGAGACACATGGGCATGCCAAGTTTCAATCGAATTTGAGCTTTTGTCTGACCTGTAGAGCGCGAACAAAAAAACAAACAGACAAAAAAAAAAAAAAATGTACATTTTTTTCGGGTCGAGTGAAATTGAGTCTTCGCTTTGCTCATCCGATTAAGAAAACCAATTAAATCCAAGCAACAAGTGTCACCAATTAATGGAGAACGAATAAAACAAGGCCTTCTTTATTATAGAAGAAATGATTGAGAATGAGTAATGAATATAAAAGGAGGGTCTCAAGGTGTATATATGTACATACAGCTGTCATCACGTTTCATTTAGTAGTCTAATACTAGGAAAACGCGTTATGTGTTTCCGCGTTGATGGATGAGCTAATAAGAATGAAACTGAATTATTTCTAAAAGTTAAATCAAGTTGATGTTTTGACGGCATTCAAATTGAAAATTAATGTTTTCATTCGGTTGATTTATTTCGTAGACTATTCTCATCATGAAGGAAATATTAGATGCAATCTAAGATACAATATATACACCTTGAGATCCAATTATATTCATTACTCATTCTAAATAATATCTTTGATAATAAAGAAGGCTTTGTTTTAATAGTTCTTCAATAATTGGTGACACTTGTTGCTTGGATTTAATTGGTTTTCTTAATAGCTTTGAATGATGTATAAAAATGTCATTAAATCATTTTTTATATCTAAACGACTGATTGGATTCCAGTGAAAGTTTGGAATCATGTGTATCATTATTATATTGAAATTCGGTGAAAATTTTAATTTTTTTGAAGGACATTTTTTGTACGAAAATTTTTCTCCGGCTTATTCTTATGGGTAATTTGGAAAATGGAAAATTAGTTTTCTCAGAAGTGGTGCAATCGATTGCGCATAAAAATCAATGAGATTCAATCCAGATGATGACACTTGGGCTTGCCAAGTTTCAATTGAATTTGAATTTTCGTTTGACCTGTAGAGCGCGAACAAAAAAAAAAAAAAAAACAAAAAAAAAAAAAAAACATGTACATTTTTTTCGGGTCAAGTGTAATTGAGTCTTCGCTTCGCTCATCCAATTACAATATACTATAATATTAAATTGCATCTAATATTTCCTTCATGAGAATAGTCTACGAAACAAAACCAACCAAATGGAAAGATTGATTTTCAACTCGAATGCCGTCAAAACATCAACTTGATATAACAATTTTTGAAAGAATTCAATGTCATTCTTATTAGCTCATCCATCAACGCGGAAACACATAACGCGTTTCCCTAGTAATAGTAATCGCTACTTATCCCAAAGAGAATTATTATATCTACACATATGAATATATTATATATATATATATATATATATATATATATATATATATATATATATCTATATATATATATAAAAAAATATATATTTCTTGAAAAATATATATTCAATAGTATTGAGCAAAAATACTACTATTCAGGCCTACTATTCGCTATTTTACTATTCACTAGGCAATATAATATATTGCCCAAAGAAGCTCAAGATCATGTTGCGAAGAAGCTGACAAAAAAATTCTCCATAGGCACCTAGACCATTCCAAATAATTTGATACAATTGTATAAGTTCGAAAGGGCGGATCTTTCTTTCAAATAGGTTACAAAAATGACATTTCCAGGAGCTCTATTAGGTTTTACGAAAGTGTCATTCATGATCAGCGTTAATTTCATGATTAGTGAATGAAAATAACATTGGTATTCATTCCGACTTATACATTCCGAAAGATTACCCTTAAAATTGGCAGCGCGAAATTAGAGAAGTAATTACAGAAGTTTTCACATTAATTTAGTCGTAAATGTCTTTTTTCTTTCGGCGATGTAAGTATAGTATGAGCTTGTAATATTTTCCATAGAGAGTATATAATATTAGGACTGTCTTAAAGTTGGGGTATTATAGTTCGTTGGCTGCTATGAGTATGCTAGCCGTGAATCGTGTTGTCTCTTTGAGGTTTGGGAGCTTTGTTATCTTTGTGTTCAACTGAGACGCTGCACGAGCTAGTTCATCATCACTGTTCCTTGGAGACCAGGGTCTTAGAGAACCTGAACTTGTGAAACGTATTGGAGTAGAAGTTCAAGAAGTTGGTTATTATTCATGAGGTGTACGGATAATTTACGTGCCAACATAACAGGTCAGCACAGAAACTTTGTGACACAATGAGAAAGTAGTTGTGGAGGATTTGCATGTTGGTGTATTGGTTTGCACTTCTGGGAAGGGAAACTATAAATACTGAGAAAATATAGAAACTTCGGTAACCTATTTTGATAGTAGCGGATATCACTTTAGTAGGCCTAAACATATACCAAATCGAGTGGCACTGTACCGCCATTCAAGAGCCGGGGTTCGATTCCCACAATTGTCGACTATTCTTAAAGTTTTTTTCCGAGCTTTGTGTCGTTCAGGTCAATACTAAGATGGTGTCTCAACAACAGTCATCGACCGACATAAAATAACCTTTCATCTCATCATCCCATCATCTCATAATATATCATTCACCGCCGTCAATAGATCTTAGTCATTAGCACAGCGAGTCATTATCCCATTATAAATAAATGAATACGTCCCTAGACGGAAGATATACCTATGACCTATATCTTGACCGGTAAATTGGATGCTAAATAATCTTAATCATGCACCGCAGACACCACAAGGTTTATAGCATATAAAGTGTAGCAGACATCAACCTTACATCTCAGGCACTTCATCTGCTTGAGTATTCTCGACATTATGTATATGTATGGTCAAATGATGGTATTCAATATTCAGGGTAATTAGAACATTTAATGCAAATGTGGAACTAATTGAATGATAATGACACGTTTTCAGTGTTAATCTTCAATCTGAGTAATAACCATATTTGCAACCGTCTTCCGTAGCCTATTTTGCGAAGTTATTTTTTCTGGGTGAGTGATAGAATCTATATAAGTTTTCACAAAACCCCGAATTGTTTTCCATATTTTATTTCAGCTACCGTACGTCACTATTGAATATATTAACAATTCTCATAGTAACGTACTGAGAGCATTTTAATTTGACAATTGGAGTGGGTATGAATTGAATTAAAGGATGTGTAAAAGAGTCTGATTAAAAAGATGCTGGTACCCATACAAAGCAGGATCCATTAAGGCCAAGTGGCGAACATCTGAAGGGTTTCTGCAAGAAAGGTTTTCAGGAAAGTGAAGCTTTGGAGCATTATGAGGAATGGTAATGGTGTGACTGATAATGAGAATTTTACTTGAGGGCCATGATTAAAATGACTGACGAAATGAGATAAGTAATTCGATCTAAACCAATAAAACTAAGTAAGTTCTTCAGTTTCAGGAAAAACTGTAGTGAATGAAATGAATTGAGCTACAGAATGAATAGAGGGTTCAAATATGTGCAAGAGCTGGGAATATTATTTATGATTGATGTTCATAGACTTAACTAGGAAAACGCCTTATATGCGTTGTGAGATGAGCTTAGAAGTATGGAAATGTAGAATTAAGAACATTTTGTCAGCTCAATGGACATATACAGGCCATGGATCACTTCAAAGGTTTAAGAACCGCGGCTATCTGTTGCTTTATATATACCTTGGTTTCCAAACAATTATACCAGTGCCTTCTTCATATTCATCACAGATTTTAAACGTTTTAATTTATTGGTGACACTTGTTGCTCACATTTAATAGTTTCTTAATTGCTTTCTTAATTGCTTTTATTGATGTGTAAAAAAGTACATTAAAAGTGCGTTTTCTTCGTTATTTCACATCCGATTGTTCCATGAATTGCTTAAAATAGGTATGATAGATCTTTCCACATTCAGTGTAAATTTGAGAGCTTTTGAAATTTTTTTTTTCCAAGTATTCAAGTATTTATCCCCTGGCCTATTCTTATGGGGAATTTCCATACTTTCCAATTTTTTTCCGGAAAACCGTCCGACCGATTTTTCTGAAAAACAATCCCAAGCTATTCTGGTATAACACCAATTTGTAAAAAAAGTTTCGAGTTGATTGAAACTTTTTCCTGACCTGTATGTCGCGTACAAAATTACACACAAAATTACACAAAAAAAAAAAAAAAAAAAAAAAAAACATAAAAACCAAGCTCAAAATTTTTCGCTATATGGAATGAAAATCTTCGCTACGCTCATCTGACAGAGGGATAATAATAATAAAGAATTATTTAGAATAAGAAAAGAAGGAATAGAGAATAATAGTAGAAGGAATAGAGAATAATAATAGAAGGAATAGAGAATAATATAGATATAGATGTTACTTTAAAAAAATACCATTAGTGCACTCTTCGGACTTCTGAGAAATACAAATAAAGGTTCTAAATACTGTTCCAGATTTCGGTTCTAGAAAAAAAGCGTTATATATCCTTTGTTTGGTCCACGGCAAGTTCCGGTTCCGGTTCGGATCCCTGGCGAAGCATTCCTGTACAAGATGAACCTAATCTTGACTTGAACGCAAAACCGTATTGCAAAACCGGATTTGTTTGCTAAAACCGGATCAAATCGTACTGGAATGCACCCCTGTATCACACTTAGTTTGTAAATGCACACGTTCATGTTATTAACCTCAATGATTTGCTCACGATTTCATTCTTGTGTTTTTAAAATACTTGAAAAATGTAAGTCATTTCTGTACTCATGTATACATTGAATGATTAAAACGGACTTTTTTCTTGTTTGAGGAAGCCATACCAAAATCCTGATTCTTTTAAACAAGAAACTTCAACCATTTGATGAGAGTTTTCTACGAATATTATTGAAAAGTCAAGAGAACAGAGCAACTTTATTTGGTTACTCTACAGTATTCTATTCATCCCTTAAACTAGGCATTGAAGTCACGAACCTAAACACACTTAAATGAATACCTATTTAATCTTGAGTTCACTAATTGACTCTGTAACATTGTATCATTTTCTAACAATCTACCGTGTTTCAGTTACGGCTTATTGCTCTCTCTTGCCTATTAACAAGGCCACTTTAAGGGTAGATATAGTTAAAACTTGTAACTAATTACAAGCAAATCTGCTACACCACAGGATTAAAACACGTCTGCCCCTGATTTATAATAACATGGGCGTTGCGCCATAGTGTATATAAAGTATACGAACTGAGCTTATATACCCTTACGAACTTCCACTCTCTTTCTCTCTCTCTCTCTCTCTCTCTCTCTCTCTCTCTCTCTCTCTCTCTCTCTCTCTCTCTCACTCTCTCTCTCACACACACACACACATTCTTTTCTCTCCCCCTCTCTCTCTATCTCTCTTCCTCTCTCTGCGTCTAAACCAACTAAACTGAAATTCGTAATAAGAAGGGAACTACACTCATCCGATGTCTAGTCGACTAGTCGATTGTATCGCAATTTACAATCTTGTCAATCGCCGCTCGCCGCTCGCCACCAATAACCATCTCAAAATAACCTGGATCCTAAATGTCTCTAAATAACTTTTCTGTATTACTAGCACGCACTTCCGTCTTGACTTGAATCTACTCAAATTATATAGATTAATGAAGTCAAATAATAATTATTAAATGGATATCACCTATGCACAAGATTGTAATATACCGAAATAAGTGTGTTCATTTTATAGATCATATATAAATAAACTAAAAAATTATATATATTCATGATTTTGTGGTTCTTACGTTTTAGTGAAACTGTGTGTACGTGCTTTCTTTGTAAGGCTGTCGTTGGATATCTATTGAAGTTGAGCCAAATTGGGCGGACAAAAGAGGCGGTGGAATACGGCTTCAATTGTGTTTGTTACCTTAACGATGTAGTGATACCAACAGATTTTATAATAATATAAAGAAGGTTTACCCACTCGCATCTTCCAAGTGAAGTATTTCCGGGTCAGAATTTGAGCCCATGGTCCTGTAGCGCAACTATCGAACCCTGATCGAACTACATACAACAATGCTTAACAATGCTATACACGGCTAAGTAGAATTACTAGGAAAACGCCTTATATGCGTTGTGAGATGAGCTTAGAAGTATGGAAATGTAGAATTGAGAACATTTGGTCAGCTCAATGTACATATACAGGCCATGGATCACTTCAAAGGTTTAAGAACCGTGGCTGTCTGTTGGTATATAAACCTTGGTTTCCAAACAATTATACCAGTGCCTTCTTCATATCCATCACAGATTTTAAACGTTTTAATTTATTGGTGACACTTGTTGCTCACATTTGATAGTTCCTTAATTGCTTTCTTAATTGCTTTTATTCATGTGTAAAAAAGTACATTAAAAATGCGTTTTCTCCGTTATTTCACATCCGATTGTTCCATAAATCGCTTAATATAGGTATGATAGATCTTTCCACATTCAGTATAAATTTGAGAGCTTTTGAAAAAAAAAAATTCCAAGTATTTCTCCCCTGGCCTATTCTTACGGGGAATTTCCATACTTTCCAATTTTTTTCTGGAAAAACCGTCTGACTGAATTTTCTGAAAAACAATCCCAAGCTATTCTGGTATAACATCAATTTGTAAAAAAAGTTTCGAGTTGATTGAAACTTTTCCCTGACCTGTATGCCGCGTACAAAATTACACTTTTTTTTTTTTTTTTTTTTTTTTTTGGTATATGGAATGGAAATCTTCGCTACGCTCATCTAACTAGGAAAACGCCTTATATGCGTTGTGAGATGAGCTTAGAAGTATGGAAATGTAGAATTAAGAACATTTGGTCAGCTCAATGTACATATACAGGCCATGGATCACTTCAAAGGTTTAAGAACTGCGGCTGTCTGTTGGTATATAAACCTTGGTTTCCAAACAATTATACCAGTGCCTTCTTCATATCCATCACAGATTTTAAACGTTTTAATTCATTGGTGACACTTGTTGCTCACATTTGATAGTTTCTTAATTGCTTTCTTAATTGCTTTCATTGATGTGTAAAAAAGTACATTAAAAATGCGTTTTCTTCGTTATTTCACATCCGATTGTTCCATAAGTCGCTTAAAATGTGTATGATAGTTCTTCCCATAAACAGTATAGATTTGAGTGCTTTTGAAAAAAAAAAATTCCAAGTATTTCTCCCCCGGCCTATTCTTATGGGGAATTTCCATACTTTCCAATTTTTTTCCGGAAAAACGTCCGACCGATTTTTCTGAAAAACAATCCCAACCTATTCTGGTATAACACCAATTTGTAAAAAAAGTTTCGAGTTGATTGAAACTTTTTCCTGACCTGTATGCCGCGTACAAAATTACACACAAAAAAAAAAAAAAAAAAAAAAAAAAAAAAAACATAAAAACCAAGCCCAAAATTTTTCGGTATATGGAATGGAAATCTTCGCTACGCTCATCTAATTACGTTAGAGGTGGTATATGTTTTTCACGAAAATAATGTATCTTCAAGTTCAACGATATACCGATACCTTAACCTGCACTCTTATCAACATCTAGTTCACAAGGGAATCGGATAAATCGTGACATGCAAATGGGACCGTTGAATCTGATTTGACCGCAAGAAACCACAAATGCCTCATATGTTATTATAGTATGGGAGTTGGTACCTTATTTATATTATGATAGTCAATTGGTATCACTAGATCGTGTTTCCTTCTTATGATGAACAATATTCTAGTTGGACTTGAAATAAAGTAGAGAAATGTACAGTTTGAAGCTTCACCACTTTAACAGTACTTTGCAAAACAGACTAGGTAAACCATACATCCATACACTGAAATGCGTTGCTATGTTCCTATGTATTCTCATTTTTCTTGTTACTCTGTAGGCCTATACATACCCACATATATCCATATAATGTTTCTTGAGTACTTGATACTTACCTGTAATTTCTACCCATGGTACTTTCTATAGAATATATGTACTCACGAACATTAATTGTGAAATTTCTGCATCTCTATAACAGCAGCAATAGGTTCGAGCGCTGCTATAATTACACTGTTGCATCTTTGAATCACTATGACAATATACTTGCACGAAAGTACATTCACAGGAAAGAAAATAAGAGGTGGTCTAACACCATAACAAGCGCGAGTAATTCGAGGGTTAGTGAGTTTTCAGAACGAATATCATGATTAGAAATACAAGCACATTTTTCAGAAGCTAAAAGCTTCAAAGTTTCAGCGAGTTTCTTTATTATCAATCTCTTATAATTATCTAGCTCGTGGACGGCGTTTTTATTCGATGGATGGAGGCATATGATTTGCAAAAACTGTTTCTCCAGAAGTTGCATAAACTGTTTCTACAAAAGTTGCATAAAGTGTTTTCACAAAAGTTGCACACACTGTTTTTACAAAAGTTGCATAAACTTGGTGGATATTAAATTTGTTTCTTCATTATTGTACAACCGTTTTGAGCTGGCAACAGAAAATCATTTTTTTCTCATATTCATATTTTGGAATACAACAAAATTATTTGCAATATGTTCATATCTTGATTTACTCTCTATAAAACGATCTTTCTAAAAATAAAAATATTCAGTATAATGATAAAAATGGTATCAAATAATTATTCCTGGTAATATTACGCACAAAGCTGCACTGTTTTACCCATGATTGCGTCAATTTTTCTTCTCCGTATCATTTTGAGCACTGACCTCTCCCTTTGACGCCCGAGTCTTTCCAGTAGTTTAGTTACAGACTTACGTGGAAATTGTTCAAAGAAATTGATATAGCCGTCGCTCGCCACGCACATCTTGGGATCCAACTAAACAAAGAATCATAACTAATTTTCCACAGCTATTCATAGGTGGAACATGTTATTGGTTGCAAAGCGTTGCACAATTCCATTCGATCTATATAGGAATTTTCTCTGTTTTTGATTGTTGTTGATTCAAACGTCAATCCTTGAAATTTGATAAAATAAATAGAAGAAGAGGGAATAAGGATATGGTGGAAGCAGAAGAAGAAAAAATAGATGAAAGTATTCGATGTATCGGTGCATCCTTTTTTTCCCGAGTGCACATTTTTTGGTGTACGTAATTTTCGGGGTTCGTTATTTTCGGTGTTCGTTTTTCTCGGTGTATCGGAGGCTAGCCATAATCCACAATCCAGCACGATTGTAGCGCTCTCTTCCGGGATGGGGAGTTACTACATGTTTAGAAGTTGGAAGCGAGTCTAGTAAAAGTAATTGGTAATTGAGATGGGGTTGAATTTGTTTCAACATAGCATGATTTGTCTTGAGGGAGCAGGTCTATCTTTTGTCTATGTTAATCCATTCATCTATGCTGTGTATGCGTCATCGTCTGGCGAGTCAATGAAGCAGTACTATCCCTTCTGTGGTTATGTTAATCATCTATAGCTTGTTCTAGCTAATTATATGGTGAAACCATCTACTGCATCGGCTCCGCTAATACTTTTATTTAACTAAATAAAACCGGTGGCTCAGGCAATTATCGCTAGCAGTAGAAACTGAAGTCACTGTTGGGCGTGGGTTTGAGTCCCGCATAAGGCATGGATTTTTGTAAACATCCTCTCACCTATCATCACTTCATTATCACCCGCTCATTCGTACACACGTATTAACCTAACTTATGGTGGGGTCGTCAAGCAGCATAAAATAACACATATTTTGAGACTGACATCAAGTTTAATATATGTTGGTGGAGGAGCCGAGTTTAAGCACTAGCAGACGCAGTTTGCAGAAAAGCATCTGTTATGAGTTGAAATATGTCATCAAATGTTTAGTAAACTGTAGTAGTGGCCCTTATAAAAGGAGTGGCCCATATATGCTGAAACCAACTACGGTACTGCATCGGCTCCGCTAATACCTTATAGAGTGAATGAATGAAACCGAAACTGTGTATGCTATTCAGATGACAAGTTTGATTCATTGATTGAAACATTCATTGATTCATTCATTAATTGATTGGTTGAACCTTTGAACATGCTTCTAGTTTTATTTCTTCAAGTTTCTGTTCCCTTTTCAAGTCTTGTAAGTAACCTTCAACACATGTAACTTGAATTTGTTCAGGTATGTATGTTAACTTATACAAACTAGGGCCTACATGCAAACCACAGTGAACCAGTACAATCTATCATGTAACTTAGTAATATTACTAATGAATGTTAGTATATGTTGGTTACTAATATATCAGTGATGCGTTCTATTATTGCTTGCAGTTTAAAATGGTGCAGAAAATGTTTAAATTCTATTCATGATTGCATTTTCATCTTTTAAGAAAAACGTATCATGAATAAACAATATTGCTATGGATCCCATTGAATAAATTGATTACTCCAATTACAGTTGACAGTGAAACGATTGAAGGTTGAATACGTTTTGTTCATTTTGTGCTTGATACGTCTGCTAGTCTGGAGTTGTGCCTTCATTTTACTCATTGCTAATTTATAAGCCACACCAACATCAATACCGCCCAACAGAACGGTTCTTTTGCTACTGGTGTGCAGATACATGAGTGCCAGTCTTGCCAACTGACAGTCTGACAGTCAACTGCATGCATTCTGACTTTACCACCGACTGTGGTTTCTCACTTTCATGTCAGGTTCTCTATAATATACCTTATACTAAATTGTGTTCATGAACTAGCACATGGATCTAATATTAAAATATGTTGAGTCATAAAAACTCATATTATGATTTGTTATTGGGTGAGTTCTTCGCATTATGTGAGATATGGAAATACTTGATGTTTCGATGGAAAAACGTCGAGTATTTCTATATATCACATACAAAAATCTCTTGGAAGTTCCGACCAGCATCCTACAGACGCTATATGCAGCATCCGTTTCTGAGTTTTCGAGAATCAATGAATGCAAAAAATCCAATCAGTTGATTGAAAAAACAAATGTTATATGTTATACTTAATATAACAATAACTCATCACTATAACTTATAACTTATTATTCTCATTCATATTTTCATATTCATAGAACTATCATGTTCTATAACTGTTATATAATAAAACTATCTATATTTATAACTTATTACGGCAACTGAAGACTTTTATCTGCGGCGAAGAAGTGTAATCACAGACAGCGTAGACCTGGTGTCAAAGTTCATTGCATTAAATTTAAAATAATAATACAATGGGGTGGTAAGATCGCCCGTGTGGTGCCCCGTCCAAACGATCCTACTTTCATCCTCAGCCTTAATTGGGGAACAATAATTTTGTATCAAGTTTCGATGTTATTAAAAAAAGTACTTAGTAACTCATTGTCCATATCGGAGAACTCGAATATTCTTTAGAAAAAGTCAATCAGTTCCATAGCCTGACCATCAACCCATGCACATCAGCCTACACACCTATACTGAATTTGAAACTATCCAATCAGAGAAGGTACCAATTGCACTAAAAATCGACTGTCCTAAAAATCATCTGTAATAAAAACCAACTGTCCTAAAACTCAACTTACTAAAAGCCAACTGATCTAAACTTCTTCTTCTTGAGAAATCTGTACAGAAGTTAAAATGTCAGGCTTGGCTTCTCCCCTTCAGAAATTTCATTGGACACAAAACTTACCCACCTAAACCCAACCATAACTAGAGCCTACAGAACATTCAATGAGTGGTAACGATGTGTGCAGGGGAAGAGTCAACCCCCTCTATTTCAATTTTGTATAGACTGTTGAAATGGAATACGCTGCAGAACAAATAGTTTGCTGAAGAAGTAAAAGCTCAGGTCAGTTGATTTTTAGGTCATTTGGTTTTTAGTACCGGTACAGTTGATTTTTCCGTGCAGTTGGTCTTTTTTTAGGTCAGTTGGTTCTAGTACTGCTGATGAATCTCCATCCAATCATACTGATTTAAAAATCACTCACCATGTCATCATACAGTTCTAATAAGAACTTAAATTAATAAGAATATATTATAAGAACATGAATTCTTCATAATAAGAACATAACTTTTCTGAAAGAATACAATGAAAATATCTTCCAAAATCATGCAACTACTCATTTTTATAATGGTCGAAATAAATTTCTATATCAAAAGGCTGTATCCATACGTGCCTCGGAAGTTCATAATACAGAGTTTTTGGAATTTTAATTTAAATGTTTTTTTTTCTTCTTAAAAACCCCACCAACAACTAGGTCATACGGGGCTACGAATGAGCAGGTGATAATGAAATGATAGAGTGATGATAGGTGAAGGAAGGTTTACAAAATCTCATGCCTAATTCGGAACCCACGACCGACCTGAATTCATTTTCTTCAGCAGTATAATAGTTGACTGAGCCACGGGGTTGGCTGGGACGGAGCTATAAATATATATACATCCTGTGTATCATGATGTGTTATGGGAGGGGGTGATGGGTTACACCCAATATAAATGAACAAAAGAGAATTGATTACCGATAAATTATTGTAATTAGGAAGAATTCTCACCTTATCCACTCGTATATGTTCAGTCGGATCAACAAGCACTCCCATTTCTATACGCAAAGACTGCTTTTGGGCACTAAACACGAGATTAACGCTAGCTTGATCAGTGATGCGCAGCGTAAGGAATTCGCTAAGAGGCATGCATATCGGCTTCATCGGCGCACGGACCTCTGTATGCATCTTTTTGAAATTGTTCACAAAGTTAATGTGGTCTTTAACATTCAATATATCAGGTTCTTCGATTAATTCCTCGATTTCTTCGACTTCTTCGACTTCTTCTATTATATCTTCACACTTCTTCACGCTTTCTTTAGACGTTGCACTGTTGGTCCTATTATCTCCTGATATGCTTTCGGGACTTGTAATTATTTTATTTTTTGTACTTCCGGAAGTCTCAGATTTTGACGATTTCTTGATCGATGCAGTGCTTCCTTTCTTTTTGGCTTTTCTAGAAGATTTTTTATTTTTATTGTCTTTGCTTCCTCGTTGACCTTGACTAGACGTGGGTTTACTCTCATCTTGTGGAGGATCAGGAGGTAAAGGCATTGCCATTGTCTCGTTGCTAAGTACATTGGCCTCATTATCAAACCTGATTGGCCAGGTCCATTTTCGTGGCAGGCCGTTCGGAGTGTCAAGTAATACGCCGTGCTTTTGTGTGAAATTTAGACGAATTTTGCCTTCAAACATAGAATACGAAACTATTAGAACAAGTAGGAGTGGGGACAACAGTGATTTCATCGATTTGATTAATCGATTTATCTATATTAATTGGGTTTAACGACGCACTGTAACGATAGCGAAGATCTATTGGCGTTGGATGGATGATTAATGAGATGATGGGATGGTGAGATGAAGGTTTCTTGGATAATGGGAAGGATAGTGGGAACTGAAAAGAAAGTGGTCGTGACCTACATTGTGGGAACCGTCCTGGCATTGACCTAGATTAAAGAAGGAAACCACGAAAAACTCCTGTAAACATGATCGGTGGAGGGGGTCGGACCGGCTTCGATATTATATATATATCAGGTTATATATATTGCTATCTCACTTTAGCCTCGAGTCCAATAATCTTGTTTCAGTACTTATATTTATTGTGGATTCAATTTCACTTCGAAGTAATAATTGTTATGGAATTAATTGCATCTTGAAAGCAAATACAGGTCTGTACAGACTGAAATGAGAAAACAAATACAGTTTCAAATCGTAACTTCTCCTTTGCACGAGTACTGGTACTTAGAAATGTACTAGCACTTAGTTGAACGAAGTTCTAATTGAAATTATTCTCAATGTAATTGAAACAAACACTTTTATTCAAATAAATGTACAATAATCATTTCTATAGCTCACAAAATTATCATCATTTTCAACTTGTGGAAATGTTTAATCAGTACAAAGTTCCACTGCACATTTACACAATTAATTTGAAATCTGTAGTATGCATAGAATCAATTATGTTTATTAAAGCTTCAGTAATTAATTACATCATTGTGTACGGTTGACATTAGAAAAAAGAAATTTACAACTAATCGGAACTGTGATGAAATAACAATATTTGATGCATGGTTGTAGTGATTTATTGATTAAATCGATCCAGAAGTTATACAGGCAATTAGCAAGAAACGGCACTGAAAATATGATGTTCACTGTTTTCACGAGAAATTTGTAATCTTGAATATTTCGGTGCTTTCCAAATATATGGGCATATATGTAACTATTGATTGGTAATCAGGGGCGTTGGAATGTTTTGAAAGATGGGAAGGGTGGGGAGGGGGGGGGGGCGAGTTCAACTCCCAAATCAAGGCATGAAGCGAGTGAAGAGGGGTGAGGTGTTGAGAAGGCTATTCACAAAAGCCACAATTATTTTCAAGTTGTATTGTTTGAAGTGTTTTCAATCAAATCAGAGCACAAATTTTGATGAAAAAATTGAGATGCATATGTGATACTTTTATCTAAGTCTATACTGTATAGTTTTGAGGCGTGGGCTTGAATAATTGAATACTTCTGAGAAAAACTTCATCACAATATAACTTAATTGATTTATT
The DNA here is from genome assembly GCA_907164805.1 of Brachyptera putata. Lineage (NCBI taxonomy): Eukaryota > Metazoa > Arthropoda > Insecta > Plecoptera > Taeniopterygidae > Brachyptera > Brachyptera putata. Next base: position 31,487,663 of record OU015462.1, read on the forward strand.
TTTTAATTGATGTTGAAAAAATAAAATATTTGTTGGTTATTCAATACGGCTTATCTGATTGATGTAAGGCTTTGGAATCATGTGTATCATGTGTTCATGTACCTAAATTTAGTAGAACTATAAATTTATTCGGATGCATTTTTTTTCCATTTTTTTTCTTCCGGGTTTTTTTTTGGGTGTCTTCAAAATTTTGAAATAATGTTTCTCATAAAAGGTTCAACTGATAAATTCTCAAAACTACAGCATCAAGTTAGATGATGCTATATGTGCATGCCAAGTTTCATCAACACATTATTATCAATTTTTCTTCTGACATGTGGAGCGTGAAGAATGATAAAAACTTTTTTCCGAGTACGATGAAACTGAATCTTAGCTTCGCTTATCTCAAAATGGAATATCTCCATAGAAGCAGTCAAAGATATTGTTCCAACTTTCCTCCGCAATTGTGCCCATATACAACTTAGTTTTACTCGATTCATCATAACCAATAACGTACTGCTAAAGTGCTAATCACAACGCATTTGATAACAATAACAAAAAATCTGTTAATACAATACTCAACTCATTGAAAATATACCATTTAATTGGAATACTTCGAAAATGGATCAATGGGACTACGCTCAATGATTTTGTGGACATTTTCTTGATGTCGTAATATAGTCACTATATACATTCTTACCGCCTTCGTCGTAAACTACCCCATTTCCGATCGAATCGAAGATGGCGCAAACAGTCGGTGTTCTACGGATCCCAGTCCGTGGCTCGACACCTCCAGGGGAGAACACCAGGATTCGCGTGCATCGGTGTGCCTTTTGCCTTATTATGGCAATTCGACCTCCTGGATAGTATACGGTACCAGTGGCGTTCTTATTCAGCACCACCATTTTAGTGCCGTCAGGGTAATATCTAGTTGAGTAAAGATGAATTATGGTTGATGATTATTGTTTGCTTAACGACCCCACCAACAGCTAGGTTGTACGGGGGTACGAATGAGCAGGTGACAATGAAACTATGACGTGATGATGAGTGAAAGCCATGTCTTATGCGGGACTCGAACCCACGCCCAACGGTGACTTCAGTTACTGAAGCGGTGCCTCAGCGAGTGAGCTATCGAGGGCAGCTGGATTATGGTTATATCCAAGCTTTTAGTTTTGATTTCAATTAAATGAGCCTTATCAAGTTATCAATTTTCACATATAGAGAACCGTACAGTACTTGTATCCACGAAAGAAGAAGTTCGTCCACAAAATAAATAATTATGAATTCTTTAGTAATTACATAATCTCGCTGCAACCTCATGATGATGATGATTATTAAATGCCCAATGACTCCACCAAAAATTAGGTTATCCGGGGTAATAAAGATGAGATAATAATGAAACTATGAAGTGTCGACAGATGATAGGACGTTTACAAAATTCCATGCTTTAGGCGGGACTCGAACCCACGTATTACGGTGACTTCAGTTTCTAAAGCAGTGCCATTAGTTGTCTGAGGGTGACTCGCTACAACTTCAATCTTTTAAATCTTTTTGGTTGCATAACTCATCGTAAACCTCTTTCTGAAAAATCCTAATAACTTGAAAACACCGTAGCTATACAAATGGAACGGTAAAATATGCGTTTGTCATTTGGATCGACGACCTTCTAATTCTGTGGATATGAATATCTACCCTCACAAACTATCAAGTATAGGCCTACGCGCATTGACTATTCTAGTTTTCATCAATATTTTTGGAGAAATCTCACTGGATATATCATCAAGTAATGAATGTACAGCTTGAAGCAGAAGTAAAAGTCTTTGCTACCTGGTCAAACCAGTGGACAACGATTATATTTCATAGGATTGACCAGGTATCTAACGACAGAAACAGACTTGTTCTTTTACGTAAAGCCGTACTAGGATACTGGGAAGTGTAGATGATGTATATAATGGGACGCAAAGTTTGCGTAACAGTGGTCCACGGGCTGACAGTAGAACATTATTCTGTTCTGTGCAATGTGATCGGATTGATGGATTAACGTGATTGGTCAATGTCTGCTACGCCGTGCCAAAACTCTTCTCTGTATCAAGAATGATGAATTATCACACTCTAAGCCTTACCTATAACGAGAGTTATAATTATGTGCAGCTATATATGTATATTTTTTTATACAGACTATACTAGAGCCTGGTTGTGCTTCAAATCGATTTTCATACCAGTTCATATATATATATATATATATATATATATATATATATATATATATATATATATATATATATATATATATATATATATATATATATATATATACATATATGTACGAAAATTTTTGAAAAGGGTAAAACAAAATTTTATAAATGTTTCCCAATTGAGGCTGAGGATGAATGAGTAAAACCGTTTTGAAATGGCAACTCCAGGATGTATGGAGTGTTCGAGGCGGTCTTCCCACTGTGACTATAATTATAATTATAATCAAAATTAAACTATATGAATATAAATGTTTCATGAATCACGGATATGCCTATATATAGTGGAACTGTAAATATTCTAGCGTTGTAATATTCTAGCGATTGGTAGCGTTTTACACAAACAATAGATTTAAACAAATAATGTAATCTTTCTTTAGCAAAGTCCTTTTGCTTTTGCTAATGTAATGTAAAACTGTGAATGCGCGGAAGCGACAGACGACCCGAGTTGTCACGTGTGTTATCGACGTTGACGTTTAAAATGAGAATATCTTGGAAAGTTAAGTAAGAGTGTATATGCTGATACAATGAGGTGGACTGTATAGCTTATATATGCCGAGAAGCTACTACCCTATATAATATTTAATGGAAGGCGACAATTTGTAATGTGTAAGAGCCAAACGCCCCACTCCGACATCTGTACAGGCCGCTCAAGAAGTACACATTCAGGACAGTTTGTCCTTAGCACAGCTAGTTCTTTGCACAGTTGGCCCACCTAGTACATTTGGTAAGGTTTTAGGAGAGTTGATTCTAGTAGAGTTGACCAATCCTCAACCGTATTATAGCGCACGTTGAATATAATATAAGATATGCCATATTACATATGCTATAATATTTATTATATATAAAATGCGACCATAAACTTACTACCGAAGGGGATAATAATTACTGCGACTGTATATACGTGGCGCTTCCATAGGTGATAATAGGATATATGTGACAGAGGAAAACTGTTTGAGTAGATAAAATAATAATGTTGAATTGAAATTAAATGCATTGTCCATCTACTGATTGTTGTTGGGTAAATGCTGATTTTATAATTAGATTTATTTCAATATATCAATTTTAATGATTGGTGAAAAATCCTGGAGAAAAATATTTACCTGTTATGGAATGGTAATTATTATAGATACAGGTCTACTTGTCGATGTATCAAATTGTCAGGCTTGTGGATATTCCCGAAGATAATTATAATTTTACACAGTTTTCAAAGCTGTTCCATGTTGCGCTTCACGAAACCTCAAAAATTAACGTTAGCTTAATTTCCTTCCATCCAGATAGGCCTAAACAAATTTGTTCCTGTGAGAAATGAAAACACGACTTTGAACTAAATACAAATTAGGCATTATATTTATATTGGGTTAATGACGTACTGTTATGAGCACTAAGATCTATTGGCGTCGGGTGAATGTGTATTGAGATGATAAGATAAAGATTTTCATCAGTTGAGAAAAATAGAAGGAGAGAAGCAGCCGTGGTCCATATAAAACTGAAAAGCATAAATAACTATAAATAAAATAAATATATGAATAACTGAAAAGCAAGATCATTGCTATCATTCATTCATGGCAATTGTTACATTTTTGACTATCCCTAACATGTTTTTGAACATTTTATTATATTGTGATGTATTGATATATGTTTGCAGTGTATCGATATTTATTAATAAGTTACACCTTCCATTGATTTTAACTCTAAATGTTTAACTTCTCATTTGACTACTCATATGAATTATATTTTAACCTTACTCTTACTATGTATTATGTGAGACTTATTACAGGTATTTGTGGTTAGTATTCGACAAAAGAGTTGCAGGTACGCGTGGTCAGTGGTGAACAGTGGAATTCGTGAAACGTTACAAAATAAAGCGCGCGCATATCTCAACAATGACATTTTCAAGAAATGCAATATTCTTGACAGTTTATTCATAATATTTCGTCGGCCATATTGCTAATCAGAAGCGCATTCCACTCTAGTTTTAGTGTCGAATGTGTTCACAATTTATTTCAATCTGTTGTTCAATTATTAAATAATATGTGTACGAGGTTTAGTCGACAATTTGAACTTACATATTTTCTAATTTCACTTCGACAACAAGATGCAACTGGAGAAAATCGATACGTGAATAATGCGTTGGTTATCATTGGTTCCACTCTGAAAATAGTAATGTCTTACCTTATCTCCTGCTCATCCCTGCGTTTGAACAGTGCCATGTGAGGTTTGGACGGCCTACTCTTGTAAGTAACGATGGTTTTGAGGTGCCTCTCTTCGGGAGGGGACGTCCAACCGAGTGCCAAAAAAGCCTCGTCGGAAAGGCGGAACTTGATTTGAGCCTCGTGCTCCCAAACAGGATACGGTGGTTCTTTTTTCTTATCTTTCTTAGATTCTGATGAAGGGCACAAGAATATTTGGACTGATTATTCGACTGATTATTCTAATAATTTTCTATTGCTCAATAATTAACATTATTTAAAGAAAAAAATTGTAAGAGGCCTTATTGGGAGTACATTTTATACACACCATTTCGAGACTATTCCTTAGTTATGGAATGAGTTCAGAACTTGGTGATGCAAAATCAGCAGACACCCACCGCTTTTCTTTTATCAAATGAGCGTAGCGTTGATTCCTTTCCATTTACTGGGGAAAAATCAAGCTTTAACTTTTTTTATTTTTGTACGTGGGATACAGGTTGAAAAAGTAATAATCGACTGGAAACTTTCTCAGCATTGTAGAATCATACGAGAATAGATTAGTACAATTTTTTTAGTAGAATCGATCCGGATTTTTTCGTGGAAAATAATGTTGACATTTGAAAATCCTCGTTAGAATATTGGTGAAATTTTCAAATTTGACATTTTACTTTATTGAATCTCAAGTTCCAGAGAATCTTATAAAGGCCTAATACATGTTCTTGTAGGTTTTTCTACCCAGTCTGGAAAAAATGTGTACCAATAAAAAAATCTCAAAAATGTGAGAATAACAAAAATTACCAATAGGTATATTTTGTTGTGATCGGGGACATACATTATCATTAGGCCAACTTGACTCTCAAATTTGAGTTTACACCCTATTACTTTCATGATTTTTTTTTTGGTGGGGGTGGGGTTGACACCGTCAGTACCCTATCATATTATCATGCTCTATATTGATAAAAAATATATATTCACGTTGAATGACATTGAAGCCAGCTCGATAAACTGCTTCCAGAACTTTTGTCACAACTACTGTTACAAGTGCTGTCAGAACTGCTGACACAAGAGTTGTTAGAACTACTTTCACAAATACTATCAGAACTGCTGACACAAATGGTGTCAGAACTACTGTTAAAAATGCTGTCATAACTACTGTCATAAGTGCTGTCAGAACTACTGTCATGAATGCTGTGAGAACTGCTGTAACAAGTGCTGTCATAACTGCTGTAAAATCTGCCATCTTTGGTGAATGTGATACTATTAAAATATATATCATTTTGTTGGTAGGGTTGTTACCAACGTTACTCAATTAAAATTCTGAATAGCCTTTGCTACACTGTGCACGATCCGAGATTATAGAATGGAGTCATTGAAAGTAACATCATCCAGTCATATTTTCGTTATGGAGTTGTTTTCATAGAAACCTACTCTTGCTGATTTCCTAAGAAACTGGTTTTCCAAGGGACTCGACAGAACTTAAGTCAGCGTTTTGGACGTTATGAGCTATATGAATATACATTCACGTTATTCACCATCATTCAAGCGTACGATATTCGCTATCGTTGCGTAAATCCATCTACATTTTTTAGTGGATTCTGAAATGTTGAACGTGGCCCTCTAAAGAGTTTGCACTTTGAAAATATGTCTTTATATACTCTCTCCGTTTTTTCTTCTTTATTCAATTCTAGCTAACGTGCCGATCGACTTAAATAATAATATTCAATTCTGAAGAGTTAATCGTTCTATATAGTTCGTTCACAATGAACTCAAATTATTCTATCTCTTCAATTTCAAAGATCAATTTTATTTCATCTCTTATTCAGAGACAAATAAGTTACAATTATGCAATGTACAGCACCGTTAACCGTATCTAAACACCTTTCCTCCTTCAATATTTTCTGCAAATAGGTTCAAGCTGGAAAGCAAGACAAGAGTGTATTTTATCAGACGAGCTTTAGCGTGAATTCAATTTGACATACTGAAAAAAATTGGTGTTCGTTTGTATGTTTTTTTGTCGGTTCTCCACAGGTCAAACGGTTACAGCTATCGACTTCAAACTTTTTTTCAATATGGATCCTCATCTAACTTAGATCTGTATAGTTTTGTGGCATCATCGGAGGTTAACTTTTTTTATGAATTTCAGAAATTTCAAAAATACCCACTAGAATAACATGGCGGAAAAAAAAAATATTTTCCAAAAAATGAAATTTTGAAGAACAAACATAAAATGTGCTGAATTAGTACCACTCGAAGCAGTTTTCATCTATTTTTACCCATACTATTACTATTCGCTCGTCTAACAACGCATGTATGGCGTTTTTTCAATAACGTAATTTGGTCTTGTGAATAAAATGTTTCGATGATCACTTTGCATATGTAAAATAATATTCACATAATTATATCAAACTATTTGTCTAGTTATCTTATGGAAATATGATTTTTCATAACATTGTTACTCTGACAGCGTTTACGATGACTGTATTAACTTCGTCCGTAAAATGATATCGCTGGATTGTCACACGCTCAATAAGAACTGAAATAAGAATGTTTGAGATGACTGCCTCTTGAAGTGATAGCTAAATATCACATCTTGAACACAATTGTCATGTATTCTGAACTTGTGTACTACACCTTAACTTGTATATGGTAAGATAGTGCTTCCAGCAGCAACATTCGAACAAAAATGACTATCTACATTCTACATGACATCACGGATACGTATCTCTCTCTCTCTCTCTCTCTCTCTCTCTCTCTCTTTATATATATATATATATATATATATATATATATATATATATATATATATATATATATATATATATATATATATATAAGATATATTTATGTATGCATGAATATATATATTGACTGTTTGTTCATGTATTCACGTATAAGCTGTTGATCAATAAGGCTGAGCCACATGGTATTTTCCGATACAATATTATTTCATATCACTCACACTTCACTTATTAAGCATATAATGGATAATAATTGAAAATGTAATTTTTCTTTGATGTCGATTGGAAATCCGCCCGAATAGGGAAAAAACTCAATCAAATTCTGTTTTAGAAATTAATATGTATGGTACAAATAACTGATTGGATTTCATCATTTTCCTTTACTCCATTTTGACAATGAATTGAGAGATATTAAATAGCATTTCAGATTTTAAGCATAAAATAGATTTTATAATTCATTTTATTCATTCATTATTTCATTTTATAAAACATACCGGTAATATTTTTTTAAATATCATATTGGCTTTTATCGACGCACTGCTATGATAGCGCAGATCTAATTGCGTGGTAATAAATTCCTGTTAGAGTTGAATAAATTAACTTTCATCTAGCAGTCGTTTCTTTTTCAAAGCCGTGAATCTATTGTAATGGATATAATGGAAATATCAATTCTCCTACTAGATAGTTCATATAGAATGTACAACTTGGGACTTGTGTTGGAATGAAATCCATATAGAAATAATTATCAATACTAATAGAACCCACTTATGAGATATAAAACATATTGAAACAAGTTGACTATATATATATATATATATTTTTATGATTTGACAAAAACGTACATACATATCGTTAATGAATCGCATTCATAAAGAAATGTTGTTAAATACAAATCCTGAGCCTAGGTGATGGTTAAAAGAGAAACACAAGGACCTGTGGTAACGTCTAATCGTTACACCTTGGAATCTGTTGATCTGTAAAAAGACAAAGCCCAAGAGAGTCGTTTCTCAAACAATGTCAAATCATATAAATGTGTCGAATATTCGACTTGAATCTAGGTGGTCAATTAGCTCAGGTGGTAGAGCAATTGGGTACAAACCAAGAGGTCCTGGGTTCAAGTCCCAGATTGGTCACATTTTTATGATTTGACAAAAACGTACATACATATCGTTAATGAATCGCATTCATAAAGAAATGTTGTTAAATACAAATCCTGAGCCTAGGTGATGGTTAAAAGAGAAACACAAGGACCTGTGGTAACGTCTAATCGTTACACCTTGGAATCTGTTGATCTGTAAAAAGACAAAGCCCAAGAGAGTCGTTTCTCAAACAATGTCAAATCATATAAATGTGTCGAATATTCGACTTGAATCTAGGTGGTCAATTAGCTCAGGTGGTAGAGCAATTGGGTACAAACCAAGAGGTCCTGGGTTCAAGTCCCAGATTGGTCACATTTTTATGATTTGACAAAAACGTACATATATATATATATATATATATATACATATATATATATATATATATATATATATATACCCGTATATATATATATATATATATATATATTGACACATATATATATATATATATATATATATATATATATATATATTATATATACATATATATATATATATATATATATATATATATATATATATATATATATATAAATATATATATATATATATATATATATATATATATATATATATATATATATATATATATTTCTCATCCATGAATACTCGGATATTTTGTCTACAATATTATTTTGAATGAATACAAGTATTGTATCCTAAGGTTTTTCATATTGATCTTTCTTGCTAGTTATAATGGCTACTATACAATTAAACTGCATGTTTTCTTTTCTCGTGAGGAGTGATTTAATATCAGAATTGATTGTTTGAATATGTTTCTATTTGGGTTTGAATCGTGGATTATATTGAACAACGAATAATTACTACTCTTCACTTTTTAAGCACGATATTTATAGCAATTATTGCAAAGAATCTATGTTTATATAAGTTACAAATACTATGAATCACAAAGTTGGCTCATTTTTCACAGTCCATTAATATATAATGGAGAGTAGGCCTATATAAATAATTGGTATTACAATTACGAGAAAATGATACATTTGATGTTCAAACTAAATCGCGGTAGATTCGGTATAATTTTTTGTATATCACTACTTTTATATCGAGACAAGCACCTTAATTTTACAAATATTTCTGGGGTTATTGCAGCGGCATTTCTTATACGCGCATAGTTAGATGATATTCGTAAAGCTAGTCATATGATGCCCCTTCTAGCTAAGTTAACTAAGACAGATCTTCAGTTTATACCTCTTTGAGCGGGTATTCGAGTGTCAACATCCTTTCACTCTTTTTATCATCACTTCATAATTTTATTATCACTTGCTCATACGTACCCCCAATGATCTATTTGTTGGTAGAGTCATTACAATAATCAATAATCAAACAATAAACATCAAACAACAAACAATAATCATCATATACTTTAAATACTATGCAAACAAAGCTATCGTTGCAAGATGATCGAGACGAAATGTACTAAAGAACAATATATACTTTTCAATTTTGAAACTATTGAATCACTGCCTTTCTTATGTAGCTTCAATTATTGTATCTTGATTATTTTGATCGGTATGAATTTTAAATGGTTTCACTTGTTGATCTTATTGAGAGATTGAATTGATCCAGTAAAATAACATAAACATTTTTACTTTTTCAAATGTTCTCATGATTCACATAGAACTTTTGCTAATGTGGTTCATTCTTGTGATTAAATTCTGTAATTTCTTTTTGTGATTTTTTTTCCGGGTACCTGATTATTAAATTCTTCTGAATGAAATTAAGTATTCCCTTACGCTTATCCAATAAAATTATCAGCTGAAAAAGTATTTATGGTTTGCCGCCCCGGTGGCTAAGTCAATTATCGCTAGCGGTAGTAACTGAAGTAACCGTTGGTCGTGGGTTCGAGTCCCGCATAAGGCATGGGTTTTTGTAAACGTCATTTCATCTACCATCACTTCACCGTTTCATTTATCACCTGCTCATTCGTACCCCCATAAAACCCAGCTGTTGGTGGGGTCGTTAAGCAGCATTATATATATATTTATATATATATGTATATATATATATATATATATATATATATATATATAGATATATATATATATATATATATATATATATATATTATGGTATTCACCTGTAGTTGACTTATCCTTTTTCCCGCCTTCAGTTGCTCCAGCCTTACTATCTCCTTTCTTCTTTGGCCCCATTGTGAACAATAATTCCTGTATTCGTGAAAAAATTACAAGACATGTCACACATTGTCACACACGACGTTGCCGTCACAATTCAGGATAATACATTAATTCTCCACAACTTAAATGTGTCATAGATTAACTTGACAGTTGTTACAATTATATAATTTGTATTAATGCGTGCATAACTAATAGGCGATCTGGTAATTGATACAAATTTGATTAGCGTACATACTAAAATATGCATGACATACATTATTAACATTTGATGATCTCCGTGTACGAAATTTGATTTTTTTTTTAATGTAATTTGAAAAACGAGTTAGTACTCCACGAATATGATGTCATTATGTCATTATAATTTCTTTAATTTCTGCTACGTCAATTTTTCTGTTGGTGCTCAACGATCCCACCAACAACTAGGCCATGTCCCTTTCACTTGACATGTTATAGTAAACACTTTTGTAATATAAATGAATAAATTAAAATAAAAGAATAAAGTGATTCGCAGTAAATCTGAGTTGTGTGTATTCCGAGATTCCGAGTTTGAAACATTCATTATAGGAAGATTGACCATACCTAAGCGAATAGGACTCCCACCATGGGAAGTACGAAACAACAGAGAAGAAGACTGCTGCAACAACAACATAGGGTTATAATGCAATCAAAAGCTTCATTCAAGTAACAAAAACACATTTTGGGTCATATATTGTATAACTTCTGTCTATACTATACCATAACCCTGGATACTTTAACGCAACATAAGCAACATGATGGGGATATAACAATTAGAAATAGCAATTTTGTTGATTGCGTGCTATATTTTGTTGAGTGCAGCACCAAGTTATTCGTAACCTTCCAAGTACAACTAAAATAATCTACGATCAATATATATGTATTAAAAAAACATTTCAAAGAAACCGATAGTTCAGTCTTCTTAACATAGTCGATAATTGTGAGATGTAAAAATATGTTTACGAAACCTAATACTGAGCTTACATCATTAGTTTTTGTGTCATCAGCTAAATTGATTCAATTACAAATTCGAATGAAATCAGGGGCCCAATAGAGAATGTTATTATAAAATCGACATTTTGTATTACATTTTCCTCATTTTTTATACGCATTTATCAATGTCTATGAATTGTAATAATAATTTTTTAGAATATTCAACGCTTAATTTTAATAAGCCTTTCTCTAGATCCCATCCTTATTTTTTAATTAAAAAACTCGATAAAGTGAAAACATTCTTCAAAGTATTGAAATCGCTCGACTTATGCAAGATCACAGAGACAATAGAACATGCCAAAAACACGAAAACGCGATCCTCAAATTTTCTAGTCTGTTGTATCATTTTGAGTTTATTCATGTATTCATTTACAGATTGAATATTTCATGCTAGTGTTAAAATACTCTGATATAATAGTTAATAATCATCGCCAATCTCATTTAATTAGCATTTATAATATTATAAAATTATAACTTGATGGTCACTTTCAAGTGCCGTTTTTACCAATGTTTCCGATTTTCCAATAGGATTAGTCAAGAATGTAATATTTATATCCAAGCTGATCAACAAATTCGAACTCAGATAGATATGAGCTATGAGGTTCGATTAGTGGGCCCAACACTATTAAAACTGTAATTCTCTGTTTTCTTTAAGGTTCCGCTGAAGGAGTTGCTTCTGCTGCAAACACCCGAAGCGACCAGCAAACAGCATTGATTGACCAGACGCACTAACGCACAGCTGATCATTTGGTTACATCTCTATCCATCATTGAATCAGATCAATACGTTTTTCGTTATACAAAATCAGATAATATTACAGTTATTTCGTGAACATTCAAGCTATTCGTTCGGAATAGTGAAGAAATTATTGCAACAATTAGAAATGGTTTTATTTTGAAGTTTTCATTTATTCATCCACTATTCTAACAACTCGAATACGAAGAGTGTAATAAGATTAAATATATTGTGTTGAATGGGGTGTGAATTGACGACACCTTTACAAGTGAGCGTATCTACACTAGACTATATATTTATAATAATAAGATTGAAGCAGTACGATAAAGACATACTTTGCCATCGTAATAATACAGTAGTGATCAGAATTCGTAACAAAACGAAGTTTCTAAACTCCAAGCTTGGAACAATAGCGAAAGTTTCTGTCTTTCATTCTATTGAATTTTGAGTCGTTTGTGATGGGTTAAAAGCTCTTTTGATACATCTTCGTTTTTGATTCGTTTACAGAACATCAAAGATCGGAAAGCTGCAAAACGAAAATAAAATAATCGTTTGTCAATGTGTATCTAGATAAAGCATTCCTAAATACTTGATGTTAGAAGAGGATGCATATTACACTTTATCATCAAACATATTTGGTTTATTTCATTGCACATATTCCTCTATTGTTCACTTTGCTGTATGATTGCGGAACAAAACCAATATATAATTGACTGGCACACCATCCATCTAAGTGGAGATAACACTTCAACTCTCGTCGCCCAACTTTACAACACAACTTGCACAATAGTTGAAAACAGTTCTTAGTTGAGAGCAAAAGTTAGACTTTTCAACTGCGAAAATAGAAAACTTTTTATCTATAAAACTCTACTTCAAGTTTTCAACTGAAAACACTTCAAATGCTATCATAAGACTCATCTCGATTGTGGTTATAAAATAAATATTCAACTGTCCGTAGTTATACTTGGACGGTATAACTGCTGAGATTCTGTTTCTGAATAGTCTTCATTTCATTTCATTTTCATTTTTATTCACCATTGATTTGAACAGAGTACAAATATAGTATAATCTTCGCAGCATGTTCAATATTTGACAATCACATTTACAGTTTAAAATTTCATGTAGTAATCAGTGAATTCATACCAAAAACTGAAGAGAGATTTAACAAGAAATCAGCTGTTTGTAGCTACGTATCACGTATTGGAAAACGTGTTGTGAAGTGTTGGTTCAACGACGCCTCAACGTGGCGGGTATAAATACGGACGATGACGTCTTTAACGACGAAACTGACTGCAATCCTCGGCGACTTCGACTGCTTGGTAAGTTATAGTGATCATTTTATCCAGGCGATAGGTTTTTCTCACGTCAATCGTTGTTGAAAAATAGAAAATACAGACAACAAGGTTAGTGAAACTGAGATGTAACTAAACATTCAATTAGATAGTTACGTAACGATAGTATAAAAAAAGCATGTTTGTTAGTATAATTTTAATTTTTTCAGTGATTTGATACTCCGAAGAACATCATCGATTTTTTAGAATAATGAACAAATCATTCAATTACTTCTCACTTCTTAGTAATGACTTCTCAAACTGGGTTCCACATAAGTGTTGATACGAATATACAGTCGCATTTCAATTCTTAGTGATTGCCACTTGGAAGAAGATAATCGATTCTTCAATATTTTATACAAACAATTTTTGTAAGTGGACCACACAATCTACAAAGTCCAAACTGGGTTCCACAATTTCAAGTGAAGAAGTGAATATACACACTCGGATAAAAAAAAAATGAATAGGCAAATGAAGATCATTTGAACTTTAGGTACCGTATGGGTATTTTGAAACTTCAGGAACTTGAAACTTTGAAACTTTTTTGAAACATTTGAACTTTAGGTACCGTTTAGATAAACTAGGCAAACGCGGAATGTGCGTTGTAAGATGAGCGAAACTCTACACACCTTGATCATATAAAATGAACTTTATCCGATGCCAATGGATCTGGGAAGCCGTGAATTTGACAATGCAATATTTTTCCACTGATACTTCTATCTTTTCTATAAATAAAAAACACGTATGTAATTATTTTCTTCGAAACGGCTGGTCCGAATTACACGTCAATTTTTGTTAATGTGTATTATTTCTGTGTTCACATTTGAGGAAAATTTGAATCACATTGGAGAGATTTTATTTTCAATTATTTCCGCCCAGCCTAATCTTATGGGGTTTTTAGAAACTTTGAAATGGTTTATCTAAAAAGTGGTTGGACCTATTAGACCCAAAAACTATACAGTTCTAAGTTGGATAAGTCCGCGTACACAAAACAAGTTTCATGCCGATCAGTCCAACTGTGCGACCTGTGTAGTGCGCACAAACAAACAAACAAACAAACAAACAAACAACAAAAAAACACACATACAAAGCTCCGTGAGAGTGGGATGGAAACTCTTCGCTAACGCTCATCGTATTAGGTACCGCATGTTATGTAAGAAAACATTTTGACATTTTCTTCAAAACACCCGTGATTTCCTCTATTGTAACCTAAACTTTGAAGTTGTTCCTATTCCTCTTTTTAAAGATTCACCGTGTATTTAATATTACTATCCGAATTGAAATATTGAATTGCGTTTCCGAATGATTTAGTTCAGCTCAATTTATATTCAATCGAACGCAATGATAAGATTTCATGCTAGTTTATCCATAAAGTACATCAATATACAAAATGTGTTTTACCAAATACTTTAAATATATTCCATCTCGACGGATTACGTCAAACTATTTCTTAAAGTGATACAATATTTCCCGATTTTATCTGTGAATTGCGTAATGATGCATTTCACATGGAAAAAGCTCCTCCATGCAGGGAAAGTTGTCTGATTAAATATGAGAATTGCATTTTTCACTAGTATTTGAACCGATTTCCCCCAAAATCAAGCAGTTTAAGCGGAGGTTTTAAAAAAAAGTATTATTGAATAAATTGAATCGCTGACCAGAGTTCATGTTTGGTTGGCGATGACGTATTCTAGTGTAAATTGTTCCAACAAATCTTCACAGATTAAGGTTATCTGTTCAACCTATCTAGTATCTAGTAATATAAATACAAATTACGGTTGAACTTGGAACAATGAACAATAACTGTCGATAAATTTACATACACATATATATATATATATATATATATATATATATATATATATATATATATATATATATATATATATATATATATATATATATATACATTGTCAGAGAGATATATTGAATTAAATATTTTTACCAAAGAAGTTTCATTTTGATTTAGCTATAATCTTTGAATTATTTATGAATCCGGTCATTGCGGATGAATGAATATATATATGTTTAAATAAATAATATATATTATGATTAAACTTCTTGGATACGATCCAATATCGAGATATTTAGGATGTTATAGTCATGTCATAGAAGATGAGCCTCGACCGGAACTCGAGCCCGGGACACTCTGAGTATAGTCATTTCTTAGAAGTAATACCATATGTGTATGTTTGTAAATATATATATACTATATATATATATATATATATATATATATATATATATACCGTATATATATATATATACCGTATATATACATATATATATATATATATATATATACCGTATATATATATATATATATACCGTATATATATACATATATATATATATATATATATATATATATATATATATATTATATATAATAAATATTTCCATACTGTGATTCCAATACCGGCCTATATGTATAAGTCATCAAATACAAAATCTACGACAGAACATACTTTATGCCATGTAAAGCACGAAGCAATCATTTTCAGTTTACAAGTATATTATTATTACCGGTGTATAAGAAACCTCTGTGAATAGAAATTGGTTACTAATGCGTAGAAAAGAAGTGAGTACTACACGTGATACTTCGGTAAACTTTTCTTGACTTGTATTGTTGTTCACAGGCGATATAAAAAACTACGAAATTGTTTCAATACAATATGTATGTAGGTCAAGAGAAGCAAACTGAGTCTACTCTTTGCGAGGAAATTGTGAAATATAGTTCACATCATTGAATACATTTTTCTGCTATCGAGTTACAATTGACTGCTGCTCACAGAGTCGGAAACTTCACGTACATATCTGATCGCTCAAACTTGGGCACAAGTAACATAGTATAGTTGGCAGTCGAGCAAAGAAAGAGCATATGATGAAATGAAAAGCAATGACACAGGTTTGTTTTTCTACCAATTAAAACTTTCTATAGTATATTTATGACATTTTTTCCTGTCTATGGTGTGATCAGAATGTACGCTAAAGTGGATCTGCTACCGACAAATGGTTCATATCTATATCACATATCACATATATCTATATCTAATATCTATATCACAGACATTAGCGTCTGTTTGTATTATTATATGTACAGTATACATACTAGGAAAACGCCTTATATGCGTTGTGAGATGAGCTTAGAAGTATGGAAATGTAGAATTAAGAACGTTTGGTCAGCTCAATGTAAATATACAGGCCATGGATCACTTCAAAGGTTTAAAAACCGCGGCTGTCTGTTGGTATATGGACCTTGGTTTCCCAACAGAGGTACCAGTGCCTTCTTGATATCCATCACAGATTTTAATAGTTTCAATTATTGGTGACGCTTGTTGCTCACATTTAATAGTTCCTTAATTGCTTTCTTAATTTCTTTTATTTATGTGTAAAAAAGTACATTAAAAATGCGTTTTCCAAGTTATTTCACATCCGATTGTTCCATAAATCGCTTAAAATATGTATGATGATTTTTTTTACATTCAGTATAAATTTGAGAGCTTTTGGAAAATTTTCGTGTTCCAAGTATTTCTCCCCCGGCTTAGTCTTATGGGGATTTTCTATACTTTCCAAATTTTTTCCGGAAACACTGTTTGATCGATTTTTCTGAAAAATAATCACAACCTATTCTGGTGTGATACCATTTGAAAAAAAAGTTTCGAGTCGATTGATCTTTTTTTCCTGACCTGTATGCCGTGTACAAAATTACAAAAAAACAAAAAAAAATAAAAAAAAAAAACATAAAAACCAAGCCCAAAATGTTTTGGTATTTGGAATGAAAATCTTCGCTACGCTCATCTAATTATTTATTTAATAATATTTCATATATTTCACAAGGTTTTGTATTAAATTCGTTTTATATTTGTATTTATAATATATGGCTAATTGCTGTTATAGTTGTTATCTTCTAATGTCAGTTCCTGTGGACCAATGAAGCATACATACATACGCCTATAGACAGAAAAGTCGGCCAATCCTATGCAGTCACGTTCCTTCGAAAGGTTTTATGACTCTTCCTACATTTCTAGTTCATCACATTACTGCTGACATAACCTCGTTATTATTTCCATCACAAATAATTCCATTTGCCTATAAAGTGGATTGCAGGTTGCCACGTGTAGCTTCCAAGGTGTTGGTGGTATTGCTCGTGTATCGAGGGAGTTATATGGATAGAGCGCTGTTGCGATGGTGTTGGAGGGATGTGATGAGACTTCTTGTGCAGATAACAATTTGTTTTCGTAGGTTCTCTCTACTTGGTATTTTCAATTGAAAAGTTGGAGCACAGTTGTAGAGCATCCGACAAAAAGAGCAAGACCGCATACATTTATCTCTTTGACCATGGAACTGACACATGAATTCTACAATCAATTGTTCAAATTTTAATTATCATTGCGGAATTCTCGTTTTTATACTCAAAAGCTATAAATTAATAAGGGTCTGAAATGTTATAGGCAGGGTTTGCTCTATGCAGCCTTTTGTTCCTCGAATAAATTGGTTGTAAATTATCACATATTCGATTCTAACTCGGAAATCCAACTTGAGTAGAACGTTATGCGATGCTAAGTATTGGGAATCGATACCTGTTAATTATCTTATCTCGTCTGAAGTTGAACATAATGGAATTATATTGAATAATGGGAACATTTCGACATGTGAGTTTATTGAATAATATGTGGGACCGAGAATGAGAATCCTAGAGCAAACATGAAAAGGGAATTAAGTGTAAGAATTAAAGATTTATCATCAATTACTCGTGGAAAACAATGGCAATGTGTCTTGGAATTCATAGTTTGTCAAAATTCGTAGTGGCTCATCTCAAAATCTCAAAAACAGTAAAAGTTTCTCTGAAGTAGTGCAACAATGACAAACAGAGAGGTGAGGCTCCATGGTAACCAAACTAGGATAAGCCCAACCGATGTCTTGCCGACTAGTCTATTGTATCGCTTCTCAACTTGTCCTCCGTTTTCGATCTATAAGCACTTCAAAATAACCCCAGATGTCTCAAAATTACAGTTTTTACTACCAATCAGCACTTCCATTTCGACCTGAATTCACTAAATGATGAATGAAGTCACAGTCAAAGTTATTCTATAATAGATATGACATAAAAATGATTATAAAATACTGTTTTTAGAAGTGGTGTGAGCCTATTTCATAGATCGTAGATACATAAAGGTGAGAATATATGAATTTATAATGTGCATATTTATGTTTCACTTAAACTTTGAAACTTGGGTTGTAGAACTGTCTTTGAACGTCAAACACAGAGGAGTCAATTTGGGGAGACAAAAGAGGCGGTGAAATACGATTTTCTTTGATTTGGTCTCCTACTTATGGTGGACAATATTTGTTCTCGTTTGAGGATAAAACTTAGTCAATGTTAGTCAATCAAATTTATCGACCCATTATAACTATAGAGGCCTAGAACATTCTTTCTAAACGTGGTTTAGGTCCTAGATCCTCGTAAGACTTTCTCTTGTCTCGACCTAAACCTAAGATAAGTCCAAAGCTCTTGGATTAGTCACGTTTTACTCACGATCACATAATCCTAAAATAATAACATTTCTACTAGCATGTCATTCAGCTGTATTCGTTTGATTAATCAAAACGTCCTGCAGAGCACTCACGTCCTGAAAGTCGGCTTAGGGGAACGATGAGTGATGGACTCTCAGTTACCCTTGTGATGCTGACCAGTTCGACCGAGTCTATCTTGTTTCAATTTACACCATCGTTACGGTTTGAAGCTTCATGACAGCATAATTATATATAAGCTATATACATTAAACATATATAATATATATATATATATATATATATATATATATATATATATATATATATATATATATATGTATATATATATATATATATATATATATATATATATATATATATATATATATATATATATATATTTATATAAGGTGAATGAACCGCTCTTAAAGTGCTCGATCAGACTTGGTGACGTTACCTATTTTCACTTGAGATGAAAGAAGCATCATGATGATATGGTTGGGCAATCCATCTGCGTGTCTTCAAATGTACGAATGTGCACGGAATGTGCACACTTACGTCGTGTTGAATGAGATTTCGTGATGGATTATGATCATAGTACTCATTTTCCGTGAACTTAAACTCTTACATAACTGATAACTATGTTCTACATGGTACAATTCTCAACTAGTTATTTCAAATTAAGAAAGGATATTTTAAATATTGACAGGCGGAACAAAAATCTTCCACAATGTGAGCAATGTTCCAGTAGACTCGAAACAAAATCGATAAACGCACTTCATCCCTTTGATGAATATATTGAGCAGAGTTGAATACTTTACTTTATACTACTTTAACGACTCTGATATAAAGTAAAGTCATGAGTCATAAAGTCATCAATTTAACTTTTCACTCTGCACATTAACCTTTCAGTTATAACTTGTGGTGTATTACCCCCAAGAGGTGAGGGAACATGAAAAAAGGTTTTCTAATTCACATTATTCCGGTTTTTCCAGCAAATTTCGTAATGACAATTTCATCTGTATCATAAAAGTGAACATACGAAATACCATAATTGTGAGAATTGTTATTTTCGGAGTACTTATAGAGGCCTATATTTATGTGGCTCAATTACGCACTGTGGCGAGGACTTCTTGTGGTAAGCTCAATATATGAATCATGAATGAACATAGAAAACACACAAGATGAAAATAATATTACAACTAATTGAAAAAAGGAATAAATCATGAATAAATATTATCAAATAAGTCAATGTGAATTGGAGGGTGCTGATATCTGTGACAGATTCTACTCTTCGAAGGAACTATTTTTCACAGAATTCTTCCACAAATATCTGAGTAAACTGACCCCTCTCGAATCTCACAGTATGCTCATTTCTTCTGTAGAAATATGGCTTACTCATCCTCTTCCGTAATTACCTCCACGCTTGCACATCTGTCATCGCTTTATTAATATAGCCCAGCCCGTACCTTCTCCTATTCTCAAACGTCTTCCAAACTAGCTTCGTCAACAGCTTCTTGACATTTTTGGTGCCAACTTCATTCAGACGTAATCAAAGTTCCCACCAGTTATTCATTACAATCCATTTTATTTCTTCTGAATTTTCTAGATGCGTTTCTCGCTGTCTTGATTTGTATGTTCTCTATACCTTTTTTGTTCTTCTCTGTTCGGATCCCAAATTCCGGAAGCATATTTATTTCCGAAAAACATCGTATCATTTTTTATATACTTTTTATTTCATTTTAAAATCATTTTCTCATAAAATTCCTCATGGAATGTTGAAATTCTCGATTGATTTCGAAGGAACGTCCTCTACATGTCTAGAATCTAGTTTTCTGTTGCAATGTTATCGTGGATATTTACAGTGGTCTTTTACTCTCAATTCATATTCACTAGACTTGTAAATGATAAGAGTTCTTCTTCAAAAACACACACATATATATATATATATATATATATATATATATATATATATATATATATATATATATATATATATATATATATATATATATATAATATATATATATATATATATATATATATATATATTTATATATATATATATATAATGTGTCACTTGTCTACATTCACTCTCATTGTATTGATCTTGACCCAATCATGGAGTCTATTTAAATCTCTTGCATCTTTGGTATTTCTATGGATTACCAAATCATCAGCAAAATAGCAAATAATTCAACATTGGATATCTCACTATATTGCAATTCATTGACAACGAAGAGGTATTGATATACTTCCTTGTGGCAAAACTGATGTTACTTTTCCTGATAATTCATTGTTGATACAGCTCTTTTTGTTCCTCTTGCAGGAAATGTGTATACACAAATAATAATTTGTTCATTCAACCCAATTACTTTGATCTCGGCTATTTTAGCCTTCTATGAGGAAGTTTGTCGAAATTATTCTCAGAATCAATAAATACCGCAAGGGTTTCTCCTCGATTGTTCATACATTATGATAAATCCTGCTCCAATCCAAAATTATAGCTGCGTTTCACATGGATAACTAGAATTGAATCAATGCTTTTTTTCAACCAACCAATTCCTTTCAGTCAACACATTCATCATATAATATGCTATGAGAGTTTCCATGATTTTTAGATGAGCGTAGCGAAGATTTTCACTCAAGTCTTACGGAGCTTTGTCTGTGCGTTTTTTTTTTGTTTTTTTTTGTTTGTTTGTTTGTAAACACTGCACAGGCCGCAGGGTTTGACCGATCGACATGAAACTTTTTTTTTATATGCAAACTTATCCAACTTAGAACTGTATAGTTTTAAGGTTTAATCGGTTGGACCATTTCTGAGAAACATCATTTAGAAGTTTCTAAAAACCCCAATAAGATTTGGCTGAGCGGAAAAAATTGAAAAATTAAATCTCTTCAATATGATTCAAATTTTCCACAAATGTGAACACAAGAATAATATACATGAATAAAAATTTGGTTTGATATTCGGACCAGCCGTTTTGGAGAAAATAATATAATAAATGTATTTTATTCATGGAGAAGATAGAAATATTAGTTGAAAAATGTTGCATTGTCGAAGTCACGGCTTTCTAGATTCATTGACATCGGATGAAGTTCATTTCAAATGATCAAGGTTTGTAGAGTTTTCACTTATTCCTTATATAGACATCTCGCTCATCACACAACGCACCTCCTGCGTTTGCCTAGTACAGACAATAACAAGTCAGATCAATCGGCCTGTAGTTTTTTGGATTGCTCCTTTCGCCAGGTTGAACAAATTGGTATTACTAGGCAAACGCAGGATGTGCGTTGTACGATGAGCGAGATGTCTATATAAAGTATAATCGAAAACTCTACAAACCTTGATCATTTGAAATGAACTTCATCCGATGTCAATGGATCTAGAAAGCCGTGACTTCGACAATGCAACATTTTTCAACTAATATTTCTATCTTTTCGATGAATAAAATGCATTTATTATATCATTTTCTCGAAAACGGCTGGTCCGAATATCAAACCAAATTTTTATTCATGTATATTATTCTTGTGTTTACATTTGAAGAGAATTTGAATCGTATTGGAGAGATTTTTTTTTCAATTTTTTTCCGCCCAGCCAAATCTCATGGGGATTTTAGACACTTCTAAATGATGTTTCTCAGAAATGGTCCAACCGATTAGACCTCAAAACTATACAGTTCTAAGTTGGATAAGTTTGCATATATAAAAAAAGTTTCATGTCGATCGGTCAAACCCTGCGACCTGTGCAGTGTTTACAAAAAAAAAAAAAAAAAAAAAAAAAAACGCACAGACAAAGCTCCGTAAGACTTGAGTGAAAATCTTCGCTACGCTCATCCAAATATGGAGCAACATTTCTTGCTAACATTTTGTTAGATCGCTTGTTATTCCGCCAGTACGGTACCGTTCCCATTCTTCAGTGTACTTTCCATCTTCCATATACCTTCTCTGCTTATTGCCTTCGTTTCCAATAATTTTCGATGTAATCATTATTGCCACTATTATTGTTATCTCCTATATAATATATCAGTTGCATATCTATTCCATCTATTGTTATCTATATCAGTCGCAAAATAATGTACGAATTATATTAACTGGTTGTAATATTTGTCCCAACTTGGCACCACCACCCGTGTATAGTGATACGGACCTAAATCGTTTCAACAGCAGCTGCAATGTCAATTGTGTTATTACAATCACTCAAAAGTCACTAATGAAACATATATGATTCA
This sequence comes from Brachyptera putata, assembly GCA_907164805.1. Classification (NCBI taxonomy): domain Eukaryota; kingdom Metazoa; phylum Arthropoda; class Insecta; order Plecoptera; family Taeniopterygidae; genus Brachyptera; species Brachyptera putata. Next base: position 31,510,942 of record OU015462.1, read on the forward strand.
ATTCCACAAAATGGGGGATATTACATTTTGCTCATTCCTTAGCAAGACATCAGAAGTATAGAAAACTAGTTATGAGTGAATTAAATACTGACATTTTTTAAACACGCTTGATTCTGATGAATGCTATATACCGCGGTATCTCATATAGCATTCATATTCTTCCCAACTAAGCATAAAAGGTTCACATTTTGACAAAAGAAAACATATAGTTTGAACAATAAGATACTTCTAGTAGTTATCTATAAAGGCAAGCATGGAAGCAAAGTTCTCATTCCCAAGTGCTTTGCTTAGCGATATTCATGTGGAAAGGCATTATTATACACTTAAGTGCGTGGCTGCGAGTTGGAACTACATTCAGAAAGCTTTGATCTCTGGATTCAGGGTATGTGATGTTGTTATGATCATAAGAGTTGGGTATACACGATATAATCACGTTATACATTGTCATGGGAGAGATGGCAATGTAAACGTCACCGTAATGAATTTACAAACTTTGAATTCATGAGCGTATATAGCATAGAAGTATACCATTTTGTTATTACTGAATTTCGAAAATGATGAAACGTGAGTAGTTTTGTTATTTTCGAAAGATTCTTAGAATTCGTTGTTTTCAGAATGTTTTGAAAGTTCAAGTATAACGAAACATTAAAAAATTATATATTTGAATATTCTCATAGGAGAAAAACATATTTTCATTTTATTTGCATTTTTGCAGAAAATGTCATCATGTTAAGGTGTATAGATACTCCAAAAACGAAAAACCTAGTAGAAATAATCTTTTTTTTTCAATTATCAAGTACAATAAATGCAAGTCAAGTATTGAAGTAATTGAAATTGGAGCGTGAACACAGGCCAGCTTAATGAGTAAAAGCAACATAAATAGAATGTTATTACAATTTGTTCCAGTTCAGTGATATAATCGTTTTATCAGTGTCATTGACAGTTTCAATTCACTGAGGTTTGGGGCCTCGCCCTCACATGACACCGAATCTAGGGTTCATAGTAGTAATGTCATCAGTTTTCACTCCTACGTGTCGGCTTCAAACTCCCTGCGAGACTTGTGTTGTATTCTCTAGTTCTTTCATAAAACTAGATAGAAAATTGAAACATAACAATAAGATAACATACATTGAGGTCAAGTTATCCAAGTTATTCTGATTTAGTATCCGTGGGCTTCCTGCAATAATTATCTGCAATAATAATAATTATTATTGTCTCACACGGTTACGTATGAATTTATTTTAGCATTGAGTTTTTTTATTCAGCACAAACTACATTAATTATTTGATATAATATCAATATAAATTTGCTCATTCGTGTTGTTCTGTTTCAGCAATGTATTGATTACGGCTGGACATTACTGCTGCAATTACTTATCATTCGACATTTATGAGTGTACCCTTCAGCTAATGATAAATTAAGCTGTATATATATACATATATATATGTATTTTATATATATATATATATATATATATATATATATATATATATATATATATATATATATATAGAGAGAGAGAGAGACAGAGATGGGACTGAATGAGATCCTTCATTAATGCAATGAATACATTAACGAAATACAGCTAAAACAATAATCAATCATACTACTTAATCAACACACTGGTTAAATTGAGTTGAATTTATTATTTTTTACACTATTTGCATAACTAGGAAAACGCCTTATATGCGTTGTGAGATGAGCTTAGAAGTATGGAAATGTAGAATTAAGAACATTTTGTCAGCTCAATGTACATATACAGGCCATGGATCACTTCAAAGGTTTAAAAACCGCGGCCGTCTGTTGATATATGGACCTTGGTTTCCAAACAATCAAACCAGTGCCTTCTTCATATACATCACAGATTTTAAACGTTTTAATTTATTGGTGACACTTGTTGCTCATATTTAATAGTTCCTTAATTGCTTTCTTAATTGCTTTTTTTGATGTGTAAAAAAGTACCCTAAAAATGCGTTTTCTTCGTTATTTCACATCCGATTGTTCCATAAATCGCTTAAAATAGGTATGATAGATCTTTCCACACTCGGTATAAATTTGAGAGCTTTTGAAAAAAATAAAATTTCACGTATTTCTCCCCTGGCCTATTCTTATAGGGAATTTCCATACTTTCCGATTTTTTTCCGGAAAATCCGTTTGACCGATTTTTCTGAAAAATAATCCCAACCTATTCTGGTATAACACCAATTTGTAAAAAAAGTTTCGAGTTGATTGAAACTTTTTCCTGACCTGTATGCCGCGTACAAAATTACACACAAAAAAAAAAAAAAAAAAAAAAAAAAAAAAAAAACCAAGCCCAAAATTTTTCGGTATATGGAATGAAAATCTTCGCTACGCTCATCTAATTACAAATAGGCCTATGTTGCTCCAACCAACGGGCGGTTCTTGCAGTGCTCCTAATTTCTAGCACATTCATCAAAGTACTTTCATACTTACTCATAAAATATCACTAGGAAAACGCCTTATATGCGTTGTGAGATGAGCTTAGAAGTATGGAAATGTAGAATTAAGAATATTTGGTCGGCTCAATGTACATATACAGGCCATGGATCACTTCAAAGGTTTAAAAACCGCGGCTGTCTGTTGGTATATGGACCTTGGTTTCCAAACAATTAAACCAGTGCCTTCTTCATATCCATCACAGATTTTAAACGTTTTAATTTATTGGTGACACTTGTTGCTCACATTTAATAGTTTCTTAATTGCTTTTCTTAATTGCTTTTATTGATGTGTAAGAAAGTACATTAAAAATGAGTTTTCTTCGTTGTTTCACATCCGATTGTTCCATAAGTCGCTTAAAATGTGTATGATAGTTCTTCCCACACTCAGTATAAATTTGAGAGCTTTTGAAAAAAATAAAATTCCAAGTATTTCTCCCCTGGCCTATTCTTATGGGGAATTTCCATACTTTCCGATTTTTTTCCGGAAAATCCGTTTGACCGATTTTTCTGAAAAACAATCCCAACCTATTCTGGTATAACACCAATTTGTGAAAAAAGTTTAGAGTTGATTGAAACTTTTTCCTGACCTGTATGCCGCGTACAAAATTACACACAAAAAAAAAAAAAAAAACAAACATAAAAACCAAGCCCAAAATTTTTCGGTATATGGAATGAAAATCTTCGCTACGCTCATCTAAAAACTAGGAAAACGCCTTATATGCGTTGTGAGATGAGCTTAGAAGTATGGAAATGTAGAATTAAGAACATTTGGTCAGCTCAATGCACATATACAGACCATGGATCACTTCAAAGGTTTAAAAACCGCGGCTGTCTGTTGGTATATGGACCTTGGTTTCCAAACAATGGTACCAGTGCCTTCTTGATATCCATCACAGATTTTAAACGTTTTAATTTATTGGTGACACTTGTTGCTCATATTTAATAGTTCCTTAATTGCTTTTATTGATGTGTAAAAAAAGTACATAAAAAATGCGTTCTCTTCGTTATTTCACATCCAATTGTCTCACAAATCGCTTAAAATATGTATGATAGATCTTTCCACATTCAGTATAAATTTGAGAGCTTTTGAAAAATTTCGGTTTTCCAAGTATTTCTCCCCGGCCTATTCTTATGGGGAATTTCCATACTTTCCAATTTTTTTCCGGAGACACCGTTTGACTGATTTTTCTGAAAAACAATCCCAACCTATTCTGGTATAACACCAATTTAGGAAAAAAGTTTCGAGTTGATTGAAACTTTTTCCTGACCTGTATGCCGCGTACAAAATTACACAAAAAAAAAAAAAAAAAAAAAAAAAAAAAAAAAAAAAAAAAAAAAACATAAAAACCAAGCCCAAAATTTTTCGGTATATGGAATGAAAATCTTCGCTACGCTCATCTAATAATATAATCAATATAAAATATCTTAAAATATCCTGAACATTTTAATATATTCATCAGATTTAGTATTTAATACTATCTAGTATTTAATGCTTATCTAGAGTATATAGCTCGTTATACGTCTCAAATGAGTTTGTAACTAATAGGCCCATTATTGTTCAATATAGTAACCATATACAATAAAGTGAAAATATGAAATAGATACGCCTAGTACATGAATTTCGACATCAATATCTTTTGCCTCGTGTAAGGATATTACACAATCAAGCAATAATATGACTATCTCACTGCTGTATCCTCATTTTCAGTATACGTTCATTTTCAATTCATTTTCAGTTTTTTTAATCACTTTCAACGCGTGCGACCCGATCCCTCATAACATGCCTAGAATGCTATGAAGAAACGTATTTATGAGTAGAACATCGTGTTCATTCTTCACCGATCCGAGCAGTACCATCTATGGTGTGGTATATGGCCTTAGAGCGGGCATTACATTGGGTCGTTAAGAAGTCGAATGGAAGCAATCGAAAAGAAGCATTCGAAATCATATACGAATATACGAAAAGAATGTAGGCTCACGCAATATTATGACATTGCCATGCCAATATCTTCTTTCTGTACGTTTCTTTCATCTGATCACAAGGAATCAACATGAAGTCAGTCTAGCGGAATCTAATCTTCCTCAAAATGCTAAAATCGTGCACACAGACAGAAAAGTTATCCTTTAAGGTTGAATTTTATTTTCCTGATATGAAAAAAGGGTTATACTTTCTTGTAAGAAAAAAATCACGAGGCGCATTTACATTATCACCAAGATACGTCGGTTTTTCTCGAACTTTCGAACCAAAAACGAAATTCACTCTCCTCTCAATACTGTATTTTGAATCAATATTGTTGATGATTTACTATATTTCAATCACAAAATACATCGAAACCTATACATACACTACAATTCTAACCAGCTTCAAATAATATTTCTCACACTTTCTGTAAAATAACGATTTTTTTCAAGCCATTTTATTTTAATGAGTATTTTTCAAAATGTTATCTCGTTATCTTCATTACATGACGCTCACCTGGACAGTCGGATTAGGATACATTTTGAATACCATCTTCCAAATGTTAATTCTGTAGTAGGCATACTATTAAATACAGAAAAAATAAGACATGGCATGTAGGCCTACACTATCTTCTTCTCTCACTCTTCCACTCTCTTCTTATCTCCATTATTGGTTCGTCTCACAAAAAAGTATAGTTGACTCTCATCAATATATTTTCTTTTCTGAATTGAATTATATTATTATACCAGTAGTAGACCTGGTTAATGCAATTTCATCGAGAATTTATGAAGGATCGTAAACAAGAGTTACGCGTATTGAACTCATCAAAGTTGAGCGTTCTAGAATTCGAATTGTTCAAAAACACCATTTGTATAATTTTCAAATCAGAATCGAATAGATTCGATAAGAAAAGTGACCGTAATCACCGCATCGATTGACCAAGGCAATCCGGATGAAATAACCCAACCTCGAGAGACACGTTTATATACTCACACATTTTATAACTTACACTAAAAGTTTGTTCATGTAATTCCGCAAAGTAGATTGCTAACAGGCTGAAGGTAATAAAAGTGCTCCTCGGTCTACGACAAGCCGTAATAATGATATTCATTCATCTCAACTTGGCGTAGGAAAGAACTTGGTAAAATGGTTTTTCTATTGTTAATTTGAACGAGATGAGCACTATACGAGTATGTGATGATACCAAACATATCCTGATATATCTTAATTTCCATTGTTTGCGGTGGACTATTTGACAGAAATAAATAATAATAATAATAAAGAAATAATAAAGAAAGAAAGAAAGAAAGAACTATAGATGGGAATCGCTAGCATAAAGGAATAAACAAGCTATAGCCTTGTGTGCCTGAGAAGGGTAATTAAATGTCAACCTGAGTGGGTTGAAATAATAGATTTTCTTGAAGAACCAACTTACATAGGAAAGAATGATCAAAAATGTGTAATTAGACTTCCACGGTATAAGATTAACATCAGGCGCTATACTCCTTAGGATCAGAGAGTGGAACAAGCAGCTGTCACAAAATCAGACAAATTCTTACAACCACCGGAAAATCATACTAAATTGTATTCCCAAGTTGCAGAGCTGCAAATCGTTCCCGATCTAATTGGTTGTTCTTGTTACTATTCTTGACAGATTTTTTAATAGCTATTCAATCGATTTTATGGAATTATATCATATTTTTCCTGTAGTACGTCTGATCCGATTCTTATCAAACTCTGGAATAATGTTCATCATTCTTGTGCCTAAATTCTGTGACGATTCCAATAAATTAACAAAGAGATTATTTTTTCAGAATTTCCTACTACGAGTTATTCTCATGGGAATTTTCAGACGTCCGAAATGGTGGTCCGAAACCTATTGTGCCTGATGATGATAGGTGTATGCCAAATCTCATCAATTTTTTTTCGTTTGACCTGGGGAGTGCAAAAGAAAACTTGTTTTTTCAAGTACAGTAAAATTGAGTATTCGCTTCGCACATCCAATCACATTTCTCACTCGATTCAAAGCGTATTTTCATTATATGTATATTAATGTCTCACCCACCCCGTATACCCTAGCTGTAGGTGGGGTCGTTAGGCAAACAATAATCATAAAACAATAAAAATAATCATCATATTTTACCCATTACTGGGGGAAACCTTTTTGTAACGTGTATATGCGTTGAAACAGGCGGCCTGTTATTATTATTCAGGCGTTGTGGACCCGACAGCTTTCGAAACAAGAGTATTATTTGTTACGGGGAGCAGAGTTGAGAGGCTGGCGTCGTAAAAAGCGTCGGCCTGACGTCGAAATGGCGCGGCGGTGGCGGCGGCGGCACTGGTGGGTCGTGACGGGTGGATTGGCGATGGGAAGGGGCGAAATGGAACGGATGCAGATAATATTTGAAGAGATCGAGCCAGTGGAAGCATGGTCATAACTCAAGTCTGGTATACACTCTCATAATGTTCCTATACAAGGAGAACGCGCGACTCTATACGAGAGGGAAATCGAAAAGTTTTCAGAGTTCGATCGTTTTTTTTCACAATGGTTTATGGGAGGTGAATGAAATTTTCATTTTTCTAGCGATTCTTCAGAAATTCAAACTGAGAATATTGCTGAGCAACTGACAGCTGAGTGGACTCAGACTGAATTGCTGAGTTGAAAGTTGCTGAGTTCGAGCGCAAATGTTTGAAACTCAGCAGAGCTCCGATTGTTTTACGCGTCTTTGAGGTTTTTCGTGTTTCGGAAGCAACTTGTACCGAGTATATAAAGTGCCCAACAAATATCTTTTCAAATATTCGAGAGAACTCTATTCTGCTATATCAATAATAAGTGATAGCTCGTGACACAACCTTGAAATTGAGTTCTTCTGTTGTTTACATAAACCACCTATGTCTATAGTCACACTTTTATATTATGTCTGGAAGTGTCTCAAAATTTAGTTCCAGTGACGCAAGAAACGAAGAACTATAATCAGATGAGCGTTAGTGAAGATTTTCATCCTACTCTAAAGAAGCGTCCGTCCGTTTTTTTTTGTCTGTTTGTTTGTAAGAACTGTACAGGTCGTAGGATTTGACAGATCGACATGAAATTATTTTTTATACGCAAACCTAGAACCCTATAGTTTTTTAGTCAAATCGGTTGAGCCATTTTTGAGAAACGCCATCTATTATTTTCTGAAAACCCCATAAGATTAGGCCGGGTAGAAAAAATTGAAAAATAAAATCTCTCCAATATAATTCAAATTTTCCTCAAATGTAAACACGGAAATTATTCACATAATCAAAAATTGCTATGCAATTCGGACTAGCCGTTTCGAAGAAAATAATGTATTACATATTTTTATTCATCGAATAAATAGAAATAATAGCACAAAAAGTTACATTCTTAATTCACGGCTACGTAGATTCGTTGGTATCGAATGAAGTTAATTTCATATTATCAAGATATGTAGAATTTCACATTTTAGTTTCTAGATATCTTGCTCATCACACAACACACATTCTGCGTTTGCCTAGTTATATGAGCGTTAGTGACGATTTCCTTCCCACTCTTGCGAAGCTTTGTCAGTGTGTTTTATGTTTGTTTTTTTGTCTGTATAAGCACACAGATCGCAGGGTTTCACCGATCGACAAGAAACTTTTTTGTATACGAAAACTAATCCAACTGAGAACTGTATAGTTTTTGGGTCGAATCGGTTGGACCATTTTTGAATAACATCATCTCAAAGTTTCTAAAAACCCCATAACATGTCTTAGACTGAGCGTAAAAATTGAAAAATGAAATCTCTTCAATACAGTTCAAATTTTCCTCAAATGTAAACACAGAAATGATACACATTATTAAAAAATTGTATTCTTCGCACCAGCCGTTTTGAAGAAAATAATGCAACAAATGTTTTTCATTCATCGAATAGATAGAAATAATAGGAGTAAAATGTTGCAGTGATAGATTCAGGGCTCCCTCGATTCTATAGTAACCGAATTGAGTATATTTTATTTGCGTGTGTGTGTGTAGAGTTTTCGATTATTTTCCATATATATATATATATATTTATATATATATATATATATATATATATATATATATATATATATATATATATATATATATATATATATATAACGCTCATGTCACAACGTATATTCTGCGTTTGCCTAGTACTAACACCAAAATTTGTATCATATATATTGATAATATGTGATAATATGTATATTGATAATATGAATTGATGTTTTTCATCACGAAAACATATTTCATTCAAAATTCACCTTCAGTATGTATATTATATTTCATGTTAGGAGAGTTATTCACAAAGCTACCAGTAGTAATATTGTCCACACCCAGGCCGGTGCACCAAACTGCATACACATGTATAGAGAGAGTGTCGCCATTCTATAACATATTGTATCTATATATTACAATATCTCCTGTCATCCCCTCGCAACCCTTACCCTCCATCGACACGTATAACCAATCTCACTCAATTGCTGGTCGAACGATATTTCGATTATACTCAAATCGAGATAAACCAATTGGCTATATCGGCGTGCTGTCAGCTCCATATTAGATTTTGCTGGAGGATCACACAATGACGAAAGTTTTTTTAATTTTTAATATCATGACTCCAAAGAGTCATAGATAAAGTTATGTAGCGTTCATACTGTAATATGCATGGATACTTTTTGTTCCTCCGCAAGAGTAGGCGATTTAGAATGTCCCAGCGGTCGACGTCAAAACATGATAAAGTTTGACGAATTTTGAATATCACCTTTCAGTTTAGAATAAACCAATAATCTGGCAATGTTTGTGTCAGGTGATATAATTTCAGATATTTCTCTTGACATTTTGAGAATCACAAAAGAACTATTAAAAAAAAATCTGAATGACAAGAAAGACGAGAAAGTCAAGAAATTTGAAATTCAAATTCAATATCATATAATATCCTAAAATTTTAAGTGACAACTTTTCTGAACTTATTTTTGTTCAATCATGTATTGCATATATATGTAATATACTACGATAAAATGTGAAAACTTCTGCTCGGTATTTACGAGTACTTCATTTGTTGCATCATATTATGTATTACATGCATTTCGTACATGCTTTCGTGCGAAGTGGGATGTAAAAACATGATGGTTTTTTTGATTTGTGATTGTCTTGCTGCAGAATATGATTTTTCATGCATCGTATTGTGCCTGATCAGTAGAAGCGTTATTGGAAAGTTTCTCTCAAATAATTCAGTTCTAAACCGGTAAACAGTGAAGTCAAATAATAACTATTTAATTTGGCGAAATGTTGAGGTAAAATTTTCAAAATAATCCGTGTCAATTTCAACTTCATGCTAGAAATTATCTCCACAATATATTTAAGAATTATTCCTAGTTTCAACTAGTGAAGCTACACAACTTCTATTGTACAGTATTCACTTATATTTTCCATCAAATTCAACTTTACGTGTTTCAAACATATTTTTTATTGTTTTCATGACATGCACAAAATTAAAAGTTCTAGATGAAAACTATTAAAATGCTAGCGTTTGAAACGGCAAAACCACTCAAACGATGTTAGATAACGTTCTGTAATTTTAGATATTGTTATATTCAAATATAATTTTCAAATATTCATAACCAAACCTTCAATGATATGTTTCTGCACTATCAAATAATTTTGGTATATTATTTTTATAACGCGAATTTTCAAAGTGTGATCTCATTCTCATCCTCTATCCGCGAAGACTGTCAGTTTGATGTACTTCCAAATATTTTTATGTTTGAATTTAATTTCAAAATATTCATACATAATCTAATCTTCAAACCCATATGTGTCTGCATCAAATCTCACTATCGAAATATATTCCGATAACGTGAATTTTCAAAGTGAGATTAATTATAACATCCTTTATTTATGAAGTTTTGATTTAGATTGTCAATGACTCAATTTGGTTCAATGACTGTGAATCAATAATTCAATGACTCAACAATGACTCAATATAGACTGTGTATTATTGTGATGGACATTGTGTATTGATAGCGCTTCAGTTGCCTACACACTACACAGTACACAGGGTGTGTACCCAGTGAGTTGAATTGAGTACGAGAAGCGATGTGAATTAATTAATCAAAGTGCTAACCTTTTAGCACTACGCAACAATATGATTTCAAGCGTGTTTATGTATAGGTCCATATAAACGAACAGCATCTGCATGAATCAATCACCAGAGAATATCTGGAGTTATATTTCGTGAGATAGAAAAATAACAACCGGCACATGCAGCGCAGTGGTTAACGCGCTCGCTTCATGTGATCCGGGAGGAGAGGGGAAATCCGAACCCAGTTCGATCCCCGCCGCCGACCATCTTTACAGAGGTTTTTCATGGTTTCCCTCTGTATTCTAGGCTAATGCCGGGATGGTTCCTACAATAAGTCGGCCATGACCGCTTCCTTCCCACTATCCTTCTCATTACCTAAAGAACCTTTATCCCATCATCTCACTAATCATCCATCCGACGCCATTAGATCTGTTATGATAACAGTGCGTAGTTAAACCCATTACAAAAAAAAGAAAAATTACATATTCAGTCATTTGGTATTTTGTTATGAATTTCCACTTCCAATATTGAAGTGAAATTTCTCAAGAATTGAAACTTAAATGTTCAAATACTTCTCGAATGAGAACTATTATATATAATTTAATATTCTATGTGGTAATACATTATCATATACATTCTGTTACCTTCAAGAAGTGAATGATTGATCAAATTTCAATTGTGCAGAACGGGAAAATCAACTCCGTTGCATCAATAAAGTTACAGTGTGTTCATCCACGATTACTGAGTAATTATATACCAACTAATTATCTCACGTAGATACACAAATATGAGTAAACCTTGAACAATACTGTGAAGACACATGAAATCTAATTAGTGAACGTTTTCTTTTCTCATTAATTTCTCTTTTGCTGTGATGACATGCTACAAAGGAGTTTACACATTTATTACGGGTATAATTTTAATGGAATAACGGCTGTTCTAAAACCATTCATTTTAAAGTTAGTGAATATTTTTCTAACCTTCTGACGCCATTTCGTAAGATTACATTATTCTGTACAACTTTCTTACTTCGGTTACACTTTACATCGTAGACATTCTCGACGAAGCGTAACTAGCACTAAATTACATACTGCCTGAAATATACCTACATGTAATTAAAATTTTAATATCATACGAGATTTCATTTGATTATATTCTTTTATGGGTGAGTTCTGGGGAATAGTAGCCCTTCCTTTAAGTACACTAAACTAGAAGTCTACCTGCTATTAACGAACTGTGTAGTACGTACACTACTATCACATATAACCAAAGTAGCAATAACTTGTCTTGGACAGTTATAACACATAGTCCACTCCCCTCATTTGAGCCTTTTTACACTACGTTGTTTGCCAGTGGTTCAAACTGCGGTCTAACCGCGGTTGAAAATAGTGTCGTGTTTGTACAGTACAAACTTTAGTTCCAACTGCAGTGCAGGCTAGGGTTGAACCCAAGGGCGATAATCGCCCAGGGTCAGATAGTTCACTTTTTCTCATTCCCGTTGCTGACTTCAGTATTTTTAGTTTTCAATATTCACTATTCTTTTATTCATCCTAATCATTTATTCTTAGTTATTTGAAATATTTTTGAATTTTATTGACATTATTAGATTATTTTAGAGTATGTTTTATTGCTGTACCATTTCATCTACCTTTATATACATTTTTTATATAATGTTTTGTTATTCTGTGTCATATGGCAATCTTTTAATCAAAGACAGAGTCTTGTTTTTATATACATATATGTATGTATATATATATATATATATATATATATATATATATATATATATATATATATATATATATATATATATATATATATATATATATGTGTTTGAAGTGGTTATTCGCCGGACCGGAACGAGGTTGTAGATTAAATTCAATTTAGATTAAATTAAGCCGCCCTCCTCAGCTGAGGCACGCTTCAGAGACGGAAGTGACCGTTGGGCGTGGGTTTGAGTCCTGCATAATGCATGGGTTTTTGTAAACGTCCTTTCATCTATCATCACTTCATCGTCTCAGTATCACCTCCTCATTCGTACCTCTGTATAACCTAGCTGTTCGTGGGGTCGTTAAGCACCACTGAAAAAAAAAAGTTCAGGTTTTTCGTTCAGGTTGTTCAGGTGGGTTGTTTGGATAGGTTTGTTCGATCAATTTGGTGGGTTCGGGATGAATAATGTTAATTCAGGGTGTGCGCATCAACAAGAACAGCAACAACAACCTCCGCATCTTTTGATACACACCGATGGTCCGAGGAATAGAGGCTGCCCAACAATTGTCATCAACAAACTTCAACCACAACAATGAACAAACGCCTCGATGCATAACTGATTTAATGTGTTGGCACACTGCTATTTGAAAACCTAAAACGTCCCTAAAACAAGCAGTTAAAATTTAAATGTGTAACAATGTGTAAAAACAACTGTGGTACAGCCTAGGGTCAACACCTTGGGTTGAATCCCCGGGGTGAGACTGTGGGTTTACAAGGTATAGTGTAAAAACAGCTGTAGTATATGGAGCTGTCGATACGAGGTCGGAGATTGACTATTTCACGATCGTCAGTGGTCGATACGCGACGTCGATACAAAGGAAATTTGCTGTTACATGAAGCTGTCGATACGAGGTCAGAGATTGGCTATTTCAAGACCGTCCGTGGTCGAGACACGATGTCGATACAAAGGAGATTTGCTGTTACGTGGAGCTGTCGATACGAAAGCGGAGTACAACTTCGTGACAACCTTATTTCTTGAGATTGTGCTACTTAGGATAGGTGACCATGATGATAACAACACTTCAACTGCCACTCAGAGCTTATCGGTAATTCTGGTACCTAATACTGAATAAAATTATACATACTTATAATATGTGTGCCATAACCGCATTTGCCATGGAACCTGTAAATTATATGTTGGGAACTCTAAAAAGACCGCATGTCGGAAGAAAGGAATCAACGAATTATTCGATAGGAGCAAGAAATTATAAAACTGACTGACGTCAGTATTGATAAGATACTGACAGGAATTATTTGAATGGTCTTAAAAAACGAGGTAATCATTTTAAAGAAAGTCTCGAAGATTGACAGGTAATTTTATAAGAATTTTGTTCAAATTTTTCTATTTTTTTGGTAAGAAACAATATCTTTTGTTGGTGTCGTAGTAAGTTTCATAGTATATTTTACTCAAAGTTGAACTGTATACAGCTCTGTGGCTCAGCTTAAAACTTGTTATTTATTCTTTGTGTTTGTTTTTGTTGATATCTGTATAACTTTCTCAATATTTAATGTTAGTCCCTTCCCAAATAATAAGAACAAATATTTTTAAGAAGCGAAAAAATATTTCAAAATTCGATGATGAGCGCGAAGATTTTTATACAAAAAACAAATTTTGTTGTGCTTCTGTTCTCAAGTTGACCCAACAAATTGAAATCGAATACTGTGTTTCTTTGATAACACTTCACATTTGTATTATGTTCTGTTTCCACCATTGGGTAACACACATACATAGATATATAATCAAGTTTATCTTGAAGAAATCAAATTAATGTATCTGCCCTTCGCATAGCTAGTTTCTATCTCTTGGATTCGAATTAACAGCCTGTGGTAACTGCTAACTCACTTAAGCGCACACTAGCTGGTGGCTATACGATGCCATCCAGTCCTTCTTATATCACGCGATTAGCTCACTTCCATACTGTCATATTAAAGGTGAGAGCCTAGACTTACATGGACACAAACCGATGCATATCAGGTAACTATATTTCCGTGACAATATAATTCAATTATGGAGTACGTTGGGTTCTTGCATGTAATAGTTGACTTTGTACCAACAGAATATAATCACAGATTTAATCAAGTTCAAAGCTTACATATCATGAATGTTTATCTTCAAGAGTAATTAACAAGCGATTCATGAGAGAAATCGTCGATCACATCGTTAGTGTAGAAATTATAGATTGCATTAGTTATATGGAGTATAAACTATAAACTTGTCTGTTGTATTGCATTTTATCTTATCATCGTTATTTGTGTGAATCATATTATACGGAAAGTCTGAGTAATAATAAGCTCAGTTCAATAGGGTATAGACCCGGTGTATATTTACCAGTCGTCAATTAAAGATATAGCGGAACACTCGTTGATAAAAATTGGATCTTTCCCAGAAAAAAATGTATATATAAAAGTGATTTCATACATCGAGCAGAATAGTAGTAATAGGGTTTGTAGTAAAACTTATGCAGACTTATGTAAGTAAAAAGTATTCGGTAGTAGGTGGAAGGTGGTGAAAGTAGAAGGTGAAAGATATGAACCCACTACATGTAAATATGTAGAACTGTTCCTACAATACCGAATACCACAAGTGTGATTCATCTTATGTAACCGTTATAAAAAAAATGTCAGTGAAATACAGACTGTTATTATGTTCAACTGACCAACAAATTTGATTGTCAACGTGACCGGATTCAAACCGTTCTCACATGAACTCACTTGAGTTATTGATAAGACAGACATCCAAGCAATGTATTCAAAAGATAAGAGAGTGTGGTGGTTGAAAGGGAATGAAAGATGTGAAGGCGAGGGACGATGTTTCACTGGTAGAGGGAAACATCGTTCAATCGAAATCCGGTTACGGGGAGCGAGAAAATGCTAAAGGAAATTACACGCATAGCTCAGCGGTTTCCAATATACCCCGGCGCACGTTGTTCCTTGCTAGGTTTTCACATGTTTTATGTTCTACGTTAGATTAGGGATTTTCTCTCTCCTATCCTCTCACGGCTGGTATATTTAGACCTTCTCTCTCGCCATTTCATCTTCTTTCTTATTTAATCAACGTAACGCAATGGCGATTCAACTTCAAGTACGTTCTTTTTTTCTGTGTACAAGTCTTTCGGTGTACGATTATTTTCGCTGTACGTTTTTTTCGGTGTACCTTTTTTCGGTGTATCGAAGGCTATAGCTTCCGATACACTTATTATCAATTTTACACTTATTATAACGCCATATTCATGAATTGGAATTGATGCAGTGAACTCACCAAACGGATAACCGGTAAGCGATTCCGCAAGACTTATGTTATAAGTAACAAGTTTCAAGAAGCTGTTTATTAGTCATATGGAGAATTGTCTCCTTTATTAGTGTTCGATTTTCAGTTTGAAGAAACGTTGCTGTAGATGTTCAATGAGCTACGTATGAATAATATCCTGTCTCAATCAACTGTTATCAATGGAGCTTACCAGCTTGTTCCATTAAGCTGTATAGGCCGTATTCTATTCGAGTTATAATTCCTATATCATTCATATTCCTATATATTCCTTATATTATTTAGCATTAACACGATTGGTGCGTCGGCTTTTGGTTGAGCTTTTGACTTTTGGAGATAGTAAATGTATATACATCTCCTCAAAGGCTCCATATAGTGCACTATAATATGTACTATACATTTCATATACATTTAGTACCTATAGTTCATACTCGAATAAAAAATCGCAGAACTTGGCTCTTTTCACACCATTTCCCTGGATTTCAAATAGCATCCAGAGTGATACACGACAATTTTGTTCCATGTAGTCTTCTTGTAATAATCACATATATTAATATATATATATATATATATGAATCATCTGGAGAGCTTGATTCAAATCAGACTCATTGTTACTGGACCATAGTCACATTTGGTTTCTTAAATATCAGAAATTGCAGTATTTTGATTCTATTGTAATGCAGGTATTGTATTAAAGCACTTGATACACTTTGTAGAGAGAAAGTTACAATCTACTTGAATAAATAATAGTGAAAATATTAAATAAATAACAAAATTGATAACAAATTAGAATGAACATATTTTAAAATTCACCATATCAATTTGCATAAGATTGTCTCCCCAATGTACATATACAACACCACCAAATTACTTTTTGTTCAGGTATAATTAATCTCTGTCATTGTTAGTAAGTTGCTGACTGAACTGCTACATTGTTTAATTAAAGTTGATGTTGATTCATCACTCGAAGTAACATTCTGTGGGTATACAAGATAACCAGATTACTGCATTTGACTGTCCATCAAGACAACGAAATCGACCGAGACAGTTTTAGCTCAAGTCGCTCCACAATGTTTCAAGACTAAGGATTAACAGTGATGGAAATGTAATCATACATAAATTTGGAGCCGGTTTAACCAAATGTTGAGTGGTGAATTAAGTCATTACTAATAATTATAACCATTTCTATCATTGCTACCATTATTATTCTTTCAGCTATTGTTTTCATACTATTAGCCTCATTACTTCCGAGAAAATTAATTACAGGTCGAGAAAATATATCACCTTTTGAATGTGAGTTTCTCTCACTACTCATCTGCATGACTATTATTCGCGAATTGACGAGTTATCATCCTTGGTTACAGTTATACATGTAGGCCTACACCTGGAATAATAATGAATTGAATACTACTCAATTATCAGTTGGTAAAAGCAGCTCTTTATTATATCATTGGCTACTGAAACTACAAGTTTCTTATGATAGTAGATAGTTAGAGGGAATATCGGAACCGCCATAATGTGTGGAATTGTATGTATAATATATAATTTACGTATAACACTGAACGAAGGGATAATAGTTCACGAAATCTTGAAGTTTACTGTGTTCAACCATTCGTAAACTCATGAATCTATAGACCCAAGTGGTTCCGAGAGTAATTATCGCACAACGGACTTTCGGTCGCTGGATATGCACTTCCAATGGTAGAAATTTACATTTGTACTATTTAGTTTTGGTTGAATAAAAAGGTGAAAAACAGGGGAGAACAGAACGTAGAGAAAGAACAGGGAAGAGCCAAGTCTAAGATAAACTAGTCAAATTGCAATAGTTGGACAATGGTAACATCAAAATAATCTCTACGAAGATTTCTCTAGACTTCAGCTTTAATAATTTGTTAAATAGAATATTCAGATCTCAATTGTTTGTTTCATTCCTTATGATAAATTAAAGGTAATTCGTTCGTTATAAAGTTCAGTGATATGTATTGTAAAAAGTAACAAGTTGCTATTTGTTATTTCCCAGATTAAACACTTGGTCTGAATAATGTTTCGTCTCGTATTTCCAGACTGCTTTCGATGACACTTTTCCACACTGACAAACGTACCTCGCAAATTGAACAGTTGATGTGTGACACATATAATTGCTAATCACTGTTGATTGACTATCAACTCCAGAACCATCTATCAAGTGCTTTTTCATCAACTGGAAATATTTTTCATCATCCAAGCTCAAATTCTGTGTTATTCTTTTGTTTACTTGAGTAATGAAGGTGTTATACCAACAAAACGAATGTTATGATGAAGGTAAATATTTAACACTTCCGAAGATGCATTTGTGCTACTTGTGGTTAATAAACATCAACCCGAAATATTGTTGTTCTCATCACTAATGGTCTTTTTCTTTTTCCATCTATAGTATGTAAAAATCTAACAAATAATAATGATCATAATTATAATGAAACATTGGAAAACTTGTATGATATGTTGTGTGGTAGATTAAAATTTAAAACATGCACCTGTATTTGATATCAAAATCACTTATGTTGACCATCCACGAGATATTTGTAGAACAAACGTTTCAGCAGACCCCAAGCTGAAGTCGAAATCTTACTCTGTTATGACAACGATGATGACCAAGTGGTTTAAAATGTACTACCACACACTTAACTGGAGCAAGCTATCAGTCGGAGAAACAAATTACAATCATTCATCAATTGAATAATATCCTTTGACTTCTCGTCATTCACCTGATTCCCTATTTGATGTGCTATTTGATATATTCCTTCTCAAAACATACATACAAGATTTTCATCCAGTATAATGATTGTACCTTAAAATCCCTACCCGACTTTTGAACAAGTAGGACTATTTCTTATTTTTCTTATTTAGAGTCCTTTTCACGTCATCCTCATTGTAAAGTTAATTTCTTTCTATTTCCGCTTTGGTCGAATCGATTTTTTCGATGAATGCCTGTCTTCTAGGCCTGAGCCCGTGGCGTCATTGGGTATAGAAAGCGACCGATGTCGAGAGCACGGCGGCCAAGCTGGCTAGCTAGGTATACAAAGTGCGTACGCACTACGCAGCGAGATGTCCAGAACAAAGATTGTTAAAATCCAACGCATTGATCGTGTATCATCCCCAACATGCAATCTGGATTTACTAGTACTACAAATTATGATTTGAAATTCATATTTGTGTACCTATACTTTTCTACTTTTCTGAATATAACTATTTCACAGCCGCCCCGGTGGCTCAGTCAGCGGTAGAAACTGAAGTTACCTTTGGGCGTGGGTTCGAGTCCCGCATAAGGCATGCGATTTTTTAAACGTCCTTCCACCTATCATCGTTTCATCTTCACCTGCTCATTCGTAGGCACAAATATGCTAGTTGTTGATGGGCCGTTAAACGATAAACGTTTTCCTATAATATATTCTAATACTCATATGGTGTGAGGTAATATCTTCAGGAAGGATTCAAAATTTAAGATGAATAGAAGTGATATCAATCTCTATTACTTCGAAGTAAAGTTATACCAACTCTTCAACTTCATTGTGACTACTAAAACAATATGCACGTGCTTGAAAATTTTCGCACATAATTCAATTCAGAACTATTTTCATAATAAAATGTTATGGCTGACTAAGTCATGCATTGTCTTCCTATAGTCAGGCTACATGGATTTATCATGGTCTGAGAGTTTCGGATTTGGAGCTTGCCTCATAACGTTTTTGGTATGCAAATGTTAGTAGTATATTATGTCGGTGGTTCTATCACAATGTCTTATCGAGACACTAAAGCATCCCGTCTACACCTTTTAATAAAAGCCAGCCCAACCCCAAACATCACAGGCGGGAGTTGATAAAAGTACGCCTCTGCCCAACTCGTCTCAGCGGATCTAGGTCTACCGCAGATAAAGGCTGAGGAGGCCTTTGAATAAACGCTTTGATATGCTAATATATAGGCTGACATTGCTCTGAGGGCACGAATCTCGCTCTTATAACTTGCAATAGTAACACAAAGAACGATTTCCCCAAAGCATCCAACCCGAACACTCAGACATAGTCTGACATGGATAAGAAGGATACTTGATCTATGAACTACCGTGTGTGGTTCTGTATCACTGCTGAATTAACGCGAAGATCTGACAAATAATACACAAAACTGAAGGCCTAATATGATTTAAAATCAATTGC
Organism: Brachyptera putata; assembly: GCA_907164805.1. Taxonomy (NCBI): domain Eukaryota; kingdom Metazoa; phylum Arthropoda; class Insecta; order Plecoptera; family Taeniopterygidae; genus Brachyptera; species Brachyptera putata. The sequence continues at coordinate 31,530,678 of OU015462.1, forward strand.
AAAGTTTGTTCATTCTTGAACAAAGCAAGATTCTTGAACAAGGCTATTGCATAGCCAAAATAGTTGTTTTGACGCAAAGAGTTTCGGATGAAGACATGAGATGAAGATTTCAGCTTTCAGATAAAGTGAGGAAGGATAATTTTCCGAAAATATACCGCCTGGATTTCAAAATTGTATGGAATTGAATATGACAGAATCTTAGTGTTATGTCTATCTCTCGGGTTGACCTTGTCTTGTTTGCCAACGTTTTGGCAGAATGTGACCTGCCATATTCAGGCACACTTCCTCACAGCTCGGTTATCGTAGATCTTCATTGAACGATACAATGTATTATGAAGTCGTTGTTTACATTCCATTGTTTGCTTTGTGATTCAGTGAATTGTATTGAAGATGCTTCGTCAAGTCAGATCACGACATTTTTATCAAAAGCACGTCTATGTCCCGGTATTTAGACGTCCGGTCTCAACAGTCAAAGAGCGGATCTTTGACGGCAAGTAAATCTTATTTTCGAATAAGTTTTTCTAATATCTATTTTCTAAACATGCTATTCTAACGCTTCTAGTGCGGTAACTTCCTGACTCGATGAATTTTATCACAGTCAACTAAAATTTACGCTTTTGAGTGAGACTATCAGCAGCCTGTGAGAGAAATGTGTACAAGATGACGTCACGCTACCACTGCTCAACGCTGTTACATGCGTATGAGCAGACCTTGCATACCGAAAATATGATTAGACTATGATAGGTCTATAGACCAAGTTATTACAAATGAAAAAAATTGAACCATCTAAAAGTATTTGTGAATGTTCTGTATGTTCTGTAGAGTCAAATTAGGGGATGTCTAGACATAGATATAGAAAAATGAAAAATTCAATACCAACGATGAGTAGCGAAGTAATTTGATAAAAAGTAAATGGGATTTGTAAGACATCAAGTGATAGTTATTGGTTTACATGGACAAGAATGTTTTGAATAAAAAACCTGTAAAGAGAACAAAATTAGAATGGAAACTCGTTTTCTCTATCACCCACCCCCTCCCCCATTTTTCAACTTCATTGAATTATAATTGCGTATTTTTTATCATCCTTAAAATTGTTTCGTACACACAATGGCTATACATACAAAACCACTAATAATGCGCGGTTTTGTAGCTAATTGCGCTTACACTAACTATTAGCAAACCTGATCAAAAAAATTGGGCAAATCAAAAGTCATTAAAATACATCACATGCTTTAAAAAGTAGAATAATCTTCGTTACTGTGCTTCATTACTTTAGTTTGTATATACATACAATTCCGTCTCATTATTTGGGGAATCTAACTTTCATTCAATGATTCTGTGTATTAGAAGAACTTGACTCCTTCCATCGTCAAACAAACAGCTGCTTATAGATGAGATATTTAAGTCTCTGTTTTTCAATTTCCATAATCTTTCTTCTTGACTCAAATTTTAATAAAGGGAAGATTGAGGTAAGAGCTTCCGTACTCTATAAAAAATTACTGATTCAATTTCAAGGCTATATATTTTCATTTGCCCAGTAAATCATTATCTGTTCGAAAGAACTTGGAATGTTGATCACTTCTTCTATGATATCATATTCAATATGTATTGATAACTGATTCATTATTCGTACTTCTGATATTCAACTATATCAGGGATATAATAGTGAATATACAAAGGACTATCACTCAATCCAGCTTTACAACTACGTAAATAAAATATACAGTCAGTGAAATAGCTTGAAAAATTGAGATAAAACCAATGACCATACATGGATAATGGATCTATGGATAAATCCATATTATTCAAAACCGTTCTGTGAATATTGAGAAGAGAACCATTCTTCCGATGAAGCCATTCAGAATTCATAACCAGAAACAGTTAACGGTGATTTCCTAAATCAATTTTCCTGAATACGTTCGCTGCATATCGAAATACCTATAGCTATTTCGATATGCAGTTTTATCAATAAACTTTATTTTCTGCACCCACTTTTAGAGCAATTTTGAACAAGTTTTTGCAGATTGGTGTGTAAACTGCTTCCCTGGTTTTGTTGTAATAATGAAGTTCTTATACGATGTTTAAAAAATTTACTCACTTTGATTATGATAGAAAGAATTTGTAATGTGAATCTGATTCAATAATTATATAATGCTCAGATAGCGTGAAATAATTTACAGTAATACGAGATAGCCCCATCACAATTGAGTTATTAGAAACGTGCCATCCAAAATTGATATACAGCACTTAAAAAGTTACAATGATGGTTTAGTTCAGTTAGGTCTACTATCTGGTGTAGATTGCAATCAGTTTCTATTGCACATAAATGTGACCGGTAACATGCATTCGTTTGAGAAAACTCTAAAATAACAATTTTTCAAGAGATTGGATCGCTGTTTTCTCCAATACCCAAGTAAATAATAAGATAGTTTAGCATTTAGTCAATATACTTTCTACTTACTGCTTGCATTTATAGAGTCGATATTTTGTCAAGAGTTCAGTATGACCTATTTCTATAGTTCAATCTAACTCAGTCTGTGTGCAATGTGCATACATTCTCTCACATTTTTGTTTTCAATGGCATTCTTTATATTTTCATTAATATAGTTTCATATGCTTCGCTTTTTCAGTGATATACAATTTTTAAACGATAAACTGTGTGTTTATGGACACATATATGCAACCTCACCAGCAGAAGCGAAGGGCTTGTAATTTCCATGCTTCTTCAGAATAGAATATATAAACAGTAGAATCATCTTCGTAGGGCTACAACTCGCCACAAGTGAAATAGTTGTCTATCATCACGAAGTATTATTCGTATACACTTATTGGATATGCATCAATACGAATACGATGCTAATACGATGCTAATACGATTTAATACATTTCACAAAATGAACAAAGTATAACTAGTGAGCTGCCCCGGTGGCTCAGTCAATTACCGCTAGCGGTAGAAAGTGAAGTCACCGTTGGGGGTATGTCAGAGTTTCGCGTAAGGCATGGGTTTTAAACGTCCTCTCACCTATCATCACTTTATCATTTCATTATCACCCGCTCATTCGTAACCCCGTAAAACCTAGCTGTTGGTGGGGTTGTTAAGTAGCATTAATATATATATATATATATATATATATATATATATATATATATATATATATATATATATATATATATGATATTTATTTGCGACTTGGAAATACTATTCAGTTCATTTTTTGGTGGTTGCAAGAATTTGTCTGATTTTGTGACAGCTGCTCGTTCCACTCTCTGATGGTTATTCCTATGGAGTATAGTGCCCGATGTTAATCTTATACCGTGGAAGTCTGATTTTGCGTTTCGATCATTTGTTCCTATGAATGTTGGTTCTTCAAGTAAATTTGTTATTTCAGCCCACGCTGGTTGGCATTTAATGGCTTGGGTTTTCTTCTTTGTGCTAGTGATTACCATTTATGCATCACTTTCGTGAATCAATAACGCTGAGGCTTGGAAGTTTCTCTTGTTTATTCCAGATACGGTGGTGGTTGAGTACTCACCTCATGTGTCTTGATACCTACAAACGAATACTTCTCGACGTGTTTTGAAAATTGGAATAGGTAATTGAGAGAGAAAGTTGATTGTCTCTGTATATGAATAAATCTTCATCAACTGAAGTTTCACATTCATAGATATATTATTTGCGTTCCAGAGTTTCGCGTTATTACCATTTTCTCCGAATAATTGCTTATAGGCCTATAGTATTTAATGTCAATCATTTCCCTTTTACACAATGCCTTGGTTTCTGACTACACAGAAACCATACAATTTGCAATTTTAATGTGCTTGATGAACGGAGCCAAGTTTTCCGGTTCGCTATGTGTTGTTTAACAAATGAAAGATGGGGCGAACTTTGAAGTATATGAACGATATATATATATATATATATATATACATATATATATATATATATATATATATATATATATATATATATATATATATATATATATATATATATATATATATATACAGTCGAATCTATTAAATTTTAATTTCTCTACCTCTCGCGTGCCGATATGTCATATGGCATATTGGTAGAATGTCGTCCGTGCTTGTACCTGAACTCTACCATTGTATGCATATAATGTTCTATCGTTAGTTACATTTGTGCCGCTCATTAGATGGAAAATAATTAAAGTCACCTGGATCGGATTTCCTTATATAGGCACCAAGCAGATAAGTTGAACGATAAATGAAACGCTGTGATATGATCTCACGATATAGCGCTAGAAGCTCAACCATAGTATATATATACATATATATATATATATATATATATATATATATATATATATATATATATATACTCATACTGAAGGATGAATCGCTAGCTAATATATCACAATGTGGGAACTAACAACTTTCAACTCCTCTTCCCCATAGTATCTCTTCAACCATAGTATATATATATATATATATATATATATATATATATATATATATATATATATATATATATATATATATATATACTCATACTGAAGGATGAATCGCTAGCTAATATATCACAATGTGGGAACTAACAACTTTCAACTCCTCTTCAACTTTTCAATGTTCAATGTTCATTGTTTTTTCAATTTAATTATGCTCGCCTCTTCTCATATAAAACTTCTTACTCCAATTACTTCAATATTGTATATTATCCTTCTCCTTGTTCGTATCCTCCCAAAAGTTAACATCAATTCTTTGCTCAATTAGTATTGAGTTAATAATCAGGACAAATCTTCACTTCTTGGCTTGAATAAAGTCAGTCGGGCGTACGTATCATCAAACTCTTTGCCAGTAGAAAAGTTCGTTAATTAAGAGACTGGGTTATTAATGAAAAAGGAATAAATGTAATTAAAAGTTGGAGAGATAATCATATTTTCTGGGATTATGTGTATTGAACTTCTAGACAGCAAAGGGAGAAGTGATAGTTAGTTCTGTTTGGATGTAAGCTTTTTGATGAAAGTGTACGACCCTTTTGTTTTAGAGAAGCAGATTATAATTATAGAATATATATATTGAATGAACTCGTATATTACTCCTCCACTTTTGTTAAATTTTTTCCTGAATTATTCTGTTATCATAGAATCATAAATATATATATATACACTATCTTCTATTCCATAAAATTTCCATCTCATTTATGTGTAAAACATTTTTGTTAAAATTAGATTATATCATCATCAAAAATATATACGCGACGCGTATCAACCGTTCTTGTTTTTCACACTTATATTCCAGTGATCTTCCTTTTTTCATTCCTATTTTCATTGACTATAAAATTACAGCTTCCCTTAAAATGAACTATTATGGCCGCTCAGAACTTGATGATATTATATTCAATTTCAATGCATATACTCGAGTAAGCCTGATTAATCTTTATTCAAGTTCATGCAGTCATTTATACCATTATTGGTGAGCTGAACTTGAAGTGATAAGATTTATAAGTACATATATTACTCAAGAAAAATTCTGCAATTTTAATCTGTTCTGTATCCATTTTTAGCATATACTGTTGCATGCGTGCCAGCTGTATAAATATTATACAGGAGTAATAGTAAAGTCTTTTTTACAATTACGTCATATGTTTTCAAATCCCTGTACGCTTGAACCTCTCGCCTCAAATTATCCTATCTCACAAATACCCCGAGCATTAATCCTTGTTTACGGAGTTCTTATGAGGCATCATATCGGTTCACCTACTCTAACGTGATAAGACACCCGATAAGTGAGTGAAGGAAGATAAGAAGAGAGAGAGAGGGAGAGTGTTAGTGAGAGGGAGAGAGCAACGCCTATACCGTTGGGAGACTTTAACCAAGACATTGATTAACGCATCAGTGGTAATTGCAAAAAGCATTCTCATAAGTGAAGCACGTGAAGTAATGGCATCCGACACTCTAACAGGTCTTGGTCTCAAGTATGAAGACATCGTGAGGCTGAAAGATTGCGGTGAAATAAGCTTGGTTGATGTCAGGAATGTGTCAGAGATCGAAGAGACTGGGAAACTGCCGGGAAGTATTCACATTCCATGTAAGTAATTTCTTATTTGTCGTTCTGTTGATGGATGTGCCTGGTAACGAGTATTTTCTAACAAAGAGATTTGCAATGGCTTCTTTTCAAGTATATGAAGTAGGTCAGCCATATTAATTAAACCCGAAACAAAACCTTGTCCCAACGTAGCAAACAAACATCCATAATAATTTCACAATCAATGTAAAATGATTATTATAATGGTATTCACTGTGAAAGATCGTATGTAAAAATCTATTCAGTGATGTATCATCAAATATGTTCATCTTCTCATCCTATGTTCTCTATACAGACCGGCATTTCCGTTATCTAGTATTGTTGTTTATTGTTATCTATTGCTTGTTCATTGTTGTCAACACTCAATAATGAAAGTGTGTCTCAGTGTGCATCGTCTCATAATGAGACTCTACGATTGCACTTCCGAGCAGTAGCACAAATCGATTAACGAGTTGATAATTGGGTGCGAAATTTTTTGGTATGTCATTCGATCACTCTATATATTTTCTATGAACTCTATATATAATTATGAAGATCGAGTGGATAACAAAAGCAAAGTTTCTCTTCGTATTATTCTTTGAAATCAGTACAAAATCGGCAAAGTAGATTAGTTGTCTATTGGAGAACATGTACGCCTACTTGCATTATATTATAAGTTCACAATATCTTCAATAATGGTTCATAATATACATTTATATTTGATATAATCAATAAATGTTGAAAATGAATAAATGTTGAAAATAGTTCTCACAAGGTGGAGCGTGTTGCGTTAGAAAAGAGCCTATATACCTTGTGCATAAAAACAACGACCATTTGCAATATGGGGGAACATAATCCTAATCGAATGGGATATTATAGGAAAGAGATAGTTACAGAGTTCAGAAGTTTTGTTCAACGTTCAAATATATAATAAGAGAAGTTGAGACAAATAATCCTACTCAAGACTTGATAAATACTTGAATATAATTGTTCTTGATATGAAAACCTCCTCACTTTTAATCCGTATCGTTGCATTCGGATCCAATTATTATTTTTCATGTCAAAATGCTTTGGTAGATTGAATCAATTCAGTGGAAAGATTCCATAATGATGAAACTTTTTTTTTATCTCCTTTCGATATCTTCAAACATTCTCAGCATGGCAGAATATGTGAGATTGTTACATTTATATAATAATCGATCATTGTGTAATTATTCCAAAAGATCTATTAAAGTAAACCAATATTGGAACTAAAAGTTGTGTTTTTATTCGAAATAAATTGGTTCTATTTGCTCAATTATTTCACATGATAGTTATTATCTTCTTCGTACGATGGAGTGTGCTCTATCAGTTTTTATATCATTTTGTTCTAAATAATCACTTCTTTTATGTTCGAATAAATGGATCAAGTGGTTATTGAAGAATTACTAGTCAATGAATCAGTTATGACCGTTACATGTAGCGTAGTGGTTAACGCGCTTGCTTCATGAGATCCGGGAGGCGAGGGGCTTTTTCTTGGTTTCTCTCTGTAGTCTAGGCTAATGCCGGGATGGTTCTCACACGCCTCTTTCCCACTATCCTTCTCATTACCCAAGAAGCCTTCATCTCATCCCATGATCTCATTAATCATCCATCCGACGCCAATAGATATTCGCTACCGTCGTTAAACCCAATATAAAAAAACAGTTTTATTTGAACTAGAGAATTCATGGCACAATGTATAAATAAAGTTCAAGTATTGTAAAATTCATCACATTCCAAAATAATATTTCATTGCAAATTGGGATTCCAAACAGCTGCTGTTCTCAGCATCTTTCTCAGAGCGTTAATCTGGATCACTTTATCCTTAATTATAGAATGAATGAATAATGCAATTTGGAAGACAATTGAATATCATGTTTCATAAGTGAGTAGAAGGAATCACAATTTTCCGATAGAATACTTCTAATTTTAAAATAACGATCGATTAATGATGTGACCCATTTATTACCAATCATTGTGAGCATAGAATACAAACTCACAGATTTCTATTAAATAAATAATATCACCTTGATTAGACCGGAACAAAGATATCAATAATGTATTGTGTCAGTTTTACTTTTACTGATACGTGAACAAATATGGTATAAGTATAAGTAATAGAATAATAGTATGAGATTTTTTTTAGCTGTAGCTAATTACCAATTTGCTCCATTATTCATGCTGAAAGGATTAATTCATTCATAACTATACTATTTAGGGCAGTCACGACCGTCATATGTGAAGTGATATGCCTGGTAGATCCAGATGGTATTTCTATGAGTCCACTATTTCTATTCGTCCTTAAAACCCAAATCACCGGCACATGCAGCGTAGTGGTTAGCGCGCTCGCTTCATGTGATCCGGGAGGCGAGGGGAATTCCGAACCCAGTTCGATCCCCGCCGCCGACCATCGTTACAGAGGTTTTTCATGGTTTCCCTCTGTAGTCTAGGCTAATGCCGGGATGGTTCCTATACAATAAGTCGGCCATGACCGCTTCCTTCCCACTATCCTTCTCATTACCCAAGAACCTTCATCTCATCATCCCATCATCTCATTAATCATCCATCCGACGCCATTAGATCTCAGTTATCATAACAGTGCGTCGTTGAAACCCAATATAAATAAATCCAAATCCATCCATTATGTAAAAATAATATGGCTATTATTATATTATAAACTTTTATTGGTCATTATGTGAAACGTTGAGTAGGGCCTACGTTGAGTATTTAAAACATTGAGTTGTGTCAACATATATTCTGACATTTTAGTGAGTGAACTGAAATACGCATTAGAACATCTTACTGACGCGGAGTTCCTTGCCAAACATGGACTAGCCAAGCCGACACTAGAGGCGCCACTGGTGTTTTCGTGTCGAACGGGAGGTCGTGCTCGCACAGCTTTGGCCAACGCTCTGTCGCTTGGGTATAAAAAGTAAGAGATAAAAGATAAGAGATAAGTATAAATAATAAGGAAATGTCCTTGGTGTATTCAAGAAGAGTATAGCTGATGTACTCGGGAAGTGCTTCGTAGTATAGGAAGTGGACGTTAATTAATAAGGCACGTTTTTTCAATGTAGTTCGTCGAAAGTTAATCAACTTTTATCTCCCTTGATGGCATATGTTATTTGATTGATCCGTCAGTGAATTAGCCAAAGGGACTCTTTAAAACGAAAAACTGGGCGTCCAAGTGATGTAATTGGGTCAAAAGTAAATGAAATAATTGTAGGCGATGAAGAAAAAAAAGAAAGAAGGAATTCTATATGGGCATGTTTTTCAAAAGCTGCGTTATATACATACACAGTGCACATTTTCAAATATGAGAGCTCATGAACAAATTATTAGCGTAATCAACACATCAATATATAAATGGAAAATTTAAATATCCGAATGATTGAATGTTTTTGAGGGAGGTTGCATGAAAATGTGATATTAAAAAAAATATATATATATATATATATATATATATATACATATATTTATTGAACGATTACATTAATCGAGGTTATCTATTATTATTCAAAGATATGTATTATGTCTGTCGTGTTTTCCGATTGATCAAACATCTATGATTTTGATATTATTCTCAGTAATATCGCCTGACATGAACATTTTCATCGATATAAATTAAATTTAATGGCATACAAATATGGAAGTGTCAGTGAAGTTTCATTATTAAACCCTATAACATGTATATATCAATCTCTTCGAGGTAGACACGTGTTCACACGCTTCGCTACCAATTATTCGATCAGATTCATTCTCAACCACCGTTAGATCCGTAAACTGTGGAGCGGTTTTTACTCTTTGCACACTGGCTACAAACCCATACAAACAAATGCCATGGTACAACACACATATTATAGCAACAAACTATAAAACCAACAAACAAGATGTCCTGCTTTACATGAGCTGGAAAAGCGAGTCCAAAACAAACAAACAAACCTATTACGTGGGCATTCACACAAGTTGTTTATTATATTATGTTCTATACTACGAGCGGCGTACGACTAATTATATAATTATTTCAAGCCTATCAGTTCCTTTCACCAACGTGACAAACAAAGAACTATAAATGGTATGAAAATGTAAATGGTAACCAGGATTGTACAAAGAACTCAATGTAAATAATATGTACTTTTCGGATGGAAAGAACCTCATTTTCATAACAACTATTCTACTTCATACGTATTCATTTCTTTTCATACTTTAGTGTTATCAATTTATATTCGCGTTTGTTCTTTTGTTTCACCCTTATTACTTTTACATTATTAATTCTTTCTCTAATTTCCTTTAAAATAATGCATTGTTCTCATACATTTTGTTATACTGTGTCTTTGTGGGAATCGTTTTGGCGGCAGTGTTATATAAATAAAAACTTTCTCTCTCTGCACCTTGAGTTCAAAACAATTATGTTACTGCCTTCCTGTTTTATTCACAGACTCCAGAATTTCATCTGTTTTATCTATACATTTTTATATCATTGTACAACAATTCTGTTCAGGTTTCATACATTATATGTGCTACGATTGGTGAGAACAGAATATATTCCAAATTTTGACCATGATAACGAATCTTTGGAAATGATGGTTGTTTAGGTATTTTTTCCATGGATATGTGTTATGTTCACGCTTTGAGTTAGTGCTTGTATGCTTGTACCTCTTTTGGATATCATTCTACCGACCTATCAAAACAAAAGTTATCAGTATTGGACAATGGCTCCAGGTCAATTACGTTGAGAACGTAAACGAATTTTGTGAGGTTTGAATTTTTTCCATTCTTATGAATTCTTTGATTACAAAAAGCTAGTTCATTCACATATTTTTATAAAGCCACCAGTATTATTTTTTCATTTTGATAACAATTATTCCTAGATTCAATCAACTTGTATTTTGCCCCTTGTTCTATTGCTATACTTTCATTCTTTCAAACATGGTATTTTGTTATTTTTATATTTTAATCGATTGATTTTGATTGTGTTTTTGAGCAATATTGAGTGTGAACAGAATCTTCAATATCTATGTATTAATTTGAACCTCAAAAAACTACTCTCTGTAAATTTCTGTACCATACTTAATCTTGTTTTATAGAAACTCGTAATATAAGTTTAAATCTATATATACTAGCTGTCACCCCGTGTTTGAGAAACACGGGCCTCTCCTTTTCTCCTATTAACGCTACCTCCCTCCCCACTACCCCTCCTCACTCGACTTCTCCTCACCCACCTCCTCCTCCTCCTCTCCATGCCCTCCTGTCATCGATTCCCTCCCCCTCTCCCCTTTCTCTCTCTATCTCTCCCTCTCTCTCTCTCTCTCTCTCTCTCTGTCTTGCTCTTCTTTTTTCACTCTGCATTACACTTCCTCTCTGTCTCCCCCCCTTCCCCCTCACACGATTCGACTGTGTGACGTGTCATTGCCACGACATGGCGTACGAAGCACAACGGTACCAGACAGCGGAGTGTCTGCCATCTAGCGTGTACTTCCGCAACCTTCAGCGTGACCGCAGGAGAGACAGAAAGAAGGACAGACCTGGGTAATTCTATTTATAAATAAAGCTGAAAATCCAGACGGACGGTGAGCGAACGAAAGACGAGCGATGTCGGGACATGCGTAGTGCGCGAGAGGTTTGCTGGTGCGCGGAGGGGAAAGGGGACGATTGCGCGTGAGCTATGAGCATGTTGATCTGGATTGTCCTTGAGGCATGTCATCGAATGATCTCATAGCATCGAATGTTCTCGAACGTATAAGTGGCGTATGATGGCAAGCGCAGTGCGCGAGAGGTTGGGTGGTGCGCGGAGAGGAAAGGTGACGATTGCGCGTGAGCTATGAGCATGTTGATCTAGATTGTCCTTGAAGCCTGTCATCGCATATCATACATCGCATCGAATGGTCTGGAATCTTTGGTGTGGAACTTATACGCAGCCTACGACAAGTAGGGATCAGTAGACCACCTGTCAGCGCACAAAGCAGGGCCGACTCGCATACTCCCGAGAACCGAGATAGTTTTATCAGTGAAAAGGCGGCGGTTTAACGCGCGTTAGCACATCGGAAACTTACGGGTAAGTTTCTTACCTTGCCAAAAATCGTACACTAGGAAAACGCTATATGTAAGAATCTTACACTGGGAAAACGCTATATGTAAGCGTTGATGGATGAGCGAAGTTGCAGAAAATGATGAAGTGTAAATACGATCACTTTGTACTTTCTCCCTTAAAACCGGCTCAACAAAAAAATTTAAAATTACCTAAATTATAGACAGCCACAATCAACACAACCAGTATGTTCCGATCCATTTCATCCCTTCCGCTACATCCCGTGAAAAACAGCGCGCGCAAGAGTATCTCCATGCTGTTTACTGCCCCATAATTTACTTCACACGTGAATGGAACTCATTAGAAAGGGTAAACACTGTAAATTGCACCCGGGCAACGCCGGGTATTTCTGCTAGTTCCTAATAAACTTGAAGAAACCGTTGTTCTGGGTTGTCAGAGTGGTTGTAGGGGCGTTGTCGACTGGATGATAATATCAACTTCTCGGGTAGATTTATAATATTATTACTTTTGTTAACTTGACATTCAGCTTTACATAATTTCAGAGACAATTAGTAAATGCAAATAAAATGGAACTTGAATCCTTGTAGTCTATGTATGTATGTATGTGTATGTAGTCTATGTTTCTGAATGCAATCTGTGAAGGTTTTCATGTACATTATGTACACTTATCCCATGATACCCGAGTTATAATAATTTCAAATCTGTACTCACCCACCACTGGTATTATGATGACACTAATTAAGAAGAATTATCAATCCAAGTCAGACAGTTATATTCCTTATAGTTCCAAACTAGAGTTACACAAACCGAAACGACAAAAACACAGCCGAGTTCCCAACTTGTATACTTGGTATCGTTTGTATAGTACAAGCATCACTAACAGTATGACGCATACGTGCTTTTGAGCTACAGAACAAAATAAAATCCACCGAAGAGAGAAATGTATATTTTGTTATGAAGCGCAGCAAAAATCTAGATCACAGTGCATCGATAAGTTTGGTTGATCATACGCTTGGGGACCATCTTTATCAGAAAACAACAGTATCCAATTCACGGTATCAGCTATAAACTGAACTTTTCAATGATATAATCAGAAAGTGTGTTTGAGAGCTAATAAAATAAGTAATTGTTCCACTTTGCTTCTGATGAAACCAGCTGTAAACTTCTGTATCAAGATTTAATTTGCATACAGATACAATTAAGGAGGATTATTCGAATTGCTCATTAGGAATGTAAGAGTGCTCGAAACTTCCCTCGGATTTTAAAGCAATGTTGTTGTCAGATTTTCACCATAAAGGCATTCATGTATCAGACGTATAATATCATCACATATAATCACGCTTCGAACGCAGAAAATTCGTTCAATAGTTATTCACACAAGCTATATTTCATATTTCGAAACAAGATGTAAGATTGTGAGCTGTCTTACAATTGTTATGCAAATATGTCATCTTACATTAAAGTAAAGAAGTTATGTAAAATTCACATCGCATTTCATGTTCTTAATATTCACGCTCCTTTACATCATCAGACTTGGAAGTGTTAGATAGACACCCTGACAGCCGTATTGTCTTATGATTTCAGTGCCAGATTCTACGACGGAGGTTTCTGTGACTGGATAGAGAAAACTAAAACGACAGATAATCGAGCTTAAAACTAACAATCCAGTTAAACTACTTCGTCCAGGTGACGGCATTCCACCAATGTGATGATTTTACTCGACTAAACACGTTTGTGTTTCGTCGTTCTGCTAAGAGATGCTGGATGAACCCATGTACATATGCGGTCGCGTAAACTGGTCGACCAAGCCACACTAAAATCAATCCTGAAGAAAATTCACGGATATTATTACGCAATGAAACTAGCAGATGATGTACCTACACAGTTTAAATACAGTTTATGAAAAAATCAATGTTGACATATGTTTTTTTGGAAAATGTTATTAATTTCTGGAATAAGCCATTTTATGTGACCGCAAGTGTACTTACTCGATTGAACTACCTTACTGCTAGACTAACACAAACAATTGAGACAGTCTAATGAGCTCATATAATATATATATATATATATACATATATATATATATATATATATATATATATATATATATATATATATATATATATATATATATAAAACTATATGAATATACCGACAAATTCATTTAAATATATAAACATAAATAGATTTTACGTATTATCTATCTCTCTTACATTCCTGTACTCAAAACTAATTAATTTGAAACTGAATACACATCTAATATTGATTTCAATCAGTATAAAGTATTATAATTATACCATCAACTCAAAAGAGAGAACTGAAATGAAATTATATATGTCAAATGCCATTGATGTATTTTCCGATGTTGCATTATAAACAGCAATACCATCAAAATTATATTCTTTCTAATTCCGACTCCTGCTCTTCTGTAATTATTACTATTTTTCCTGTGACCTTTCTTGAATGTTGGTACTTCATTTTTTTTTCTCTAGTTCCTTGTTATTCTTTTACTTGGCATATCCACTCATATTATCCAACTGTTCCTGCAGCTCAAATAATCTATAAGCCCATCTCATCGTGAGCTGGAGATTTACCGTTTTTCATTTTTGTTGAAACCACTCTCACTTCATTTTTTATTGGTATGCCATCCCCTTCAAAGGCCTTCATCTTTCTTGCTAGGTACTTACGAGTCTTCATCTTCTTTATTATAAGTAATAATTGTTATTCGAATTTAATGTACCCTCCAAATAACTTCGCCACAAGTGTTTGATCATTTACGGAGCAGCGATCAGCTTCACGCCATCATTCATTAAATATTTTCACTCTCAAATATTATTCATTCAATCTTGAACTATTCTGTATAAAATCTCCATATTTCTAGAAAGTCCCTCTCTAATTTATCAGCAAATCTATCCATTGTTCTCCTTTCCTCTTCTTCTACTATAATCTGTGCTTCATATTTACGTTCTCTGTATATCTTCTACCTCCAGATTTATATTTTTCTTTTTTCTTACGCTAAACTTTTCTTTCTTATTGCATCCTTGACTTTCTCTGTCCACCTAGGTGTTTCTTCAACTTTTTCTCTACCTCCTGGCCCTTTATTATATCATTGTAAACGAAATGAAAGGTGCGCGTATTTGTTTCATTCGAAATATTCCGTATACTTTAACCTGGAGCAAGATGCATTGAGTATCACATGGACTTGTGCTTTCAATTCGCTTACAGTTATATAATATGATCCCTGATCTTCCACGTACGTTACCTCTTGCGCACTAGAAATAAACGATTCTCAATTTCTTGATAAAATTGATTAGAAGTTTCATTATGTCTACACTTTACTTTGAGTACTAGTGAATAATGAAGCAAGTGAGACAGTGGATAGATGGCCACAATGACTTTACCTGATTAAATCTGTACGAATGTAACGATAAATGGATGGAGTGGTTCAAAAATCATTTCTTCCCTTTTTTTCACAGCTTCTTTGCATAGTGTGATGAGTGATAAAACGCTATTCAGGAATGCGTTTGAATAATTATTTATGAAGTAGAGAGAGAAGAAGTGTGTTTTTTACGCATATAAGAATTATACATTTTTCTACACGACCTCACTTCTTTTCTTCCGAGAAAAAAAAAGTCAAGAAATAAAATATTTATATATAGGTACCGGTATATTTTTTCATACGAGCGATGTGCGTCATATAGCGACAGGAAAAAATATTGACTTTCGAAAGTAAACATTTTTCTCTCACAAGACAAAAGTTTGATATATTTGACGCTGTGTAAACCTGAAGTATTTTCTGGAGGAGGGAAGTGAAAGAAGAATAAGGAGTGGAAGGGATCTTCACCTCATTCGTTTTGTATTCTCTCAGTCCGACCTCGGTAGGCCTAACCGTATTTCACGTTAGAAAAATTCTATATGGAAAAAGTTTTGTAACGCGTGCAGAGAATTGATGGTGTTTGACAATTTACGTTTCACACGCAGCTGGCTTCAATATGAACAGTGCCACGAGAGATGATGGACCCGAAATACCGTTATTGACATCATCGTTCGGATGTTTCGACTCAGTACATTCGGGGTAGGAAAGGTCGTATTCATACAATACATAATTTAGCAAAACAGAATAATTAAATCATTATCTGTTGTTATTTAAGTGTCACTAATTGTGTTTTGAGATGAATAAAAAGTACTTAGTTGGCCTATATATTATATATTCATATATTACGTCTTTATATTATGATTAGAAACGATATCAGTGGTGGAAATTAAAAAATGAAATTTCAACTATTAAAGTACGGTATTGACAATATTTTCAAAATGTGAGAAGTTCAATTTAAATCCAAATTCATTTTCAAATCCAAATTTGAGTGAACTGAAATCATTGTGTTCATATTTAAACAGAAACAAATATTTAATAACATAGTTATATCATTCATATTATTTAATTTCAATTGATCAACATTCTTAAAAAAAGTGAACGATAATTTTCAATTTTTTGAGATATTGAAATAAAATACAGAAGAATGGCGATAAGAATAATAAGAGAGATAAGGCAGATGAGAATGTCAAATTACCACTAGACACATAAAATAAAATTGATGTCAGAAGTGGGATTCGAACCCACGCCCACAGATGTGGACTGCGACCTGAACGCAGCGCCTTAGACCGCTCGGCCATCCTGACTTGAAATTTCATGTGTTAACGACTCGTCTTGGCGAGGTTCAGTCTAGTGGCTACATCAAGGTTTGTTATAGACCTATATACTGCATGCACGATAAATGATTTGATATATCAATACAACCTGGCACCACCACCAAAAGATATTACTTTGTCATATTTACGAGGAATTTTATTTAATATATTGTGATATAGGCTTACTAGTATTCCCGAAATATGAAAGTATGAATTATCCGCTCGCTAGGGGATGCAGGGGAGGGGGGGGGGGCAATCGATCGAGATCTCCATGTCACGTGGTAACGAGTACACAATCCTAAAATGGTGAGTCGAGAAGTATTAGAATCCAACAATCCATCTGAAATACAAGAGTACTAATAATTATAATGATAATGATTTTCCATATTCTCGTTTGATTGCATGTTTTACAATATTGGGCATTTCAGATTATTCTATAAGATATGAAATATAGGTAATAGGCCCAGAAATAGGCCCCCTGGTAAAATAATTACTCTAGATACCAACACGGCCTACGAAAAATGACACAGTTACACACAAAATAGCACATTCACATAGAATCATACACACATTATGCCTTACACTACATTCAAAAGGTTAATTATGTTGTAATATTATTCTTCATCGGTCAAAAAATTATTTACAGAGTAAAAACATTTTTTATCAGATACGATTTGATTTGATGATGAGTATGAAGACATTGTATGAGAAAATATTGGAAATATTCTCAAAAATATGACATTATATGACATTATGACAGTCATTTTAGGATCATTGAAGGATCACATCTGAATAAAATCTGCATTTTTAATATGATTCTGCAAGTTGATCACTTTTATGCCTCGCAAAGCTGCCAAAGGATATTAAGTTTAACGTTCCAATGTGTACATATTTTCAACAGTTCAGAGTTAATTAATTCGTGAGGTAAAAATAACATTCCATTGTCTAGCTAGGAATACGGCTCCATCAACTAATACTGAGTAACGTCTTTTGAGACATCTATCTGGAATACATGACCTAATTTGTGTAAATAGGATTATAGACATTCTTTGAAACAAAAGTTGTTTGTCTACTAGAATCTAACGGAGATTGATTCAGAAAATATCATCAAGCAATGATTTAGTGTATTAAATTTGAATGAATGAATATTGACCATTGGATTTTTTTTTCTTCAGTGATAACACAGATTCATGGAGAAGTCTGTATTACGTATTCGGAATTTAGACCTGGTAATCGACTGGAAATAACAACATCCGTTAAGAGTCCATGGGAGTCGATTTAGCGTAATATCAGGTTTTTGGTGATAACTTTTGAACGGTATAAGATATCGACATTCTACAAACGAGAAAACACAGATGATTTCAATACCTATTAATCTATTATTATATCATTACCTGAGTAATAACTATTCATCTCACATCGCATAATAGTCAGGCGTATACGCTTAAAAAAGTTTTTTTTAAGCGTATACGCCTGACAATCAGGCGATTTGAAATAAAGTCATTTTATTTGTTTATAGTTGTTTATTTCATTTTGTTCATCATAGAAAGTATGAATGTCTATCTTTTTTCATCATAGTAGAAGCAATTTACATGTGTATTCGATTGTTTTTTTTATATTCTCAGTTTCCGTTTACTTCAAAGTACAACCTTGCCAATATTACCATAGTAAAATTAGCGTCTAAGTTGAATGTTCGAATAGGGTACTGTCTTATATAAATATGATATATAGATATTTAGAATAATAATTTTTAAATTCAAGTTTTCCTTTCCTTTTCTTTGTTATCTAGGAAAATCAACATATCAATTTTTGAATTTTTGTCTGCACGCAAGAGCATCATGAGCTTACTCGGACTTCTCTTTCGTTTCTTGTAAACAGTGTTAAAATTTCATATTCGTTTACTATCTATTAATATACTCTAGAGTGTAGATCTACATATGTAACTCAATGTACGTGTTTGTTTGAGAATAATGATAGTTATATTATATATATATATATATATATATATATATATATATATATATATATATACAAAAAAACTTATGCCATCTTGAAGGTATTGACAATATCTGTGTTTCCTCGTTTTCAGAATGTCGGTATCTCTTGCCGTTTAAAAGTTAACACCAAAAGCCTTATATTGCGCTAAATCAACTCCCAATTTTCTCATTACAGCATGCTGTTTTGTATATTCATGTTTTTGTATACATACTCCGTTTAACACTACTCTTCTTTCGTCGTCTTTGCTGAAATAATCTCCTTTTCCAGTACGCTAATTCTTAGAAATAATTATATTTGGTTAATGACGTGAGAAACACGTTAATGATGATATTAATGTTCACGGATGTTAACGACACGTTATCGATTAGTAAAACATAGATTGATGTCAAGAGTGTTTATTGCGGAATTATACGACTTCGGTTAAGAGCGGATATTATAATCATAATTATGATTATAAATGAACAATCTTTGTTTGTATGTAGAAATAGATTTCACTCATTACGTTGCAATTGCTTTTAATGCAATGCAATTATTAAAATGCAATTGAATTGTTTGTTTTCTTCTCGTTGTTGTGAATATTTTTGATGTTGATCATCAAGACGGCTTTACATTTTGTTTACCTCTAATTCTGTCAGCTGTTAGTTGAACTTTCTAAATGTGAGGTTAGATCCAAATGATTGATATAATAATTCAAAATAGATCGTGCCTTTACCTTTAAACTCTCCCTACCTTCAGTTTTACCTTTGATTCATGTAGGTACTGATTAAATTTGAGTAAGCAAAACCTCCAATATCATCGAAATCGATTGTGAGGTGAATTTTGTACTCCATGAAAAGACCGGTGATAACTGTAGAACAACTATTCTTGGAACTTTTGCTCAAACTTTTTGTGTATAAAAAGTTCAACCAATGTCTGGTGATAATTGTCTTCAAACGGTTTTAATTTTCTAGGTTAAAGAGATAAAATTCATTGTGAATCCGGGCCCTGAAGTGTATCCTGAAAATACACTAGAAGTTGAATTAAGCTTCACTCTTCAGGTTATGCAAGAACAATCGTAAAGATTACTTATCACAGCTTATAATCATCCACAGCTAGATAATAGTGAAAGTGGGAGAAATAATTATCTCATTCTGTTGGCGTCTGGTCACAATATATTTGAGCGACAGGGATCCAGCGTGCCACTCAGTAAAATTGTTCCAAGATTATGAGATTCTAAATCAACAACTAAAAGAAAAGAAAAACTGTAGATGAGATCAAAATGAATTGACAAATTAAGTCGTACATAACAGCACTGACCATCACTATTCATATTTTTAAATTAGTGGTGGAGACCTGTTATATTAGACTACTAAAAATGCATACAACTTTCCTGAATGTTTCCATGATACTGAATTGGAAGTGAAGGCGATTCACAGAATTCCATATTTCGAGATCATGTAGGAGATAATAATAATACCAGGTGATATGACAAGAAGTAAAAATATAATTTACTGAATTATTTATTTTGATTTTGAGAATCACAATTTTAGTATCTAGGATCATAATATACATTATTAACCTCAGAGACAGCTTGATTGATATAATCAAACGAAAGTATGCAATAATTGAACTTGTATTACATTTCATCGACAGTAAAATAAGTTACGGCTGAAGCAATATAAAATTTTACAGAATATACGTACTCAATTCGATGCCTGGCTGCAACCGAGGCGCTGTGCGAGCGATTGCAGTTGTCTCGAACGCTCGCCCAACGTTCTTAAAAGAGGATATGAAAATATGCAGATATTTTTATTAGATAAGTGTACAACAGAAATCACCATAATACTAGACTTCTATAAGTCTACACGTTTTCCGCTTCAATAAAGGAACTTCTGGTTTGGACTATTGCCAGTGATTATATAAACTTGATAAGAGCGTTTAGAGAAAGAGGTGGGGTGAGGGTTGCTGACAAACCGTCGCTAATTACTGAAAGCCTCGTTGATTTATGCTTTTATAACTAGCGAACTAATTAACTAAAATCGATCAACCAGAAACACAGAGAATTTGTAATATCAAAAGAGAAAAAAATTGCTGGGAAAAGTGGCTCTAAAATGTACAAATAGAGTGGACTAGCGTCACGCAGGCAGACAGTGAGACATGTTACTGTGAATATAAGCTAGATTAGTTATATTTGCTTACCAGACCTGAGCATAATTGTGTTTCAACAATAATTCATTTCAAAAACATAATTTCAACAAGAATCCGAAAAAAAAATGGCATGTCAATTTTTCCAGAGAGTTCTTTTTCCGATAACTTATTCTACATTTATGTCGTGAAGGAAACTTGTGAGTAAATTCCACAACGGATTTACTTTTATCTAGTTTCAATGCCGTTTTGATTGCGGCCATGTCTTGGAGCTGGTTGAGGACCCGTGTTTTCAATTATTCGTGAACGATACGAAATTGTCAGATATATCACATAAGAGAAATTGAGAGTTTTTTGTATCAACATATTATATATAATATTTTTATCCCACTGGCAAAATGCTCAAATATATTTTCCATGTTATGACAAGCAATATGTCAGAGGAATATCGTGAAAGTAGCGTGAACAAAAGGAAAAGGTACAGTATAGCATATTTATGAATATTTCTCCTTTCTTCATAAATAAACATCTATTGAAGAATGTTGAATCAAACATTCATTATTCAAACTCATATTTGTATTCTGTACACGTTTATACATAATTATGCATTCAAGACAAGCATGTGTCAGTGAATATTGTGAATGTTATTATGGAATAAAGTTACATGGAATAACTATTTCTGTTGAAGTTGAAATTATGAATCAAATAATCAAATTTCGATGTACACTGGTCTGTTTCAAATTGTGAAGTCTGAGAATTAACAACGAGTATAGGAAATTGTATATTCAGTCACAAAAAGGATATCATTAGAAGCAGAGAGGAAATAGATAAGGGACACAAAAGCTCAAGTTAGTATTGATAGGATAGATCTGCAAAACACAAATAAACACATTTTCATTCGCGCATTTTCATTAGTACTTCATCGGGCATTTTGCCTGGATCATCAATTCATTAAATTCACCGAATTGCATCAATCCGTTTAATTATCCAGCGTGTCTTGTACGATTAATACATTGACTGTACGAAAATATTGATCGACAATATTTTAGAAGATATTTCTCTGCACGGTGTGAAGCAGTATCACAAGAATACGTTGATTCGTGAAGCCACTACGATTATTTATACTCTAGTTGACACGGAAATTGGTCACATAAAATACATTTCGCGTTACATACATAATTTCCTCACTTCTTGAGATATTTCATCGTACATGGTATCGGCGTGTTCGTCAAACAACTGCCTCTGTGCTAAGCTGAAAATAAACATTTCAAACACATGCGCATGTCCATACAAGACCCGGGATTCACGCAATTTTTTATGTAAATCAAGGTAAAATAAACAATTCATTTGTATCGAAATGGTTCTAGTTATGCTGATGATATTCAGACTATCTGATGAGGAAGGTTTACTCAACGAACGCATAAAGTTATCTTCATGCTAACTATTCACTGGGTTAGTTGTAACGGTTTACCATTTCTGCAAACTAGTGTCATAGAGTAATAATAATATAGTTTGCTAGTGTTTCCAAAAATGTATCGGAATTTTAAACTTTCTTATCATTCTTATTATCTTTCTCATTATAGATTTTCAATACAGTATATGTCACCATTGATGCATCAATGAATAACATGAAAATGTATACATTATTGTGGGTTAATTCCCTTAAATTAAATTGATCGGATATGAATTCGAAACAGCGTGAATCAGAACGACAATAGGCTTATTACAACATTATGATTCAAACACAATCGGTTATTTCATTGTTCAATTCATCAGTAAACATATTTCAAAAATGTATACGAATGAGGCAATACACTAAACTTTCTTTACATATTGTCAGTTCTAGTTGTGGAAATAAGGAAATTATTGAATTAAAAAAATCACATTTACATAAATAAGATTGCCATGTGAGTTGCGGTTCTAATCTACATTCTAATAACTATATGGTAACGCTATTGCAAAATCACACATGCATTAAACTTTTTGCACTGTTGATGTTGTACGTGAACTAACTCCAAATCCTACAAGTAGGGTGACCGAAACATTCGGATCATGCAGGCTACATTCGTGGTTGATCAGGACCGCCAACATTCATTCATATATATATATATATATATATATATATTAACAGCAAAAAAACAATGTGCTTTTTAGAGCATAGAAGTACAAAAATAAAGCAAGTATATATATTTCACCACTGAACAAACGACAAGGACGCATAGAAAATCAAAACCAGAATATATTCATTGATTTCCTTTGATCGGGGATACAAAGCGTCACGTCTGCTGTGAGAACGTTAATCATAAATGTATTCATGTTTTGCACATTTTTACAAAACATGAATCATTTGAAAACTATGGTGCCGAATTGTTTGATGAAAAATATAAAACTTTTCTTATAGTAGAGAGTAGTTCGGATATAATCGTCATGCACTTTAGAAAAGTAGCGTCTATACCTTTATGTGATATCAAAAGTAATATCAAAACTTGATATATAGGCTATCAATAATGTTCCATACAGCAGATGTGAATTTTATCACTATAGAATGAGGAAAAAGGAAAAAAACATTCAATGATAGTCCTAAATTGGTATAATTAGGCCTATCGCTCTACTAATTGAAAGTCGTGGCCAATTAGTTCTTCACCCAAACATTTGCTTCGAGGACGGTGGGAAACCACTAAAAACCAAGTCAATAATATATAATAATATAAACACCAATGTGTCAATAAGAAATAGTGTTTGTGACCAACTGTCCGAAATATGAACCAATATAAATCAGCAAATGTCTTATTCGATATCATGGTTGCTTTGATGGAGAAAATATGTCCTTCTTCTCGTTAGTAGGCCTGTTGGAAGACAAACATTTCACTCGAAGCATTTTGAAATTTTTCATATTGTATTGATTCAATATTGAATGGTGAATACGTTGTATATTCAAAATTGACTTCTTTCTGATTACGTTTAAAAGTATTAGCAACCTTAAAAATGGAAAAATGTCACGCTAGTATGTGTAGACTTGATGAAAAAGTTATTCAAATCCGCAATGCATCATTCAGAGTTCTATTTCATGCCTCTGAAACTTCATATATTTGTAGTTTGCTGACAAACTGATTGATTGAATCTCCATTCAAAAAAATGCTTGAAATGAATTATTTTCAGAATTTAATTTCTCCAGATAACTTTACCACCTCGGTCTACTCGATGGAGCCTCGTTGAAGGATGTTCTACCAATGACCATTAAAATACTATTTCAGTTTTCAAAAGTGATGGTCAGTGGTTGTGCTAGACAAATAAATGAGTATAGAATTTTGTATTCATTCTATTTATTCACTTTATGTTCATCCAAATCGGACACAAATATTATTCATAGAATACAGTATGTTTTATATGTGCATCGTATAGATCGTCAAAGTGATTTACGTATGGTTTACAATACACACATTTCACAGTTTCTGTAAACGTCATAGTGAAAGTAAGTATTTATTAAGAGTAAAATATTTATTTAGCTTGTTGCTACTTGAAAAACACATTACATTTCATAATTCATATAATAATACATAACGGACAAAAAAAAATGCACTGAACATGGAAAATATGACAATAATGTTAACGATACTACACACTAATAATTGATACACTCCGCCTTAAAAAATGATATTCTATCTTCTAGTTTAATATCTTTCTAATTTATTTTACATTCTGAAACCTGAGTAAAATACACTTTTTTGACCATTGGACCTATTCTTTTTGTATACATGTATATTTATTGTGCAACTGCGTGTATTGTGCTGATGAACAGTGGACGGATACTCTATCATATTGTAGCTATATCTACACAGCTACATCTAAAGTAGCTATATCCACAAAACTAATAGATTGAAATCATCATTATAATTATACTCTTTAGAAATGCACTATTACATAATTATACTAAATGCACTTCATATATATAGACCTTCACACATGAAACTGTAAAATTGTAGAGTAAACGGTATGGGTCTATACATTCCCCTATTTCACATTGAAGTACTTGTGCAAATAATCTATTGCAATCACGTTAGGTATTTGCGTTATGGTTCGAATGAATGCAGTTATTTTGAATAAAGAATAACTGCTCTTTATGCGTTCCAAGATTGGCTTACTAGTGAGCATCTTGTAAATGAATCGATAGGTTCTATTTACATGTTAATATGTCTATAAATTCAATGAACAAAAACTCATCTGGTGTTAACGTAATTCATTTTATTTGTTTCATTGCAATAATGTATCATGCTTGCGGCGAAGGCGAATCACAAAACCTGATCGTTAGGGTGGCCAGCTTGTACGCTCGCCAAGCGAGTTGGATGACTTCAATGAAAACACATAGCTTCTAAACATCGACAAATGAATTGTTGTCATGATGGTTCGATGACTTTCGATGTGATCAAAGCAATCAATTTATCAAACACATTCATAATGTATTATTTCTTGCTTTAAATACATGAACGTTACTTTCGGCATACGTTTTCAATGTAATGGTAATAAAATGAAGCAAATATGAATATCCGAAGATGATAAGAATGAATGAATGATGAATAAGAAGAATAGTGAAGATTTTCTATTGAATTACTGTGATATTAATATTCTGAAATATTGTCCCTTATTATGAATGTTCGTTTATATTCGACATTGAAATGCGAGAAGCGAGCGATCGCAGTGACAAACGCCAAATTGCTCGCCGTAAGGCCAGAAACACCAATAAAGGGTCTCGAAAATTGGTGATGAAGATGTCGATATTTTACCTTCTTCAGAAAGTCATTATTATATAAGATATAACTTCAATGTGGATTATTGTTTGATCATTTTACATGAGTCATATACAGCAATATACAGCATTATATATATTCACTTGATATTCATTCTGTATTCACTTTCATGTATTTATTTTGTATTATATAACATAATTCACAAAAATTATCAAAACTCTATATAAATATCAATTATTGAATGAATGAATGTTGGGGTTTTAAGGCGCGTCGACAACTAGGTCATTTTGCGCCAGTATTTCAATTATTATTACTAAAGATATACTTTGTCAAAGATATACTCATTGACTACGTTAGTCAAAGTATACATCAAGTTATCAGGTTACTAAATATACTTCACTCTTCTTTGTTAATGTTGCTTATCGACCCACCAACAGCTAGATTATACAGAGGTTCGAATGAGCGGGTGATAATGAGACGATGATAGGTGAAAGATTTTTACAAAAACCCATGTCTTATGCGGGACTCGAACCCATGCTCAACGGTGATTTCAGTTTTTACCGGTAGTTCACTGTGCCACAGGGGCGGCTAACATTTTTCTAATATGATCTACAATTTTCTAAGGGGAATTTACGTATCAGTAGAGGAGACTTAGACTATTTATTTGGCAATTCCACCAAATAGGATTATGGAATCATGACGATTCATAATAAATACTGAATAAGCCGCTCACTATGTATATTACAGGTTACGCAAAAAATCTCATATTATTTGAATGCTCACAAAAAATATTTTCCCGGTGTCATGCATTTTAAGTTTTGTCATTTCCACGGCTCGTCATTTTCCAAGCAAAACATATTATTTTCACTTCGTGTTGATATAATTTCATATGAACAACTCAGTAGAAAAAGTTGTCATCCGGAGCGATGTATTTTTCAGCCTGGAGCTCTTTCAAACATTCTAGAGTAAATATTATTTCAAAGAAAACACAAAAGAAATCACTTACGTAGGCCCTAGAAGAAAATAATTTTCAAAAAAATCCGAAATGTTATGACAGATAACAAAGACTTACAAAATATGCGAACAAAAAGTGTTTCACTTTTGAGAAGAATATAAAAAGTAAATGAAATAAGAACAAAAAGAGATACTAAATTAAACATCATGAGGTCTTAGATAATAAAACGTTAAGTGGCTTAGGTTATTCTCCATTATATTCGTATTCTGCCTCACGCACGAAATTATTTTCGCATGCTTTTCGTACAGAGGTGTAATACCCATCAATCATCCAGCTTATGAACTTATCCTCCATTGTACGCGGAAGAATATCTAGCGGGAATGTGTTTCCTTTGCAGTGCATTATAGTTATTAAATACTGGTAGAGGATATACTACAATCAACTCGCTGGATAGCGTTTCAGCGTTTTGTGTTTTCGCCGTTGATAGATATGAAAGCAACCGAGTAATGAGGAATTTACAAAATTATATGAGTACATTTGGGAAGAAAACAATAGAGTAAGCTAAACTAAATTTTCAAATGCATGAGTTATATGGGCACCATGCAACGCATTATAGAGAAAGTATGTATTCTACACAGTACGAACATATTTTTCAAGAGGCTTTTAATGGGCTTGAAAATTGATTTTGTAAATTACCAATGAGTTTAAGAAATAAGTAATTCGTCTGAAACCTGTTTATTATCATCGGTTTGAGAACTGAAGAAACCGGCACATTAGAACCGGCACATGAAGCGCAGTGGTTAACGCGCTCGCTTCATGTGATCCGGGAGACGAGAGGAATTTCGGACCCGGTTCGATCCCCGCCGCCGTTCAACTTCACAGTGTTTTTTCGTAGTTTCCCTCTGTAGTCTATTCTAATGGCGAAATGGTTCCCACAATGTAGGTCACGACCGCTTCCTTCCCACTATCCTTCCCATTACCCAAGAAACATTCATCTCATCATCCCATCATCTCATTAATAATCCATCCGACGCCAATAGATCTTCGCTATCACAACAGTGCGTCGTTAAACCCAATATATGTTTTAAAAAACAGACAACGTATAATCTTTAAGTACTAATTAATTCGGGGCAGGTGTTGAATATGTTAACGCATTTTATATGTCGTGGAAGTACGAGATATATTGCTTCAGTGACTGTTTGATGATTAGTGTAAACTCGATCATATAGATAACATTGAATAAAATTCTATCATATTTTCGAATGAGTACTACCGGTATAGGAGTAGCCTATCTTTAGTTAACATTCATCTTGTGAAAGAATTAACCAAGATCAAAATAATAACAGAATTCACAACACGATCATTAGTTATTATAGATCACTACAGAGGAATATTCTAATCTTGTTATAATGAGACAATCACTCGATGGTCGAGACTCGTAAGTTATTCTAAACTTACGAAATATCATCAAGAACTGTGAAGTATGAATACGATCTTTCGGTTATCTGAAAAAAAATGATAAAACAATAAGATCACTTGTAACATAACTTCACCAAATACCATACATACAGACGAACATCAATCAAAACCTGCATATTCTGAAGCTTATTTTATATGTAATCTTGCGGTCACATCAGGTGTTCGATCAAACTAGATTAAAATGCACCCAGAATTGCATATCGATGGTTAAAAACCAATACCATATATCTCCATTTTTTCAGAAAACTGGTTATTGATTGCAAATTTTTAAAAATGCAATGATTCAAAATCCAAGATGATTCGAAATTTTTGTCATCGTGGCCTGGAACATATTTTGTGAATACAAAATGAATTGAGACATTTTGGAAAAATCTGATTTTCAATCACAATTTTAGTGCTTCATGAAAAAAAAAACGATTATGGAGATGGAAATTGGAAGGTATTGGTTTTCAACCATCGACATACTGATATTGAACTCACTGTACCTATAATACTCTGCGTGCTCACGCATACCAAGCATGGTCTGTGGAAATATTACGGGTCGAAAGTAGCAAGTCTTGGTCGTTATAGTTATTCGGAAGCTATATTTCATATAACGTATCAAGAGGCGTATCGATAGGCCTCTCCCTCTATATATGAATGAATGAATGAATAGTCTTTTTATCATAAATATCAAAACATGGTACATGGGTTATAAAAAACATGATACAATGAAAAGAAAATATTATAATAATGGCGAGGTTCGGCATAAACCGCTCTTCCACCTAACCAGAACTAATTAAACAAAATACATAGACCTAATTGAGATGATCATGAATAATAGAAGAACAGATATATAAAAAGATGAACAGATATATGATGATGTTGAAAATGATCCATATGTGAATGCTTTTAGGGTTAGATGATGATTTGAGTATTATACTTTTCTCCTGTTCATTCAAAAGCCACTCTTTATATTTATTTTTGAAAATGTTGGGAGATTTCTCATGCTTGAGGGACACAGGTAATTTATTCCATAATTTTGAACCAAAAATCGAAAAAGAGGATGAAGATTTGTTAGTGTGATGACGATAAACTAACCCCAGATTTGCATTAAACCTTGTTTGGTGGCTGTGAAGGTTTCTTGAGAAAGTTAACTTTTCATGGAGATATGTTGGGGATTTCTTTGTCAAAATATTGTACATCAAATTTGCGTAATGAAGTGATCTGCGGTTAGACATATTGAGCCAGCCAAGTTTGATAAGATGGGGTGATAATTGCTGCTTGAAGGGAACATTGATGACGAATTTCACACACGCATATTGAACTTTTTGAATTTGATGTTCAACTCCCTTGCTGAGTCCTACGTACACAGAATCACAGAAGTCAAAAATAGATAACACTAGTGAATGAACAAGTAATATTTTAGTATCTGTGGGAAGGAATTGCTTAAATTGATACAAATATCGAAGTACACCATAAGCCTTACTGCAACACTTGGTTACATGTGTTGTCCATGACATATCTGATTGGAACCACACACCCAGATTCCTCACACACTCTACACTCTTAATCTCTGATCTCTTAATCTTGATCTCTTAATGAATCTTAATCTCTTAATCTATATATATATATATATATATATATATATATATATATATATATATATATATATATATGTATATACATATATATGATTTCACTCAAACTCTCACGATTCATGTTTGATTAGAATAAGTAAAACTGGGCTGTTTTATAATCGTGATAATCGTGATATTTGAAAGAAAAAGAATGGATGGAAAAAAAAAGTATGACGATTATAAAACAGCCCAGTTTTACTTATTTTAATCATATATATATATATATATATATATATATATATATATATATATATATATATATATATATATATATATATATATATATATATATATACCGGCACATGCAGCGCAGTGGTTATCGCACTCGCTTCATGTGATCCTGGAGGCAAGGGTAATCTCGAACCCATTTCGATCCCCGCCGCCGACCATCTTTACATGGGTTTTTCATTTTTTCCCTCTGTATTCCAGACTAATGGCGCGGCATGGTTCCTACAATAAGTCGGCCATGACCGCTTCCTTCCTACTATCTTCCCCATTATCCAAGAACCTCATTAATCATCCATCCGACGCCATTATAGATCTGCGCTATCATGGCAGTGCGTCGTTAAACCTAATATAAAAAATAATATCTATATGTTGTTTCGGATGTTCTCGCGGTCGAATGTAGATGTTGAACTCTTTCTAAGGACAACCACGTTTGCTCTTTAGGATACAATTGTTGGATCTGAAAAGATCCGTTGTTCCGACGTTTCGACAAGATAGCACTTGTCATCTTTAGGGATCCGTGTTGGCCAGCAGGCTGCGTGAAACCATTTGTGATTCGGTTTCACGCAGCCTGCTGGCCAACACGGATCCCTAAAGATGACAAGTGCTATCTTGTCGAAACGTCGGAACAACGGATCTTTTCAGATCCAACAATTGTATCCTAAAGAGCAAACGTGGTTGTCCCAAGAAAAGAGTTTGACATATATATATATATATATATATATATATATATATATATATATATATATAGATATATAGATATATATATATATATATATATATATATATATATATATATATATATATATATATATATATATATATATATATATATATATATATATATATATATATATATATATATATATATATATATATATATATATATATATATATGTGTGTATATGTATGTATAAATATATAATAATGAATAGTATGTATAGATATTCGCTCACTGAAAGAAACGTCTCCAGAGATAGTGGTATGAATCCTCCAACATTAATCAGAAGGGGTTGATTGGTGAGCGATATAATGATGCGCATTATGCGTTTGAAGCTGTCTGACGCATCATACCAATTACACATGTAAACTGCCTCGCCCACAAGCTGACTCTGAAATTGTAATTTTATGTATTATAATCATGCTCTTTGATCAGCTTTAAGGTAAATAATATCGTTGTTTAAAATTCTGTAAGTACAGCGTAAATACGGTTTGGGGGGTGTTGGAGTTCATTGTTTTGTATTTAAAATAATTAAAATGAGCAGGTGAGATCACACTTGTAGTCCGAACGATCTCAATCTCGTGTATAGCCCTGATTGGGAAACAATAAATCTGTATCAAGTTTCGGTGTTATAAGATAAAAAAATACACTCACTATTCTCCTCTTTAATTATCAAACAAATGAAATGATTAACGATACGAAACTTGTTTTCAGAGGGATTAAATTATTTGCTAGTTTGTGAATAATGCAATGTATACGTTGTCAATTTCTATCATTACAAAATGGCTGACCATTGTATGATTCATTATCTGATCTGTTGAACAGGAAAATGGAGTAGGAATTACATTTAAAAATTACACTCACCTCAGCTGTTATTTGGCTACCAAGCCACGCAAACAGAAAGAAATATACAATGCAACAACAAATGAGCAATGTAATAATAGCTTGTTTCACATCGAACCCAGGACTCTGGAATAAACAAGATTAACTAAATGTATCAACATTATTTTATTCATTCCCATTTATACAGCTTTGGACTCACATCCGGTGGCAGTTTTTCCCTTAAATTTAAATTATTAATCAATGATCAAGTGGGGGTATCTCAGAAAATAGGGATGGTTTACCCTATAGCTGTAATTCGTGATTTGAGTTGAAGGGGGTATCTCAGCCCTAGGGATGGTTTAACCCTATAGCTGTCATCGTCTATTCAAGCCAAAGGAGGGTATCTCAGCCCTAGGGATGGTTTACCCTACAGATGTGATTCGTGATCAAGTCAAAGGGGGTATCTCAGAACTAGGGATGGTTTACCCTATAGCTGTAATTCGTGATTTGAGTTGAAGGGGGTATCTCAGCCCTAGGGATGGTTTACCCTATAGCGGTCATTCGTTATTCAAGCCAAAGGAGGGTATCTCAGCCCTAGGGATGGTTTACCCTACATATGTAATTCGGAATTCAAGTCAAAGGGGGGTATCTCAGGACTGGGGATGGTTTAACCTATAGCTGTTATTCGTGATTCAAGTCAAAGTAGGGTATCCCGGCCCTAGGGATGGTTTACCCTATAGCTGTCGTTCGTGATTCAAGTCAAAGGGGGGTATCTCAGCACTAGGGATGGTTTACCCTATAGCTGTTATTCGTGATTCAAGTCGAAGAGGGGTATCTCAGCACCAGGGATGGTTTACCCTATAGCTGTAATTCTTGATTTGAATTGAAGGAGGGTATCTCAGCCCGAGGGATGGTGTACCCTATAGCTGATATTCTTGATTCGTGGTAAAGGGGGGTATCTCAGCCCTAGGGACTGTTCACCCCTTAGCTGTCCACATACGCATGTCAGTGCAAGTTAATTTATAACAATATATCGTAACATGAATTTCGAATATCATTATTCATCAATAATATTAGCATCGCAATATCAAATAAAGCTAGCATTCTATCGATTCAATAGTTTCTTCGATATAAGTATTCTGATGCTCAACAATTTACAAGATACTATGTTCGCACGAAGATATCATGAATATTCAGCCCCAATTATGTTACATTCTCATTTCCTTATACGTTCTCACAAAATATATATGTGTCTTCATAATTCCATCAATCTATACCAAACATGTCAAGAAGTCCAATGGTGAACTCTCACTCGTCTTTGTCCAAGAATAGTCACGCCAGTGAAAGAGGCGGCCTCCCTTCGTCCCCCCCCCCCCCCCCCACGCAAATGACGAATACAGCTATAGGGTAAACCATCCCTAGTGCTAAGATACCCCCTTCAACTCGAATCACGAATTACAGCTATAGGGTAAACCATCCCTAGTGCTAAGATACCCCCCTTCAATTCGAATCACGAATTACAGCTATAGGGTAAACCATCCCTAGTGCTGCGATACCCCCCTTTGCCTTGAATCAGGAATAACAGCTATAGGGTAAACCATCCCTAGGGCTGAGATACCCCCCTTTGACTTGAATTCCGAATTACATCTGTAGGGTAAACCATCCCTAGGGCTAAGATACCCTCCTTTGGCTTGAATCACGAATAACAGCTATAGGGTAAACCATCCCTAGTGCTGAGATACCCCCTTTGACTTGAATAACGAATAACAGCTATAGGGTAAACCATCCCTAGGGCTGAGATACCCCCCTTCATCTCAAATCAAGAATAACAGCTATAGGGTAAACCATCCCTAGTGCTGAGATACTCCCCTTTGACATGAATAACGAATAACAGCTATAGGGTAAACCATCCCTGGGGCTCAGATACCCCCCTTCAACTCAAATCACGAATTACAGCTATAGGGTAAACCATCCCTAGTGCTGAGATACCCCCCTCAACTAGAATCACGAATAACAGCTATAGGGTAAACCGTCCCTAGTGCTGAGATACCGCCTCTCAACTCAAATCACGAATTACAGCTATAGGGTAAACCATCCCTAGTGCTGAGATACCCCCCCTCAACTAGAATCACGAATAACAGCTATAGGGTAAACCATCCCTAGTGCTGAGATACCCCCCTCAACTAGAATCACGAATAACAGCTATAGGGTAAACCATCCCTGGGGCTCAGATACCCCCCTCAACTAAAATAACGAATAACAGCTATAGGGTAAACCATCCCTGGGGCTCAGATACCCCCCTCAACTAGAATCACGAATAACAGCTATAGGGTAAACCATCTCTAGTGCTGAGATACCCCCTCTCAACTAGAATCACGAATAACAGCTATAGGGTAAATCATCCCTAGGGCTGAGATACCCTCCTTCAACTCAAATCACGAATTACAGCTATAGGGTAAACCATCCCTAGCGCTGAGATACCCCCCTCAACTTAAATCACGAATAACAGCTATAGGGTAAACCATCCCTGGGGCTCAGATACCCCCATTTAACTTAAATCACGAATGAAGTTATAGGGTAAACCATCTCTAGTGTTCTAATACCCCCTCTCACAGAAAACAGGTTTCGATTAGGGGGTATAGGATCCCTGGGGGGGGTAGTTGTACACTAGGGATCAATTACCGGGGGGGTATCACAACACTAGAGCTGGAATACCGGGGGGTACTAGAACACGGGGGTATAGGGTCCCTGCGACACCGGCACATGTGACGCAGTGGTTAACGCGCTCGCTTTATATGATCCGGGAGACGAGAGGAATTTCGAACCCAGTTCGATCCCCGCCGCCGTTCAACTTCACAGTGTTTTTTCGTAGTTTCCCTCTGTA